>JAHXMU010026390.1:1437771-1465882 GCA_019455685.1 Philornis downsi
TATATTATTTTTATATTAAGGATATCTAATTTATTTTAAATTGGGCTGCATTTCTTACCCCTGCTATTGGAGCAGGTTTTGCTTGATGTAGAGAAATACTTCGCACCTTTGCAATGTAATTAATAAAGTTTATTAATATTCAGGTACATCTCAACAGGGCAATATCTATTTCGCTATACTAAGCCTTTGCCTTAATATATTTTAAAGTCAAAGTTTCTTAAACTTGTAAGGTCCATTATAAATGCCGAGTATCATTTACCTATAATCGCATTAATCTGTAATCGCATTACTATTCTTTTGTTATATAAGAATTGGGGCTAACAATTGGGGCACCAGACAATAGTTTGTCTTTGTTTACGATGCGAAAACTCAATTCCTTCTGCCCACTTCTCCCTGCTCCGCAGCAGGCATTTCAACTGTATTGGACCCGGTAGCAATTTACTCGATCTCATTGACTCGTTATTATACTATTAATTACATATTACAATAGGCAACATTGTTAAATATTCTAATTACTAAGCTGATTACATTAACTACACTGAACTTCTTATCATTTACTACTATGAAGTCTTACAATTCTTAGCATGATTATTACTTCTTGAGCTAATTATGATGTATTGTGATAAGTTATTAGGAAGTTATCAAATACTAAAATACTTCTTTGTTTTTGGGGATGTAACTCTTAGAAATTTGTTGTAACCTTTCACCTTTTGGCATTCTGGTTCTTAGAAAGAAATTATTTTAGTAAGTAGCCAGCAAATAAGTAGTATTTATTTTCAAATATAAAATCATAGAAGACTTTCAATTTAGTTTTGCAATATTTGAAAATTGGGGTCTGTGAAAGAGAGCAGACAAAAAAAAAAAAAAAAATTCGGCGTACAGACATATCTCCCTCTTTTCTCATTTTGATATAAATTTCTTTTCTTTAAGCCACCTATTTGATTCTAATTTTAGAAAAGGCATATTTGACATAGTGTTCCTGTATAGAAGTTACTACAATGAACTTACTTAAAATAAGACCTGTAACAATGGTGGTGTTTTATTTGCTCCTACTAGTTTTTTGCATGTGAAGTTAAACAATTTTCCTCCTATCTAAACGATAATTGTTATTTTCGCCTAACTTTTTTATCTTAACCAATACGTTGCACAGTGTGGTAGATCACAAATTTAACTGGACAAAATTAATAAATTTCGCAGGGTTCACTTCTCACTTATGTATTAAACAAAAACTGAGTTCAAATTTATAAATGATTGTAAACAATCAAGTTTTTTTTAGAAAAAAGTTTTTTTTACTAAAATGACGCAAAAAGTAAATATTTCATAGTTACGATAAAAGATTGGTTTCTTAAACACATGCTCTGAGATTATTTGTAATTATATATATGTTTCAACTGGATAACATTTTTTCTTAGCTTTTTGAACATTAGTGTAGGAGGGCAAAAGATTTTTGCATTTTGTGTTGAGTTTTATCCGAATAACATCGTATTGATGTTTCGACAAATTAGCATCAACCATTTAAGATAAGGTTTCATCGGGAGAAAGGCTCCCTAAAAGCTCAGAGGTAAATCTTTTGCATATCTTTTTCACTTCCGTACCTTTACTGGATGAAGCTTCCGATAGATCTTTCAAAAGACTGGCTGAATCTCGCTTTCCCTTTTTGCGAAACGCTTGCTCACTAGCTTTAATAATTTCTCGATGGTCAGTTGTATGGCAGTAGCAAAAACGCGCAAGATGTTTTTGATTTACCTTAAAGTGAATACTTGAAAGATTAACCAAAATATAGATTTACATCGGAACTATCCGGAATAAATAGCTTTAACTCAACTTGAGAAAAGGAAATATTTTATTTTTTCCAATTTCTGAACTTCTCACAAAAAACATTTTTTTTAATACTTACAATGGAAATATTGAACTGAAAATTGTAATATGTTTTCTTGAAATAAAGCTTAATAATAATAAAAAAAAATTATGACAATGAAATCACCGTAGACTTGTTAATCATAGAACAAAGTCATACAAATAATATGCTACTCTTTGAAATCTGAATGCACCTGTTGATAACAACTGACTTTAAAGCTCAATTTTTCCTAATCAGAGCTAAAATCAAGCAAACAAAAACTGGATTACAGTTACCTATTGCATTGAGACGCTCATTAAACGATCGGAATGAGTGTTGCCAGACATTTTTTTTTTTTAATTTCGTCTAGCAAGATTTGTGAAATGCCACAGTGTGCGTTGTTCAGAAATTTTAGTATTTAGCAAATTGGCAATTTCTCATATTGTTGCTATGTCGCATTTTCGACTAAAAATTACCAATCAATGTGAATGAAGTAAGCTGGAAAAGGAATAGTGCAAAAAAACAAATGAAGTAAAAAGGCAAACAAATGGAAAACTTCTAAGCATGCAGTAATTGGTCGCCTTTCTCTACGCCTTCATCAACTGCATTCATTCATAGAAGTCTCTTCGTGCCAAAATACTGTTATGCATTCGCGCAGTATCACTTAGTCAATAGCATTTATTTCAATAATATATATTACATATGATTTATTCGACGCCGACATTCTCCTCTCAAGGAACCATATATTTTACGGAGCAAAACGTGAGGAAATGGATACTGGCATACATGGAAATACTGCAGCCAGTAACTGAGCACGGATAGTGCATACATGTCAATACTGCAGCCAGTATCTGAGCAAATGGATACCGCACACATGGCGGTAGTATCTGAGCAAACGGATACTGCATGCATGGCAATTCTGCAGCCAGTATCTGAGCAAACGGATGCTGCATACATGTTAATACTGCAGGCAGTATCTGAGCAAACAGATACTGCATACATGGCAATACTGCAGCCAGTATCTGAACAAACGGATACCGCATGCATGGTAATACTGCAGCCAGTATCTGAGCGAAAGGAAAACCGCACACATGGCAATACTGCAGCCAAGTGTGGCATGTGCGATAAATGAAACATACAGAGACTAAATAAGAGATATATTTTTACTCTGAATGAAAACCAGTACTGAAATTGCAATCAAGTAAACTGACTCACATATGCCTTCACCTAACTCTCACTTGCATTGGTGAAAAAGTGGGCGGGGTGTCAGAAGAGACGTAGCAATCGATAGTTTTTCTATCAGGACATGCTCCCAATATTACTAAATACATTAAAACTTATAACTTAATTAAGTCTTTTGCATAGAAGTTGTAGAGGAACCATTGATTCTTGCCAATTGACCAATTTAGATACGCATTACGGGAACGGTTATAAAACTGAGCCGACCTAACAAATAAAACACAAGAAAGTTGGGCAAAATTTTCTTTATTTTTCAACATAATCTACTTTTAGCTCGACTCATTTTTTCCAGCAATATTCAACAGCTTCTATATCCTGTTTATAGTAAGAACTGTAAGCTCCTTAAAATAGCCATCAACCGCACATTCCACCTCTTCATTGTTGGCAAATTTTTAACCACCGAGTAATTTTTGCAACTTTGGAAATGGACAACAGTCAGAGGAAGCTAAGTCTGGTGAATAAGGCGCGTGATGAAGCAATTCGAAATTGAATTCATTAATTTTGGTCTTCGCAATAGTGGATGTGTGAACTGAGGCATTGTCTTGATGAAACATTACTTTCTTTTCCAGCAAAAGTGGCCTTTTTCCATAATTTTATCACCTAAACACTGCAATAAATTAACATAATATTCGCCGTTGATGATTTTTCTTTTCTGAAGATAATCGATGAAAATAATCTTATGCGCTTAAAAAAAAAAAAACAGACGCCATAACCTTTCCTGCATATGGAAGCGTCTTCGCCTTCTTTGGACACTGCTTTGAATTCGACTGCTTCTTTGTCTCAGGTGTAAAGTGGTGGACCATCCATGGTTATATATCGACGCAAAAATTCAGCTCTGTTGCGGTGAAACATCATCAAACACTCTACTGAAACTTCACGACGCTGTTTTTGTTGTATTCAGAGCAAGCCTGGCACCCATCTTGCGCACAGCTTTCTCATCTTCAAATCCTCGGTCAATATACGATATATAGCACTTTTGAAATGTCTGTCATGTCAGCAAGCTCACGCACCTTTAGCCGACGATCATCTAATGCTATTTTGTGTTAAGAAACCGTGTCTGGCGTGAACACTTCAATTGGTCGATCACCATGGTATTCGTCTTGGCAGCTCGTACGACCTTGTTTAAACTCTACTATCCAATATTTCACAGTCGTAAATGAAGGAGTAGACTCCCCAAAAGTAGAATCTAACTCTGTTTTAATATTGGTTGAACTGAGACCTTTCAGTTGGAAATATTGAATAACATACTGATGACCAATTTTTTCCATGTTTACAAATTCACTTGGATCGTTTACTTTTGATGGCTTAAGCAAAAATATGAAACAACGTGGCGCTTTAAAACTTAAAACATATTTTTTATAAGGTGGCCACTTTTCACCAAAATAGTTTGTTTTTCAAACTACTGGCACCATCTATACTCCAGGTCGGCTAGTTTTGGAACCGCCCCTGTATAATAAGAGGCGTGGCAATACAACCAATTGGCTGGAACGACGGCGAGTTGAGACAGATGGATCATCTGCAACACTCTGCCGCACAGTTTCCACATTGTATTCAGTGCGAATATTTCGACGGGCACCTCGTCCAGGACGGTCGGCCACTGAACCCAGTTCCTCAAAACGACCGACTAAACTCCTAATCATGAAGGCGGTGGTAGCTGATCTGGAATTAAAATGTTGCCGATATTTACGCTGCGTTAAAACAATTGATCGTTGACAAGAATACAAAAACTCGATAATTTTAACGCGTTGTGTTGTACTGCAGGGTTCCATAATAAACTTCCAACAATTCAATTATAACCTACAAAAAGAGAAAATAAATATGTCAAAAAATAAAAAAGTTATTTGTGCTTAACATTAGTAGGTCTTATTTCGCCCACCCTGTGTATATTAAGTCCGCAAATTACTCCAAATTGTCTACTTACTTTTTCCCAATCAACAAATCTCTTTTGTTATAATTTCTCGACATATTTCAAGAAATTATACTCATATATACCCTAATTTAGGTGCTTGGATTCTCTACCTTTCGCAATAACCAAATCTAAAGTCCTACTTAATATACACCGCCGAACAATTTCGAAATGAAATTATTGTTCTATGCAAGGTTGCCAGTCTCACATCAAACGAGGGAATATCAATCATATTTCTATAAGTCCATTTACACAATGAAATGCATTTGACAATCAAATCATTAGCAAATTTGCTTGTTCGATCAAATCATGTTATTTGACAAATGTGACAGATTTTGAACAAAAGTTATTGATGGTTATAGTTGTACTAAAATGCACTTGGCTTAAATAGGCCTTGCCTAATAGATTTGTTAGACACTGTGGTCTTTAACATACAACGGCTACAGATTTCAAAGAATGATAAGAATTCATTTAGGAGCCCCAGAAAAACTGCTTAGCAGCTTCTTCCTTTCATTCTTCCAGTCTCCAAAAATTCAGCAAAAAAACTCTAAGTCGTCCACACTTTCATGTACGTGATTTTTTCTCCCAAGAACTGGAAATATTTCAGTTTAATAAACAAAATCGTCGAAAACTATATATTCGATTTCCGTTGATTCTAAATGGAAAGTTTATGCTTATTTTGTCGTTCCATTTGTAATAACTCGAAATACTCGTCTGAGATCCCATAGAGAAGACATATTCCAGACTGTTGTGAAAAATCCTATGTCGATAAAGGCATGTCCGTCCGCCCACATGTGCTTTAAAAGCACGAAAGAGCTCACACCGTTTGTGTTAGAAAGCTGAATTTGGCATAATGATATTTCATAGCAATAGACGGACTAAATATGAAATTAAAATTAATATGAAATTAAGTAAAGTCGGATTGTTACGAAAAATGTAGGCATTGCAGGACTAAATCCTCTCCCCCTCACAACATTCCAAATTATAGAAAGCTACCTTTGTATTTTCTCTGTGATAGTCTATCTAATTGTTACAAACTGGCATTGCCAGAAGTATCATTTCGTTGGCCCGACATATTTAAGTGGGGAATTGCCTAGAAGAATTGTCGTTAGTAAGCGTGAATTATTAAAATGTTTTTATTGAAAGGACCGAAACGAATATAAACACTTATTCTGACAACCCGAATTCTTTGGAGGAATGGTGGTTACATTTCTTAGATAGTGTTACTGAAGTATTTAAAGACTTGGGTACATTAATAATAAATAACGAACGTAATTGAGTTGCTGTGTAAGGAATGTGAAAACCATAACTGTGGACAAAAATGATGAACAAACATAAGACGAACCCTGATAAATAACTGAAAAGCTTAGAGCAACAAATTACCTCTGTTTACGGCGACTTGCCAAGGGTCAATGTAACGTACAGCTTACCAGAGGAAACGAGATCCTGTTGGTCCTTTGGCCCCTCAAAAAAAAAAAAAAAAAAAAAAAAAAAATTGGAAAAAACGAAATACATCATTATGGTGAATGTAATTGATGTTTTGTTGTTTTATGCTAACAATATTGTTTTCGATAAACGACGAAAAGTCCCTCCATATGAAATAGAAAACCAACATATAAACTCTTCGATTATCTTTGACAAATTGCGCACAATTTTTTCTACGTTGTTTTGAAAAGTCATCGGTGTAATTTGATGTAATGTTGTTAAACCACACCGGACATCGCCCGAACAAGCAAATAACAAATATATGTAATTCAATTACTATTAACCTTTAACGTATGTTGACCTATCTGGCTGTGCAGGACACCGTCGTCATACACACAGAGCGGCAATTTTAAGCTGTGCTCTGCGGCGTTATTGTGGTGTTGACATTTAAGAAATTATCTAATTGTCTTTCATTTAATTTGTGTGATGAACATACTTACTAATTTTGGCTACGACCGAAACTTCTAATGTCATTGAGAATGGTAAATATACACAGTCATCATTGGCACTGACAGACGTGAGGACACAAGTAGGCATAAACAAGATAATATGGCCTAAAACTAAATAACACAACACCCGAAATGATTGATCGACTGTCAACACTTTTAGGTTTTAATGTTGTCATTTTTGTACACAGCAGCCCCTTCGTTTCCCGCCACAGCATAAACGCCTGTCCGCACACACACACACATACCCTTGCATAACATATGTATGAAGAGAGACAAATGTCGAGTATTGACTTGTAGTCCTGTGCGTGTGTGTGTGTGCCCGTTTGCCAGTAAATCCTTATAAATACTTATGAACAAACAAAAACTACCAACGACAACAGAACTGACATAGAGATATTTTGTTTTATTGTCGCTGACTATGCCAATACTCGACGACAACGCTGGCTGCAGCATTGCCATACACAACCATGCGCACACGAACACCAACACTTGTACATTGTGTGCCACCAGAACTCATGCCACTATCAATGGCAATACCAATGCCACAAATATGTTTAGCCCAAAAGGTCTTGACTTTTCAGCTAATTGTGGTTGTAGGCAGCAATGAAACCGGAGTCACCATCAAGCCAGTATTCATTCGATATTAGCTAAATTTGAGTGGCAAATGGGGCTGGCTGTTGCCCTTTTGTGGCAATATAAAGCGGAAAGTCGACCGCCGGCCCCCCCATCCTTCTGCTCTTACCCATCACCCAACGCAATTAGTGTTAATAATGTTCATACATTTGGGACACATTATAAAATTGCCACAGGGATATACAACGTACGAGTATAAGCAATTTAAAATGAGAAATAGAACAGCCAGCCAGGCACACCAACAGCTGTATACACATTTCGCTTGAAATATGCAACATCTCAGTAACGTATGGAACCTGAATTCGTGCCACAGACTACTTGGCTCACTTATCCCGAATCACCAGCTCAATGAGAAGCATTCATATGAATTTGTCACTCAGGTGCATCGGGGTCCCATCTGCCGCTTGATAGATTGGGTGGGGGGCGGAGGAAAAACGATAATTTGGATTCATTTGGATGTTTTTATTCTATCTCTACTGCAAATGAAATATAAATATTTTTTAATCAGTCATAATATTTGCCGGTTTAGTATTCATATAAGAGTGTATTTTTAGTTTTTTAGCAGTTTTTTTTTTTTTTAAAGTACAAATAAAAGTGAACATCAACTCAATTTGTTACAGTGAATCACACCACAGGATCACACCAAGTGTTAGGGGTGTATAAATGATATACTGGAGAGAGTGCAAAGAAAACATTTTGACCTAAAAACATCAACAGGAACTTTGGTTTTTGATGATGAGCTTTAAGTAAACCTTTTGAACTAGTATTTCGTTCAAGCTGTTAGAGAGCTAAGAGGTCAAATACAAATAATAGCAGAGGATGCATGAAATTACTTACGAATTTATGTCGGTTGGTTTATTCAATCGGTTACGGAAGATGGCATTAAAGTAATAATTAATAATTGAAATTTAAAAAAAAAAAATCAACTGGTTGTGATAGTATACGGAGATTTTTGAAATTTTAAGTATTTCAAGTTGGTAATGGCGTCCAAACGTCATCTGTGAAAGTGAGAAGTGTACAGTAGACTCTGCCATTTCATCATGGAAAGACTAACAAACGAGCAACGATTGCAAATTGTTGAAATTTATTATCAAAATTCGTGCTCTGTGACAAATGTGCATCGTTTGATACGACCATTTTATAGTCGTCATAATCGACCTGCTGAATCAACAGTTCGCACCAACTCTATCTCTAAATTTCGCACCAAATTTACTTTGTTGGACATAAAACCATCGATTCGCATGCGTAGAGTGCGTACCAAAGAAAATATTGCAGCCGTAGCGACCGGTGTTAATATCGATTGTGAAATGTCAATCGTCGCCGTTCTCAGCGATTGGGCATGTGTTACTCAACAACAAGGAAAATTCTACACGCCGATTTGGATTCAACCCACGAATGACCGAATGACCTACGACAACGTCTAATTCTTGGTGAATGGGCCTTACAAAAGCTCAATGAAAATCTGCTGTTCTATCGAAAAATTGTGATTATTTCTTGCTGAACGGATACGTAAACAAGTAAAACTGTCGCATCTGGAGTGATGAACAGCCACATGCCATACATAAATTACCAATGCATTCCGAAAAAAACGTTAGTCTAGTGTGGTTTATGGGCTGGTGGCATCATCGGTCCATTTCTCTTCAAAGACGACTGTGGAAGAAACGTTACCATCAACGACGAACGATATCGCGCTATGATTCGCGATTTTTTTTTTTTTGCCTCAAATTGGCTGAGTTGAACTTGGTTGACATGGGATTTCATCAGGACGGTGCAACATGCCACACTGCTCGTGAAACAAGGGGTGTGTTGAGTGATGAATTTGGTGAGCAGCTTATCTCTCGATTTGGTCCTGTGAGTTGGCCCCCAAGATCTTGCGATTTAACGCCTCTTGATTATTTTATGTGAAGTCGTTAGTCTATGTGGGCAAGCCGAAGCCTTACTGGATAACATAACACGCGTTATTGGTGAAATACAGGCCGAAATGCTCGAAAAAGTGACGAAAAATTGGACCTTCCGCATGGACATTTTGAAACGGAGCCGTGGACAGCATTTACAACAAATTATCCTAAAAACTTAAATGACAAAGACCAATTTATCGATTCCAATAAAAATATTTATTATGTGATGCGAATTTGAGTGTTTTATTCGATTTAAAAAAAAATACGAATTAAAAAATCACCCTATACATGTATTCTCTCAATTTTAATGCTAAACTGCAAAGAGCTAATGCGCCCATACTTTATAATAGATTTGATAAAATGATATAATATGCCAAGTTTTCCTGATAGTTTAGAAAATATTAAGATTGTTCTTACACCAACAGTATCGCATGCTTCTGAAGCAAAAGATTTTCGTTCGGTTGCCATTGCTATCAGTTATTAATAAAATATTTGAAAAGATTGTTATTACATGTAAAACTTTTACCATATTTTAATGAGACCAATTACTTCCGTAAACAATATTGGGTTTCAAAAAAAATTGTGACACGGAGGAAGTGGCTGTAAATGTTGTTAACTTCATATGCAATGGTATGGATAATGGCTCAGTTGGTGTTGGAGGTATCTTTTTTGACTCTACGAAGCTGCAGATGCTGCAGAAATTAAAAATATATGGAATACTAGGGAAAGAGCTGAAATTATCTAAAGATTACTTTCAAAATAGCAAACAGTTTGTTGTAAAAATTAAATTAAAAATGTTGAAGATGGAGTACAGCGAGACTGCGTTTTGGGGCCTTTATATTTTCTTCTTTTTTGAATGATATTTATAATTTGAACATTTTTGGTAAAATGTATATATTTTTTTAGCCATATAGTTCTGATATGGAACAAGATATTGCCCTAATAGTTGAATATGCTATACTAAACAAACTTGTTCTAATTCCAAACAAAACCAAGTTAATATGGTTTAAACCACATGTCAATGCATTCCATAATCATTTAGGCGTTTTCGATAATAGTAATACAATTACTGAACCCTCAGAAGTTAAGTACAGTGGTTTCAAAACCGCCGGTCTGGCAAAACCACCAGCTGTTAAATACCATCATCATCTGAAGTGTTATTTAGTTACTGAATGGTTTGCCATTTACGAATATGGAACACTTAACAACTGAAGAATGCGTACAAATAGTTAAAACTTACTATGAAAGAAGTGATTCAAACGTGAGCACTCTTCGTGCATTACGGGGTGATTATGGTCGCCATAATCGACCTACTGTGCAATGAATTGTCAGAATTATGCAGCAATTTGAAGAGACTGGAAGCATTACAAATGTGGTCAGGCCTATGAATTATCGCAATGTACGCACTGCGGAAAATATTGCGGTCTAGACGAACACTGTAGTGGCACGGTTAAGAAAATCAACAAAATGGTATTGGATGATCATCGGCTAATGGTGAGTGAGCTAGCTGAAATGCAGACATTTCAAAAAGTGCTATACATCGTATCTTCACCAAAATTTTGACGACGAAAAAGCTGTGCGCAAGGTGGGTGCCGTCCTTTCTTTTAACAGATCACAAACAGCGTCGTAAAGATGTTTCAGTAGTGAAGATATTTCACGGATTAAACTGGGTCCACCCTGGATCCAGTTCACGCTTCCACTATTGCGATGGCTAAAATTAATGAATTAAAATCTAAATTGCTTTATTACGCATCTTATTCGTCAGATTTAGCTTCTTCGGACTATTTTCTATTCCCAAACTTGAAAAAATGGTCCGGTGGTAAAAGATCTGCCAACAATGAAGAGGTGAAGTCTGTAGTTGATGGCTGTTTTAACAAGTTTGACAGGTCTTACTATAAACAAGGTATAAAAGCTATTTAATATCGTTGGAAAAAGTGTGTTGAGCTAAAAGAAGATTATGTTAATAAATAAAGGAAAGTGTTGCCAAGTTTCTTGTGTCTTCTTTGTTATGTCGGCTAGTTTTGGGAACACCTTCGTACATTATAGTCGACTATAAAATCTGCTTTTCTTTGATGTTGCTAGGATATGTCGTAGTATTGAAGTCCTGTCAAATCTCTCGGTTTACCATATCACGTTTGGAAGAGGCTTAAGTCCTTCACATAACACACCCGGCCTGGTGCCTTAATGGAGTCTTGATGAAACAACACTTTCTTTTTCGCCAAATGCGGCCTTTTCTCCATAATTTCATCACTTAAAAGCTGCAATAAATTAGCATAATATTTGCCATTTATGGGTTTTCCTTTCTAAAGATAATCAATAAAAATAATCTCATGAGCATCTCAAAAAACAGACGCCATGACCTTGTCTGCTGATGGACTTTATTCTCCCATTCCAGACCTCTATTTTTTCTTCTTCTTCTTCTTTGTCTCAGGTGTAAAGTGGTGGATCCATTTATCTTCCATGGTTGTACATCGGAGCATAAAATTGCCTTCATTGCGGTCAAACATCGTCAAACACTCTACTAAAACATCTTCACGAAGCTGTTTTTGCTCTATTGAAAATAAGCGCGGTAGCCATCTTTCGCACAGCTTTCCCATCTTCAATGTACGATGTACGGAAACGCCTATCATTTCTGCTAGCTCCGACACTTCAGCTTCAGCCGACAATTATCCAACACCATATTGTAGATTTTCTTAATCGTATCTGGTGTGGACACCCAAATAAGTGTTCGTTTAGGCAGCTTGTATGACCTCGCTTAAACTCTGCTACCCAATATTTTACAGTGTTAAGCGAAGGAGCAGGTTCGCCCAGAGTAGAATCTAGCTCGGCTTTAATGCTGGTTGAACTGAGACCTTTTCAAGTGAAATTTTGGATTACATAACGGTGACCAATTTTCTTTCATGTTTACAAATTTATTGAGATCGTTGGCACAAACTTGAAAGCGAGCACTTTTCACCAAAATAATTTTTTTTAAACTGTTTTTCTGCGTAATATAATTAAAAGCGTATTCAATATTTCCTAAGTTTCCTTTAAATACGATCTCAACGCGTGGGAAATAATGTTGTTCATTACTTTTTGCGTTTTCATTAAACTTTTTTAAAGTTTCGTTACTTTCTGTATCATTTCTTGCTTTAAACTTCAATTAAAGGGAAGGCGAATCATTATTATATTATTATTTTAGTTTAAGAAAACGCTTTGGCAATGGACAGTGTATGTGGTAAAATTAAAAAAAAAAAAATTGTTTAAACCAAAATTAAAATGCTTCAGAGTCGAATTGAGAACTGTTCTCTTGGAGAGTTGCCAATATGTTGCCTTGATTGCCGCTTTAACTGCTTCATGCTAAAAAAAAAGGAGCGTACAGGAAAATTGAATTATCAAAAGTTTTGCTTTTCCAACCATTTACAATAAATAAAGGTTTAACCTATAAGCAAATTATGATCGTAAGAAGTGGAGTATTATTTCGAAATTATGTTACACATTCAATACAACTTGTATATACTCGCATAAAGTAATCACAACGAGCATGCTAATGGCAGCAGCAATGCCATATTTGATTTAGCACTTAGAACTATTTAGTTATAAATAAATTCTTCGTAATGTTTTGCCACAACTTTATATAAATATCACTTTACTAATTACTTGTAAACCAGCATAAATCAATAAAAAAATATATAATTTGTAATACACATCATTATGATACTATCGCGTTTTAATTACATGTTCTACTGTAGCTTATAACTAAATCGGCCAACGAGAATAACAGCAGCCGCTTTACCAAATAAGTACATAAATATGGTATAGAGGTGAAAAAATACCATAATTTTGTTCGTTTTTTTTTTTTGTTATCCAAATAAAAATTTAGTTTTTACAAATGTTGTATTAATACATCTGTACGAGCACTATAACTGTACATGTACATACATATGTATGTGTATATTGATGTTCAAATTCTTTTCATACATATAAAGGTAAACATTATCTAGCATCGAGTATACACTCGAGGATATGTTTTGTCGCTCCTTTTTTGTGGTGTAAGTGCAATTGTAATTGTAGATAAATATGAATTTAAATTACAACCAACACTAAATTTCATTTGTCTGTGTATTCACACATGTACACATTCGTGGAAAGAATCAGTGTGTATGTGTGTGTATTTGTGGATTTACGTTATTGGCAATATGGTGACACTGCCTTATGTTCGCACATTCGTGTGCACACATTTATCCACTCATCTTCCATGCAAGGATGTTCTTACCCAGCAAACTAAAAGCTGCAACAATATTTGGCATCATAAAATTATCTTTATGAAAGTGGAACTCTTCCGTCAAGTCTTATTATTATTTTTACCAAATTATGAATTACTGTCGGAAGGAATTTAAAAAAAAAAATTCTATACAATTTCCGCACAATATCGGAACAGTTTCCTTCATTCATTCCCTCCCACTTGTCGTAGTGACTGACTATAGAATTCTTTCCGTCATGTTAGAAAACATTTGATACAATTTCGGAACACTTTCTTCACTCAATTTTGCAATTTTTGAAAAATTATTTTCGAATTCGGAACGTTAACAATTTAAATTCTTCTGTAAAGATAGGCAAAGATCTTAGCGAGCCTCTTTACACCAAACGAGGATTTAGGCAGGGCGACAGTCTATCGTGCGGTCTCTTCAACATACTGTTGGAGATGATTATGAGGAAAAAGGTGCAGTAAACACGACTGGTACCATCTTAAAAAAAAGGCCATATTTTACTCGCACATGCAGATGACATAGACATCATTGGCAGAAAGCTGCGAGATGTTACTGCAGCCTTCTCAAGCATCGCGAAGGAAGCAGCAAAAATGGGTCTGGTGGTAAACCAGGACAAAACAAAGTTATTGATTTCAATGAACAAAGATTCTACTCGTTTGGAGCACTGTGTGAATGTTGACAAGTATAATTCGAAGTGGTGGAAGAATTCATATACCTCGGTTATGCTGTAACAAAACGAATGATGTCAGCAGGGAGATAAAGTCCCCTTTATGGCTTGCTAACAGATGTTACTATGGGCTAAGCAAGCGATTCAATGACAAAAACCCTCTCTCGACAAACAAAAATCCGACTGCACCAGACGTTGATTCTACCTGTCTTGTTATATGGCGCAAAATCCTGGGTTATGAGGCAAGCGGATGAATCAGTACTGACAGTTTTCCAGAGGAAAACACTCCGGAAAATATATTCATCATCGTTAACAGAGTGTATCGGCGTCGCATGAACAATGAGCTGTAAGAGCTATATGCCGATATTGACGTGATCAAACACATTATTAAACAGCGATTGCGTAGCTGGGTCATTTTGTGCGGATGGACCCAAATACTTCGGCACGGAAAGTTTTCGGAAGGATCAGGCTTTTGAAATAATGCCGAAACTTGGTGAGACGAATTAGAGGAGAAGTGCAGAAGATCGAAGCGCTTGGAACTATTTTCTGCGGGCGGCGTATAATAGATAGGGATGTCCATTCCAGTTGCCACCTAAGAAGAAGAAGAATTTAAATTTCAAAAAAATCAACTGGTTCTGATAATACTCGTATTCCCTCAATTCTAATGCTAACATGTAGAGAGTTAATTGCGCCAATTACGTGCAATACAAATAATAAAATTGTTAATATGTCAGGTTTTCCAGATTGTTTGACAGTTGGTAGAATTGTTCCTTTACCAAAAGTATCGAATACTTCTGAATCAAAAGATTTTCGTCCGGTTGCCTTTGCTATCAATTATTGATAAAATATTGGAGAAGATAATTCATGCATGTTTTGATGAGAACAATTATTTTGGCAAATACTATTTTGGTTTCAAAAAAGGTTGTGGCAGGAAAGAACCAACAATAAATGTTGGTAACTTCATATTTAATTGTATAGATAATGGTACAGATGGCGTTGCAAGTATTTTTCTTGACTTTACTAATAATAATACCGCAGAAATTAGAATTCTGTGGAATAGTGGAGAAGAAGTTCGAATTATTTCGAAATTACTTTTCAAAATAGGGAACAGTTTGTGCAAAAAAAGTAAAAATAATAAAGGCCGCAAACAATTGTCTTGCGGTACTCCACATTCAACATTTACAATTTCAATTTTACAATGGTTTAGTAAAGGATCAATCCTATAATCAGATCAATCCTAATAATTTGATATAATACATTTACTTAAAATATTATTAAATTGGTTTCGAGTGTTCAAAAACTTTTAATTCAAATACCGATTGATCTTGTCATTACTGTTTTATATGTTGAAATTTGTTAACAGTAACAAAACAATAAACTAGCTATTACTTTTACTGGTCAACCACTACGGTGTTCGTTTTGGCGGCTCGCACGGCCTCGATTAAACTCTGCTACCTAATATTCTACAGTCGTAAATGAAGAAGTAAACTTCATCAAAGTATAATCTAGCTCGGCTTTAATATTGGTTGGACTGAGACTTATGGGAAAATTTATAGTTTTCAAATTACATTTTTCTTGCGCCTAAAACTATCGTGTTAATAAAATTATACTTAAGCAGTAAAGAGAAACGATAGAATTTTATGATAATACTATACTATTAGAAGTCGTCTGTACGGCGTGTCATAAAAGGCTTTAAAATTCACTAAAAAATTAGTTCCCGATTCGATCAGGCGCATAAACAACCAGTCGGTTAAAGTATCAGAATTAATTTCGAATTGATCAAAAACCCAAAAGACTTGGCAACAAAATTCTTACTACAAAATTGATGATTCAAATGTGGCCTTTTAAATAAACAAAATTTTCTTCAGCGATGTAGTTCATTTCTCACTAGGTGGTTACATCAAATAGCAAACTTATCGCATATGGAATTCCGAGAATCCAGAAGTGAGTGACAGAGGAGCCTTCAAACGATCCACTGATGCAACCAAACTAAAGGCGGTCATTTCAACGACATTATAATAGCACAGGCATTATAATGAAATAAAAGTTTCATCGAAATCATAGCTTTATGTGCGTGTTATTTAAATTTACTTTTGAAACCGAAAAATAGATAATCCTATGTTAAAATTTAACAAAGCAACAACAATTTGGACACCATATTCTTTTCACGAGGAACAAATAACATCGTTTCCGATTGAAAAAAAAAAACATAACTACGTTTTAAAATGTTTTTTTTTTATCATAATATGTTTGATAGAATGTCGGTAAAATTTTAAAATTGTGTGCTTCTGTATTACAATTTAATTACAAAAGTTTACAAACATATTATCGAATATATTATGACGTAACAACACAATTTGTTTCGATTTCAGTAGTATTAGAAAAATTGGTGATGCCGCTTAAGAGAAGTTTCCACGCCGTCCTTTCTAACAATGTCCGTTTGAAAACTTCAGTTTCAAAATTTACAATCATTTTTTTTCATCAAGATTCATCGCGTAAACCCAGCTTAGTTGGAAATCACTCCAAAATTAGTAGGCAAAATTTACAGAATACGCTACGACGTGTCATTTGGAATTCGTTCAAAGTTCCCATATATTTGTAGAACCATATCGGCCAGAAATCGTATACAATATCGGATATCGGTCGTTTGAACCGAATTCTGTACATTTGGTTTATGGGGTATGTACACACACACACACTCCCACTCACACACATGGAGTTCAACGTTGTTAAAATGTTTTCATGCGGATGCCATAAATTGATTCGAACAGCAATCGACAACATATTCCATGTGGAAAATTGAAATATATTTATGTTTTTCCACATGCGTTTGTGTGCACTTTTTATTTTTATTCTCAATCGTGATATTCCCCAAACTTCAAGCACGCTCTCTTGCTCCACTCCTCCTCTCCTTGTGACTCTCTTTCTCACCCTCGCTCTTTGCGTTCGTATTGTACGATGCAGCATCTTTATGTGTGTGTATCGGTGACCTAATTTTATGCACCGGATGGTGATTTCTTCTATCAGGTCAATAAATGCAATCAAAAATTGCTGAAGGATTACCAGGACACGTGACGTCACTCCAACGTATGTTTGTTATAAGTATTGTAACATTATAATATATATATTATAATATATATATTATAATATATATATAAATCATTCAGGTACTTAAATATTTATATGTTCAAATATTTAAGAGCTCAAGTGATTACATATTCTAGTAGTCAGTTAGTAGTCAAGTAACCAAAAAGTTTGGGCACAAAAGTCGTCAATTATTCTAATATTCACGTGTTCAAATGCTCGGTTCTTCAAATGTGCTATTTTTCAAGTATTCAAGCATTCAAGTATTCAAGTTTTCAAGTATTTAAATATTCAAACATTCAAGTATTCTAGTGTTCAAATATTCAAGTAAATACAGTGAGTCAAATAAGTATTGGCACAGGCGGCATTGTTAAATAAATGTGCTAAATACAACCCATTCATATTTAGGTCTGTATTTTTTTTTTTCATACAGCTGGTATAATTAATTTCATTACAATGCAAAACATTAAGAAATTTTCTCCTCAGCTCAACCATATTCCAAACACAACAACAAAATTGAAAAAAGTCACCAAAACAGATCAAAAAAGTATTTGCACAATGTATGTGTTTTTAAGGCTTTTTCTATTACAGAGGTAATTTTACCGTTACTCTTACAGCTACTTTTGCTCAATTTGTTTACTCATTGAATGTTTACTGCGTAGTCGACTACTTTCATGTCCAGCAAATTAGTTGTTGATCAGAGTTTAATTTGGAAAGGCCAAAATGGGCAGAGGTACTGAAATTTCGCCAGAAATACGAAAAATGATCATAAATCTTTACGTAAAAAACAAAAGTTACCGCGAAATCGGCGTTTTAGTCGACAGGCCATGGAGTAGCTGTAGAAACATCATTAAACAATACATAAATACTGTATTGTACATTAAACAATACATAAATTAAACCCAGAAAGCCGATCTGGTCGACCAAAAACATTGACAGCACGGGAAGAGCGTATTGTAGTCGCGGCAGTGAACGAAAATTCAAAGGTATCGGCTGTCAAATTATGCCAGGACATGCAGGAGCCATTTAACAAAACATTTAACCCGCAAACAATTAGAAATACGCTACATAAAGCTGGATATCACGGACATAAGCCTTTAATTTCTAAAGTGAACAAGAAGAAGCGGCTTGAGTTCGCTCATCTGTATGTGAATGAGCCAGAATCTTTTTGGAATAACGTTGTATTTAGCGATGAATCGAAATACAATCTATTTGGATCAGATGGTGCCCAGAAGGTTTGGCGAAAAGCAAATAAAGAGCTGCAAGAGAACAATGTTATAAAAACCGTGAAACGTGGTGGTGGTAATGTAATGGTGTGGGGGCGTTTTGCGGCATCTGGAGTGGGAAACTTGGCATTTATCGACGAGAAAATGGACAAGAAATTATATATGCGTATATTGCAGAAGAATTTGGCTCCCAGCGTAACAAAGTTGGGCCTAAATGGCAGGGAAGGGTTGTTTCAACAAGATAACGACCCTAAACACTCATCTTATCTTGTACAAGAGTGGTTAATATATCATTGCAAAAAGCTGAAAACACCACCGGACATGAACCCGATCGAGCATATATGGCACTTGTTGGAAAAAAGAATACGATCTCATTGTATTACGTCAAAGAAATCTCTAAAAGAGGCCATACGCACGGAATGGGCTAAAATATCACCCGAAGAGACAGCAAATCTAGTAGGTAGCATGAAAATACGTTTAGAGGCCGTTATCCAAGCCAAGGAAGGAATTACGAAGTACTAAGTCCTTCGAAATTATTCATATAGTTGTAAGTTTCACATGTGTGCCAAAACTTTTTTGATGTAAAATTCTTGCCTTTTGTTAATTTTTCTTATATTGAACCAAACCAAATATGAAGTAAACTTTTTTTTATTATATACGTAATAAATAGTATATTCTTTAAAATGACATTTTCACTCTTTTTGTACGTTAGGTGGAAAATGTGTTATTACTAATTAAACTTTCTACAGAGATGGTGTGCCAAAACTTTTTTGACCCACTGTATATATCAAGAAATATTCAAGAGCTCAAGTGTTTAAATATTGTAGTACTCAGCTAATATAGTATTGAAGTATTCAAATATTTAAGTATTTAGGAAGTGAAGTATTGAAGTATTCAAATATTCAAATATTCAAGTATTCAAGTGAAATACTAAGTATTCAAGTATTGAAATGTTCAAGAGCTCAAGTGTTTAAATATTCTATTACTCAGTTAATCTAGTATTCAAATGTTTAAGTGTTCAAATATTCATGTATTCAAGTATTCAAGATTTCGAGTATTCAAGTATCCAAGTAATCAAGTATTCAAGTATTTAAAAATTCAAATGTTCATATATTCAAGTATTCAAGTGCTCAATTATTCAAGCATTCAATTATTCAAGTATCCAGGTATTTGAGTACTCAAGTATTCAAGTATTCATGTATTCAAGCATTCAAGTGTTCAAGTTTTCAAGTATTCAAGTGCTCAAGTATTCAATTATTCAAGTACTAAAGTATTCATGTATTCAATTATTCAAGAGTTCAAGTATTCAAGTGCTTAAGTATTCAAACATTCAAGTATTTAAGTATATAAGTATTCGAATATTCAAGTATTTAAGTATTCAGGTATTCAAGTGCTCAGTTATTCAAGTATTCAATTATTCAAGTATTCATGCATTCAAGCGTTCAAGTACTCAAGTGTTCAAGTAGTCAAATATTCAAGCGATTAAGTATTTAAGTATTCGAGTATTCAAGATTTTAAGTATTCACGTAATTAAGAGCTAAATTATTCAAGTATTCAAGTGCTCAAGTATTCAAATATTTAAATAATCAAGTATTCAATTATTCAAGCATTCAAGTATCAAAGAATTCAAATATTCAGATATTCTAGTATTCAGATATTCAAGTATTCCACATATATAAGCATTCGTTATTCAATTAGAAAAAGTACTCAAAAATTACAATTTTCAAAATTCGCTTATTCGCATTGTATAAACTTACAGCGTTTACACTTACTTATAATAAATTGAAATTAATTAGTTAATACTCAATTTGTACTTCAAAAATATACTTAATTTGAATTGCAAATCAATGTACAGGACGTATTCAATCGTGAATTGCTTTTGTTTAATTATGCTATAAAATGTACTTGTTACCTATTGTGAATTGATTAATGAATTATAAAAAGATAAATTGCAAACTAACAAGTTAAGTTAGTATGCCAAAAATGGCACATCTTTGCATCACGTCATAGCTAGTAGTAATTTTTAGCCTTATTTCGAATTCTACATTAAAATTACTTATTATAACGTGAACCGAACTTCCATTATTCACCAGTCATTTCATAAGCATTTATGGTAAGGTATAACCTGCTATCCTCAAAGATCTATACACTATCTCTATCCTTTTGGGTTTAATCTCTGGTTTTCTCTTCCTACTTAATTCCTAATACAATTTCTTGTTGTACGAGAGATTGTAAGTATCTAAGGCTATACTCAATTTCTAGAACTAACCCGCTACCACAAAACAGGTGAAATCTGCCTTTACCAAAGATATAGTCCACATCATAACAACCAAAACTTCATTGAAGATCGATTGGAATCCACGTCAACTGATATCATCGAACTCTCTCCAAACGTTAACACAAATCGATCCTTCCCCCCTTAGCACAATCGCTAACGTTTGTTCATGGTCCTTCGAGCCGGATCTGAACCAGCGACCTATGGATTTATAGTTCAATTTTCAAGTTTTTCAAGTAGTCATGTATTCAAGTATTCGAATATTCTTTTAATCAAACATTCAATTATTCAGATAATCAAGTATTCAATTAGTCCTTAATTGTTCTCAGTTCTATAAGCATTCTGAAATAGTCAACTACACAATTGATAAGTTCAAGTTCTACACGATTCATTCCAGTACCCCCTCATTATACGAACACTTTCCTTGGAATTATTATTTCTTACCTACTTGCCTATCCTATTTTACCTTCCAACCAATAACTTTTAATGCCAGGTCCATACCAAATGCGAGCAAACACATGATTTTGAGAAAACAAATTTCCAAAAGATAAAAAGCAAGTTTCTGCAATGTTCCAAAAGTAATTTTGCACTAGAGCATGTTAATGTGATGTGTCTTGCCGATTTCCTCGTAAATACGCACCGGAGCTACATCATCACTTTGTACTCTAAGCCCATCAAGGGAAACTCACAAATATTACAATCTCCCGTAAGGATGGCGAGGAGGGAAACGGAATAAACCGATTTTCCTAGTCACATTCATATCGCAGACAAGTTACTCGTGCTCATAGATTGCTATTATTACATGCCCAAACACACACACACACACACATGCCTGAATACATACATATGTATATGTTTACATACACATGTCTATATTCACATACGAGTACTTTGCCATATCGTTCATACTTACCTTCAGACATATAGACGGAGATATGTTATTTCATGTTCCCTTAACACGGCGTAACCGCCGCCACCCCCCTCTAGCCGTCACTGCCATCGTACACCTTTGCATAAGGAGAAATTTTTTCATCGCATATTTGTGAAAATTGCTTATTTCGAGGAAAATGTGTCATGAACCATTTAAGCTCATTTTAGATGTAATTTAAAACGCTAAATTATGCTCATAGCCGGAAGTTGTCATATACTACCAAAGTGTTTCCTTTTTCCTGATTGCTTGACTGCCTTTAAAGCAACGAAACGAAGAGTGTCTGACTGACTGAAGACTGAGCGAACGGGCTGGCAACTACAAAAATATTAAAATGAAAATAGAAATTGAAACGAGAAAAAGCCCATTAAAACTTGGCAACTGAACTAAGCGGTAAAAATTGTGAAGAAAAACCAGGAAAAAAGATATCAAGTTGAAATTGTAACCAAAGGAACTGCGGCCATCAAGAGTTGAAAAGTGCTTACAAATGCAAAAGACTACAGCCGCGCTGCGAACGATGATGAGCCTCGCAAAGACGATGACGAGGAATGCCAACCAAATTGTATGAATATAAGTAGCAATCGCAATAAATTGTTAATTTTAAGCTGATTTTCACAAATGCAAACAAATTCTCTAGCTGGGTTACAAATCTGTTACGCGGACATCAGCATCTGCGCCGCAGCAGAGAGCCATAAAAAGTGGAACATTCCCCCTGTGCAAACCCCAAAGCAATTCTGATGGCTTAAATTTCAAGTCATTAAATGAGCCATTTTTATTAATTCAACTTGCGCAAATTTATGTCTTTAAGATGAAAATTTATACTTTTGGTGTAGCCATGCAAATTACTTGCCTCGGTACGATATGAGGGGGCCCCTGTTTCCCCAATGGAAATGGCTTTATTCGCAAATTTCCAATTACGGTTCGCTGCAAATGAACACCTCGAGCGTAGGTCGCGCTCAAGCTATTATTGGCTGCATTCAATGTGGATGTGATGGTGAAAATATTGCGAATTACAGGTGCAAATGGACGTATAATTAGATGTAATCGTATAGTACTTGAAGGTAATATTGCGGTAACCAGGTGATTGGCAGGGCCCAGCTAATTTATTGCAGAGTACATCGGGAGCAAAGTGTGTTTGTGATCGCGCCATGGAAAATAGTATACAATTGTCCGACACATTTAAGACAATTTGTAATAATAATTCAATACTTATATCAATAGTAATTGGATTATCTTTAGGGGACATTAATTGGAAATGACATGGGGATGTAGGGACTAAAGGGGAAAGGAAGGGAGTGAGAAAAAGCGGTCATCGGGACACCGAGGCATTACGTATGGTGTCCTGAACTACTGCCTTCCCTATAAGATTTGTCGAATACTTTGCTGAATGTTGTGGATATTTCAAATTAACTTAGTGATATCCTTTGTTCATACAACAGTAATGTTGTGAGCATTTTGAGTTATACGAGGTGTGTTCAAAAAATAATTCGGCTTGCGAATATTATTTTTTTTTTATGTTGGTACACTCGTCTCGAAGATATGTTGACGGTTTTATCCATATAGCATGTTTAGTTTGTTTGTGAGAGGCATAAATAAGACAAGTGTTTTGCGTGTTCGGCGATTTTCTGCTATCGAAAAAAAATGGATCAAAGAAGTTGCATCAAATTTTGTATAAAAAATGGAATTAAGTGCTCAAAAACACTTGAAAAGTTGACAGTGGCATACGGTGAGTACTCTAAATTAAAAAAAATTTTACAAGCTTTTCACAGAATGTCTAGAAAATGTAAATGTCGATGCTCGCTTTGGTAGCTCCAGCACATCAACAACCGATAAAAATGTTGGAAAAGTGAAGAAAATCGTTAAGGAGAATCGTCGAATCACAATTAGAGAAGTTACTGAGGATGTCGGAATATGGGTTGGCTCATGTCATGCAAACTTTTCAGAAATTTTGAGCATGAAGCGTGTGGCAGGGAAGTGCGTTCCAAAATTGCTGAATTTTGACCAAAAACAACGTCGCATGATCATCGCTCAGATGTCATTGTTAAATGACATCAAGGATGATCGTAATTTGCTTGAAGGGGTCATAACTGGTGACGAATCATAGGTATATGGTTATGACATCGAAACAAAAGCTCAATCGTCCCAATAGAAGAGTCCAGAAGAGCCAAGACCAAAAAAAGCACGTCACGTTCGATCAAATGCCAAGGTTTTGCTCACTGTTTTCTTCGATCACCATGGCGTAGTGCATCAGGAGTTCTTACTACAAGGTCGTACGGTAAATAAGGAGTATTACCTTGAAGTTATGCGCTGTTTGCGTAAAGCAGTACGAAAAAAAAGAATTGTGGAAAAAAATTCATGGCTTTTGCATCATGATAATGCACCAGCTCACTTATCTTTGCTTGTGAGAGATTATTTGGCCAAAAACAACACCATTATCATGTCTCAGCCACCGTATTCACCAGATTTGGCCCTCTGCGACTTTTTCCTGTTCCCAAGATTGAAGATACGCATGAAAAGACGGCGTTTTGCGACGATTGAGGAGAAAAAAACCGAATCGCTAAGAGAGCTCAAGGACATACCAAAAAGTGTATATCAGAACTGCTTTGAGGATTGCAAAAAACCCTGGCACACCTGTATTATATCTGAGGGGGACTACTCTGAACGAGATAAAATAGACATTGACGAATAAGTAAACATTTTTGAGAAAAATGAAAATTCGCTATATTCAAATTCAACATGTCTTGGAGGTGAGTGTGCCAACATAAAAAAACTCCGTCTGGAAAGACGAGGCATTTGAAATGCTATCAAGACTTAGTATAACTAATTGGAGAAAAAGCTCAGAAGACCAAAGCGTTTGGAATTATTTTCTACTTGCAACGTATAATAGATAAGCATGTCTTTTCTAGTTGCCACCTAAGAAGAACACGATATTTCTTGCTGGCATTAGTCAATTGGGTGGAGATATCTTTCAACTAGAATACGGAAATTTCAGATATACCTGTTAAGGTGTAATCTCTATAAAGTTTGCGGTAGTTGTGGGCATTAAAGAGCTTTCTTTTTTTTTACTTCGCTCGAATATAGCTTGAATTTCAAGCCTATTTACAGACTTTCATGTTCTGGCATTACACGATGCATATCACGAGGAGCTGCCAACGTGACGTTGCTGCATGTCTTCGTCTAGGCTTACAGGTGCCTCGGCATGATCGCCTTTGAACATGTTTGACATTCAAGTTTTAAATGTTTACAACCTATTTCCATAAAACGAATCTCTCAATTCATTCGTCAAGCAAACGAACAACTATTTCGTCTTGCTGGGCTTTTATTTTTATTGACCAGGGTCACCAAATAACTATTATTTATTTATTTATCAATTTATTTATTTATTTATGCGTGAAAAAATATGAAGAAATGTTGAACAAATGATAGTTGGTGGTTTCATACGTCTTTTAAAATCTCTATTTCCAATGCTTTCATTCATTAACAATTCGTTCGTGTAGCGTTTTAAAGGTTTTATAGAAACCGGTGACATAGTGAAGCTTTTTGAATTTTCGATGATAGATAAATTAATTCCATGGTCCGTTTCCCAACAAATATTGTTAGTAAATTAGTAAAATCTGTTCTGAATGTTGATGGAAACTCCCGATTTTTATCTAGTTGTGACCGAGCAACTCATGAACTCTACACATTTCTAAGAAATCTTAGGATTACGATTGGCTATTCATAAAGGTGGTTTAATTTTTCTAAAGAAATCGTTTCGGCAGTGAGAATCAATCTGTATGAACCCTAAATTAGCTACATAATTCCTACTTTAAATAAGCATAACAAGTTGGTTTCTGTTGTCGCAGCCAGTTTCATTAGAATACCTCCTTTTCTAAACTTCGTAGATTAGCATACTTCCCATTTTTACATTCTCTTATGCCGAGATGCCTAATGAGCCTAATAGTTCTCTTAGGAACTATTAAACCCATACAAAACGAAAACATTTTCACTGTTATGAGATCTTCTACACAAATTCCATTTGCCGAACAAAATGAAAACTAACTCCTTTTTCATTCCCTTATAGGTCATAGCGGTATTTCTGGCAATAAACTCTGTCATTTTTCGTCTACTGAACTAATTTTTATAAATTAAATATTTTTATGTTCACATCCGGGTTGCCAATGTAGTGGTTTACATACACGTGTACATGTACGTGTACGGTTCCTTCTAACCTTCAGTAGGTGTGTCATTTCCCTTAATAAGGGTAATCCACTCAAATGTTCGCAAAAATTTCGACAATGTTTATATATTTTTTTTTTTATTGTCAAAAACCACATGCAGATCCACATCTGCACACGTACGGGGCGAGTGAAGAGAATGAATGCCAGGACTCCTCGTATTAAGTTGTGAATTGAAATGACATTGAGCTGTAAGGACTGCAAGAGGAGCCGACGAGCCAAATGGAATCCGTGAATGTAGCGATGTATGTTGTGTACTCTCTCTACCACGGCAAATTCTTGTGTAGACCTCAAATATTTAGGCGACAGCTTACTTTAGTACCACAACTATTGTGGCCCAACATTGGCAGACGGAATGGAGGTAGCGAAAAATGCTACATTGTAGAGACACAGACAGCACACATTTCATAATATAATGCGGCAGGTTCCTTTACAGGAATTAGTTTCATGTGCGTTTGAGAAGAGCGTATTGCACACACACATTCGCATATCAAAGGAAAAGGGTTCAACAGCGGGCATACAACAATTTTGGGAAGACACATAGTTTTGAATAAAACAACTAACAAACACATCTGATAACAGGAAAGTAACAGACAAACAACAAACATTAGAAATACAACAACAACAAAAAAACGCAAAAAATAACCCGAAAACATTCCTGTGCGGTTTGTAGACACACCCTGACGGAGAATAAACTACAAATGATTACATTTAAATGAATGAAGGCGAATCTCTTAATACCCTACAGCAGATTAATAAAGCAATTCTGAGCCCAATTTATGTAAGTGAATAGAAAAAGAAAAAAATGCCAACCACATGAGAACGATTTTAAGAGAGAATCGTATTTGTATAAAAAGAAATCCATCATTTTTGCAAGACTTTGAAGTCTTTATTTGTCATAGATAGAATGATCTGAAGTAGGTAAAATACACATTGTTTTGTTCGATCTTGCTGCCGTGTTGAAGATAATTCCATTATGCCTCTCCCATAGAAACTTTCGTGTCTACTGGCAAAATACTGAGACAACCAATATTCACAAGCTTTTCTTGAAGCGAATTTTTCACCAGCAAAATCATTCGCCTTAAAAAAGAACGAGTGGTAATCACTTGGTGTCAGGTTCAGACTGAAAATGGAATGGATAAGAACCTCTTAATCAAACCTTAAACTTAATCCTAAACTTAAACTTAAGTTTACGACGAGTAACTACGACGGACCTGTAAGCCTGGCGTTGTGCTGTTGGAACACAACTCCTCTCGTATTGTCCAAAGCTGAGCGCTTCTGAGCGACTACTATAACAGTAGCAGAACCATAAATACGAGGTGGCCACAAAATTGGACAACCTAAAAAGAAGACACAAAAAAGTTTCGAAAAATGTTCTTTACATAGCATAATCTCCGTTTAGCTCGATACACTTTTTCCAGCGATATTCAATAGCTTCTGCACCTTGTTTGTAGTAAAAACTGTGAAACTCCTTAAAATAGCCATCAACTGAAGACTCCACCTTTTCATTGTTGGCAAATCTTTTACCACAGAGCCATTTTTACAAATTTGGAAATAGTAAATAGTCCGATGGGAACCAAATCCGGCGAATAAAGAGCTTGATGAAGCAATATGAACTTTACTTCATTAATTTTGGCCATAACAATAGTGGATGTGTGAACTGAAGCCTTGATGGAGTCTTGATGAAACAACACTTCCTTTTTCGCCAAATCCGAAGTTTTCCACAATTTCATCACCTAAATGCTACAATAAATTGGTATAATATTCGCCCTTGATTTTTTTTTCCTTTCTGAATATAATCAATAAAAATAATTCTATGCGCATCCCAAAAAAACAGACACCATGGCCTTGCTTGCAAATGGAACCGTCTTTACTTTCTTTGGACACAATTCCTCCATTCCAGTCCACTGCTTTGACCGTTCCTTTGTCTCAGATGTGAAGTGGTTGACCCGTGTCTCATTCATAGTTATAAATCGACGCAAAAATTCGGCTCTATTGCGGTGAAACATCGCCAAAC
>JAHXMU010026390.1:1470882-1493447 GCA_019455685.1 Philornis downsi
GGCACAATACGCCATCAACGCCAGAGGCGGCCATTTGAGAGATATCACATTCAAAAATTGATGTAAACAAATCTACTTGGAACAAATTAAATGAGTAAGATTGCCAACCGCCAAATTTTTATTTTTTTCTTAGATTTTTTTTTTTAAAACATGGGTCCGTCGAATATGGGCAACCCTGTATGTTATAAAAAAATTTCAGTTATATAAGAAGCATCTCAATATTATCAAACAAGTATTGTTTCAGTGTTTTTTTTTTTTTAAAGAGGGAAATCGACTGCAAATCTTTTATTATATGCGGTAATTTATTGTATTCAATGCCACCCAAGTACTCAACTCCCTGCTTTGTTTTCTCCAACCGACATCTGACTGGACATATGTATATCACTATTATTTCGGGTGTTGAATGTACGACCAACTCTTCGAAAAGAGATCGTGTGATGTCTCATGTTATGAATAGTTTTAAAAACATAAACTAAAAGTTGATTTTCATGCAGTCCATGTATTGGTAAAACATTCTTAGCCACATCTTTGTACAACGGTAAATTGGAATATTTTATTGGTAAATTATAAATAATTTTCGGGGCTTTGTTTTGCATGACTTGGAGGGATTTTAATTCGACGTTTTTCTTGTGTCCGTATATAATAGCCAGGTAATTCATATGACTTTGGATTAATGCTTGATATATTATATTATATTTGGTGTTCTTATTAAAAGTGTTTTTGAATTTATATAAAATACCAACAGCTGGTGCTACTTTGGTTTTTATATGGCTTATATGTATGTTGATTCCATGACAAATTATTTTGTATTTTAATTCCCAAATACTGTATGGTTTCAACTTCTGCAATTTCCTGGCCATTTACAAAAATTGAAGAATCGTTATGATTCCTGTGCGATTACTGTTTAAATCGTATAAATTTGGTTTTATTTGCGTTCAACATTAATCTATTTATACGAGCAAATTCCGTTATCAATTCTGCATCACGTTCAACACTTGTTTTCAAAACCAAATTTTCCTTGTACGGATAAAACAAACACAAGTCATCGGCAAACATAAAAAGTTTTCGATGAAGCGGCGGATTATTAATGACGTTGATATACAATTTAAATAACGGAGGGCCCAAAACGCTGTCTTGTGGAACACCGTATACAACGGGATGCATAGAACTTTTCTCTTTGTTTACAATCACATACTGCTTCCGATTCTCCAAATAGATTTTAAATAATGCTAATTCTTTGCCTCTAATTCCGTAATATGACAACTTTTGGCATAATATTGAGTGATCTACAGATCAAAAGCCTTAGTAAAATCGCAGAAAATTCCACCAACTGCAGAAAATCCAGTATCTAGGCCGTCACATATGTAATTAATAATATTAACCACTGCTTCTTCTGTACCGCATCCATTAGTTCATTTCCATTAGTTCCCAAACATGAGTTTCTCATTATCAAGGTACGCCGCAAGCTGAGAATGTATAATTTTTTCAAATACTTTGTCCACCACCGATAGCACTGCTATTGATCTAAATTTCTCAATTTTGAATTTGAATACTTTGAATTTGAAGTTTTGGTTTTCGTTTCGTAATCTATTTTTTAAACTCGTAGTGCCAGTATGGTTAGATATGCTGACGTGATTGGTGAAATTGTAGCTTTCATGGGTAGACGTTTACGGCAAACAGTTCTAGGTTATCAGAGAGGTAAATCAAAGGGTTCAAGAGAACATTTATGTTGCTTTTACTTAAATACATTATTTAGTAGTATTATTTCAAATACAATAAAATAACTTAAGGTTTGATCTCCAAATTATTATTGGAAAGAGATATAACACTCATAATCGAGGAAACTGCTTAAATTCGAGGATACAGACTTGTCTCATTATCAAATTCTCCTTAAAACTATCTGGTAAGTTTTGCCAAACAAAGCGTGATTTGCAGTTTGAATTATTATACCAAGAGGGCATAAATTTCATGTTTTCAGATCAAAGTAATGGAGTCCCAAGCTTATTTGTTTGGAATGACATCAGTTATAACACACAAAAAAAAATCCAGTATGCAAAATTTCTAAAGATATGAAGTCATAAAACTGCATCAAACTGCGATGTTTGAACCAAAAACAGGTCTTAGTTGTAATTGTCAGCAAGACAACGGTATCATTAAAGCGTCAAGGAGCCATCTCGGGCAATTTCGGCCTACGCAAAAAGGATTTTCATAATGGTTTTGGCACGCTTCAGGACTTGGAACCATTGAAGTCCAATATAAGTGGTAATCTGACACAGCTAATTTATGCTGGCGGGCAGATATGAATAAAATCCTCATTTTGCCTTCCAATAAGCTGTGTTCTTTTTCCGATGAGTTTCTTTTATTACATTTTCAAAAGGGGTTCCATTAAAAGTATTTCGCATTTTGTATTAGATTTTTCTTTTTTTCTAGTTTTTTGTACTTGTTAAAAACAGATCAACTGTTTAATATATTATACGACTCAAGCATACGAGTATATACGAAGGCGGGCCACGAAGGCGGCCCACTTGACCGTGTAGATGGTGTCAGTAATTTGAAAAAATTATTTTGATAACAAGTGGCAACCTTACAAAACATATGTTCTAAGATTCAGGGCATCACGTTGTTTAGCATTTTTATTTGAACAATCAAAACTAAACGATACCAGAGAGGTTGTAAACATGGGAAAAATTGGTCACCGTATTTCCATTTGAAAGGTCTCAGTCCAACCAATATTAAAGCCGAGCTGGATTCTACTCTGGTAGAGTCTGCTCCGTCATTTAGGGCTGCAAAACATTGGATAGCAGAGTTTAAACGAGGCCGTACGAGCTGCCGACAAACATCGTAGTGGTTGGCTAATGGAGGTGTTTACGCCCGACACGGTTAAGAAAAATCCACAAAATGGTATTGGATAATGGTTGGCTGGAGGTGCGTGAGCTATCTGAAACGATAGGGATTTAAAAAAGTGGTATACATCATATATTGACAGAAGATTTGAAGATGAGAAAGCTGTACGCAAGACGGGTGCCGCGTTTGCTTTTAATAAAGCAAAACTAGTGTCGTGAAAATGTTTCAATAAAGTGTTTTGCGATGTTTCACCGCAATAAAGCCGAAGTTTTGCGTTGATTTATAATCATGGATGAGACCTGGGTCCACCACTTCACACCTGGGACACAGAAACAGTCAAAGAAATTTACCGAAATGGGGGAATCATGTTCAAAGAAGGCGAAGACACTTCCATTTGCAGGCAATGTCAAGGTGTCTGAGAGTTGGGATGTTTTGGGGTATTTTTATTGATTATCTTCAGAAAGGAAAAAACATCAACGGCGAATATTTTGCTAATTTATTGCAGCACTTAGGTGGTGAAATTAAGGAAAAAAGTTCGCATTTGGCGAAAAAGAAAGTGTGGTTTCTTCACGACTACATCAATGTTCCACTTTACTATTTCATTATTGCAATGGCCAAAATTAAAAAACTTAAGTTCGGATTGTTCCATCAAGCACCTCATTAGCCAGATTTAGCTCCCTCGGACTATTTTATATTTCCAAACTTGAAAACATAGGTGGAGTATGCGGTTGATGGCTATTGTAAGAAGTTTGACAGTTCTTACTACAAACAGTTTATTTTTTAAAAATAACATCATCTAAATGGTGACCCTCTCCACGACGGCACTCCTCTAACCGCAAACGAAAATTATTGAAAACTTTCTTCAGTAATACTGGTGTAATGGCTGCCATTTCTCCACGGATATTCTCCTTGAGCTGAACGATGTTTCTTGGATTATTACTGTAGGCTTTGTGTTTGAGGTATCCCCACAAAAAAAAAGTCAAGAGGGGTCAAGTCTGGACTACATGGGGGCCATGGGATATCATCTCTTTTCGAAATCAGTCTGTCATTTGATGTGTGACAGGTAGCTCCATCTTGTTGGAACCACGTTCTGGAATTCACTATTCTTGAACTTTCAATTTCTGGAGCCAAAAATCCGTCCAACATCTCAACATAGCGTTCCGTATTAACCGTGACGTTTTGGCCCCGCGCATTTTCGAAGAAAAAAAGACCAACTATTCCTTTGCCAGAGATTGCTGCCCATACTGTCACTTTAGGACTATGCAATGGTTTCTGGTGTTTGATTTTGGGATTTTCACTGTTCCAGTAACGACAATTTTGACGGTTTACGAACCCATTCATAAGCAAATGAGCCTCGTCAGAGAAAAGGATATTGTCAAAATTGGAAAATCGATTAAGCATTTCATTAGCAAATGCGAGCCTTGCTATGAAGTCAGCCTCTTTCAGTTTAAGATCCAATGTTAAAATTCGTTGTAAACTTCGTCGCGATAATTGTAAGACAGACGATCTCTTGCGAGTCGACGTTTGTGGATTTCCTCGTACTGACTTCATAACTCTCTCAATATTGTCTTCGGTCTTAGATGTTCTTGGGCGACCATTTGCTTGTGGTTTAAATGTTGAACCGGTCTCTTCAAAACGCTTTACCCATATTTTAATTAAATTAGCGCTCGGAGCTTCACTAATTCGCCGTAGTCCATATTCAGCACAATATAGTCGCCTAGTAGCAATATATGAACAAGAGTTCTCGTAAAATACGCGCACGCAAAATGAGTGACGCTTCCCGTCGAAGTGATTCATAGCGACTAAAACTATATGAGCCCGCCAACCCAACGATGTAGGCGCCCCCCCGCCCGCGCCTTTTCTACCCCGCAAAAAATGATGATGCAATATGCACGTTCTATTGCGCCACCCTGTATGTATACAAATACACACATACAGAACATTATATATATACCTGGCTAGTCTACTTTTATAGTGATAACCGCTCACCTTTAGTATTTGTCAAAAAATCTACTCCACAATCATGAATTGAGGAGGTTCTCTATAGGAGGTTCTCTGCCTTTGGACAAATTTTTCCCACGTGCCCTGTTTGAACATACTTTGAACTTAACCTGCCTATGAATATGAGATAATTTTGTTTCAAATTTCGCTCAACTAGATAAGGTCGCGCCATCTATATCGTACTTTTAACACACATGTGGATCAGGAAAATGTTTAGTTTAGGGGATATCGAATAAATGTTTTTAGTTGTTATAAACAGAAAGACAAAATGTTTATATCCTCTTGGGTGGTGGTTTATACAAAAACAAAACCTGTCAACTGAAAATATAGTTTTTCAAAGAATTCCAGATTTTGAGTTGATAAAAAAATTGGCTAACCTATCTAGACCGTGTTTACGTGGATAATCCCCATACATTGGACCATTTGAAACCCAACATTCGTCAAATCACCGTCGAAATACCTCCTGAAATATGCGAAAAAGTTGTCGAAAATTACAACAAAATGATCTGCTACCGCAACCAATCGAGAGACGGTTATTTAAATTACATTGTACTCGTATTTCGTACATAATGGCAAGGTCTAAGCATTATAGTGAAATAATTTCATCGAAATCATAGCTTTATGTGTGTCTCGTTTAGCTTTACTTTTGAAACCGAAAAATAGATAAACATTTTATTATGAAAATCAGTTGTTTGGAATCTAAATTCCAAATAAAATATCTTTCATTCAAATTCAACCTTGTACACAAGCTGTGACTTTACAAAATAGGTCCTAACATAATTTGAATTAAGGTTTATTCGCGACTTCGTGTTGTACCCACAAAAATACCTGCAATCCACATTGGGCGTTTTGTAGTTGCGTGTAATTACACTTGAGTTAAATTGCGATTTTAAGCTCTTTCCGTTAAGTTTCTGCAAATAAAGTAGCAGGACATGACTCAAAGCAATCCAATTAAATTCACTAATCAATGTTACAATTGAAATAAAAGAAAAAAACACTTAGCCAGCCTCTCGTAATTCAAATGAATTGCACTACTACCTGCACAAATAATTGTGTGTGTGTGTATGTGTGCGTGTGCGGTTTTGCACGTAGAACTCCATCAATTAAACTCTGTTACATGTCTATTGTAGCGGAAATTCCCGAGCCCATTTCGAGTCCCCGTGACATCGTTCTGGTCACGTTGTTGAATAATGAAAGCGGGACAATATTTCATAGTTAACGGACAAAGGAATATCATAAATTGCACTGCAAATGAAATGAAAACCAGACTTGTACGAGTATTTCACCAGCAGCACTGTCGCCATTGTTTTCATCATTATCGTTGCGTAACTGCCGCTACCATTATGGAGTCCGGTTGGTCGATGGCATCACATTTATATTTCGTAACATCACTCTGGTGAAATGATAATGCCTCGAAATTAACAAACAAAAATATTTCACTTTTAACCTTTTCGGTCGGCATGAACCTGATTTTAATTGTGCCGCAGTAGATTGCAAATTTTCCATGTTGCAAACTCAAAAACAAAAAAAAAAAAAATGTGTACGACTATGCTACAGCAGCAATCAACATTAGAGACAACCAACGTCAACATTTGATATGAAATGATGTGAACTAAATTGAATTGAACCGAATCGATAGGTAGGAATTTGCACTGCAATGCATCAATTGACTGACATCAATGTCGACATCATCATTATCAGCATCAGCAACTCATTGCGAATGTCGATCGATTTAAATGTCAAATAAACTGGCACACCCACACCCTCATGCATCCATCCCCTAGTAGAGACTATGGTTTGTTCGTTAAAAGGACGAAGCTCTGCCTAAATGGATGTCTGTTTAACGCACTGGCTGACAGAGAAGCCTTGGGCGAATGCATCATGTATGGCCAACAATCAAAACGCCAAATGATGCTCCTATTTATGTTATGAATATTGTCAAAGTCAGTGATTAATACATATACATACATACATCCACTCACGCAAACCAAAACCCACTCACAGACTATTACGCATACAGTTGTTACTAAATGCGGAAGGAAATACCCTTGAGTAAATCGGGCTGTTGTTTGTTGTGTTAGACAGCGAATAACAATGGCTGTGTTGAGACTGCGTTGTGATAGGTAAGTATTAGTGGCTCCATTGGTGAGTGCGTGAATGTATGCCTATCTACATGTGTGACACATTAATTCACGAATACATTACAAGCACGTCTGCGCGTAAGAGTGTGCTGGTCACAGTTTATGATGTGCCCGGTATATGCACTCGTATGTAAGGATCAATGTGTGTGTATATTTTTGATTGCCTTTTAGCGCATATAATTAACGCAGCAATTCTAGCCGTACACACATAATTCTCACAGCATTAACTCGATGCGAATATTGAGGTATTTACTTCCGTAGTGTACAGTGTTTTGTCAATCGACGTGTTAAATAAGAGTTCCTTTCACTGATGCTGAAGGCGGTTCAAAAATCTGTGATCAATCATTCATTTTTCAATAGCTTTAAATTTACTCGTTAATTTTAAGCCAATACATCTCATATGTTTTTTGAGGAATCGCCAGAATTGCAATGAAGGTTAGCCAAAATTACAAAACAAAAGTATTATCGTTGGGAAAACTAGTTAACATCTAATGAATGCATGCGAAGAGGAAGTTTCTGCCACGCCCACATATCTGGCTATGGGTTTCGTACGCTGTCCCCCATACTATGGCATTAATGAGCGAAATTGATTCAATATGAAAAAAACTTGAGCATACAATGGCTTAGATCTGCTCAGGAAAAATTGACATTTTTATGGTTTTTTTTTTTTTGTTTTTAAGCATTATTTAAATTTATTCGTTAATTAATATACTCGTACGGCGGTATGCTGGTTATGTGAAAAGGAACCACTACAATTTTTATAAATTTAGTGAGAGACTAACTCAATCATTCATTTTCTGAGAAAGCGGAGAAAGTCCCGAAAGAAATATAATTCAATTCATTTACCGAATTTGACCAAGTCTGCTGGCCCCTGTGCTGATTCTAAGTTTGCTCTCTCTTGTTCAAATAATATCAATTAGAAGTAGCTCTATTGCAATGTTTTGAAATATTTTATTTTTAAATACAGGGTGGCGCAATAGAACGTGCATATTGCATCATCTTTTTTTGCGGGGCACAAAAGGCGCGGGCGAGGGGGCGCCTACATCGTTGGGTTGGCGGGCTCATAGAGTTTTAGTCGCTATGAATCACTTCGACGGGAAGCGTCGCGCATTTTGCGTGCGCGCATTTTACGAGAACTCTTGTTCATATATTGCTACTAGGCAACTATATTGTGCTGAATATGGACTACGGCGAATTAGTGAAGCTCCGAGCGCTAATTTAATTAAAATATGGGTAAAGCGTTTTGAAGAGATCGGTTCAACATTTAAACCACAAGCAAATGGTCGCCCAAGAACATCTAGGACCGAAGACAATGTTGAGAGAATTATGAAGTCAGTACGAGGAAATCCACAAATGTCGACTCGCAAGAGATCGTCTGTCTTACAATTATCGCGACGAAGTTTGCAACGAATTTTAACATTGGATCTTAAACTGCATTCATATAAGCTGCAATTAACACACGAATTGAAAGAGTCTGACTTCATAGCAAGGCTCGCATTTGCTAATGAAATGTTAATCGATTTACCAATTTTGACAATATTCTTTTCTCTGACGAGGCTCATTTCCTTATGAATGGGTTCGTAAACCGTCAAAATTGTCGTTACTGGAACAGTGAAAATCCCAAACTCAAACACTAGAAACCATTGCATGGGTCTAAAATGACAGTATGGGCAGCAATCTCTGGCAGAGGTCTTTTTTCTTCGAAAATGCGCAGGGCCGAAACGTCACGGTTAATATTGAAAGGAATTGAAAGTTCAAGAATAGTGAATTCCAGAACTTGGTTCCAACATGATGGAGCTACCTGTCACACAACAAATGACTCCATGGCGGTGGTGAAGCAGATGTTCCCTGGCAGAGTGATTTCGAAAAGAGGTGATATCCCATGGCCCCCACGTAGTCCAGACTTGACGCCTCTTGACTTTTTTTTGTGGGGATACCTCAAACACAAAGTCTACAGTAATAATCCAAAAAACATCGTTCAGCTCAAGGAGAATATCCGTAAAGAGGGTCACCATTTTGATGATGTTATTTTTAAAAAATAAACTCCATTTATTACTTTACAATGCCTTAGATTTATTTTAACCATACCTTTTGTACTTATTTTTTAATCTATTTTTTAAATATTCACGTTCTATTGCGCCACCCTGTATTTCAAATTCAACTGCACTTTGGAATTTTTTGAGCATAAGCAAGCACTTTTTGAGACATTAAGAGAATGCACGAAGAGCTCTCACTTTTTCCTTTCCAAGTAAAGAACTTAATACAACATTCGTAAATACAGTATGCCCGATGAGTGCACATAAGGAAACTTAAATAAATTTTTTAAAATTCAGGAAAATTTATTTTTTGTTTATTAATTTAAAAAGTATTACATTGTTATTAAATCTTTGTAATGGCTTTTAAAAATAATTGCGCACCAATTATTATGCAATAAGAAATTCAAATATTTAATTTATTTATTTTTTATTGTATATGAAATTCATTTTTATTTCATATAACTAATTAGTTTTGAATATGAAAGAAAGTAAATGACCTGAAGGTCATTTACACACCTGCAACAGCTGATCAGAAAATTACTCATTGTAGGATCGCCCCAATTATTGTTTTAATAGACTGCTTTAATTCAATCAAATTCCTCGGTTTTTTTTCGTACACTTCTTGCTTGACATAACTAAATAAAAAAAAGACTGGTGCAGTCAGATCAGGTGACATTGAGGACCAGCGGAAAGTGGAGTTTCTAGATAATAATTTCTTTAGGAATTTTCGTTGGAGCTCCGCCATAACCGATATGGCTATGTGTGCCTTTGCTTCATCTTGCTGGAACCAAATGCTGTTAAAACGAATACGTGTTCGGCGCAGTTCTAGGTAAAAATTTCCTTCAAAATCTTTAAATAACGGTCCCCCATTAACATTGACATTATATTTGTAGCACGATTCGTGGGTCATCTTGTACCTAAATCTTCTTCACGCTCGGCTACTGCGGTGGAACACAGTGAACGATAGATTGTTGGTTTTGTTTTGCAAATTTTCTGCTTGCAGCAACTTGCAAGTGAAAATCAGATGCACGAATGTTAGGGAGACCTTAACGGCCATCCAGCAAAACAAAATGTCCAAGGAAGCAAACATTTATCATATTTGTGTTATGTTGAAGCAGAGAAATAGCTGAAATTGCGTAATCATCAATGAAATTAACATGGAGTTTTCATAGGATGAAAATACTATTATATGATGCATCTTCTCCATGTATTCCCAAGTGATGTAGGCGTGACGAAAATTCAAAACTTTGGTAGCAATTTTTCATTATTCAAATGAATCCCTTTTGGCTCCAGAAAATAGTTCTTCAGTATATATCGTTAGAAAAAAAGTTCCTTTAAACAGTGTTTCCCCAACAGAAATAATTGCACTAAAATTTTTATTGAAAAAGTATCTTTAAGGATTGTTTTTATCACAAAATCTGCCCACAGAATCCGATGGATTTAATACCTTCCACAAAACAATCAAAAGACTGAACTGCAAACGCAACTAATGCTCCCTAGTATCGAAGCTTATACACTCTTCTTCTTCTTAGGTGGCGACTGGAATAGACGTATCTTATCTATTATACGCTGCCCGTAAAAAATAATTCCAAACGCTTCGATCTTCTGCGCTTCTCCTCCAATTCATCACACCAAGTTTCGATAGCATTTCAAAAGCCTGGTCCTTCCAACGGAGTTTTGATCGCCCTCTTCTGCGCCGTCAATTGAGTTCGTTGCTTAATCTTTCCACGGCGAAGCATTTGGGTCCATCCGCATAATATAACCCAACCAACGCAATCGCTGTATGTTAATGCGTTTGACCACGTCGATGTCGGCATATATCTCATACAGCTTATTGTTCTCGCGACGCAGACACTCTTCGTTAACGATGATGGGTCCATATATTTTCCGGAGTATTTTCCCCTCAAAAGTTGTCAGTACTGATTCACCCGCTTGTGGCGTAATTCAGGCTTATACACTCTGTGCCATTAATTGCATTTCACAATATTGGGAAAGGACATAAATTCTTGTGGCGATAGGAAATGTATATGCTTTGTTTGGCCTCTTAGTATTTGTAGTTGTTACAAATGGAATGACAAACTTAGTATATCAGTCATCATATAAAGGGGAATAACCAAATGCTTTCCCCAAAATCTTTAAATGGAACTTCTTTACATTGGCTATCAAAAATTACGTATTCGTAGCATATTATGGGAATGTTATGCTTTCATTTTAAGGAGCTACAAATGTGAATCGAACCATTGTTTTTAAGTACTTCATTACCGTAGTTCTGGAAGTAGTTTCGAAGTGCTTCGTTGGACGTAGTAAACATGCACGAATTAGACGCTCTGAGGCAGTGAAAATGTGATTCTTTTTGGAAAACTTACAATTTTTTTTTTTTTTTTTTTAAGGCCAATGAAATGTTTCCTGAACTCCGTACTCAGTCCATTGTGCCTAATGCAACACCACTACCTACATATGCATCAGTAAATGAAATATTACTATAATGTGTGAGGTATACTAAACTATTCAAACCATTTGAGACAACTAGAAATACATATACGATTGTTGATTTAAACGTTTTTAAATTATCGCCGATTTAAATATGCTCGTTCATGAATTCCATCCTCTGTTGAAAGTATGATAGAGGACGGACGACCTGATTAAGATAAGATGCCTAAATTCATCTCATGAACGTGCCTGACAAGTTCCAAATTGGGAAAAATCAACCGAGTAGGTTTATCTGATAAGTCGATACACCGTCCACATGGACCGCAGTTGTCAAAAATGGAAACAAATTGGGTGGACACAAATTGCTCAAAAAAAGATTGAACCCGGTTCGGGAATATTGAAAATTTTTGCCATTTCCATTCCATTGCTTTCCATTTCCATTTGTTCTATTAGCAACAATAAATAATTGTTGTTTATAGGAAAATTATCTTGAGACCAAATAAAGAACCAAAATTATCTTGCATTACAAAAACGAATGTGCTCCAAATAAATGTAAAATGGGGCGATTCATTTAATAGCACTTTTTCTAGTAGGGATTTAAGACAAATCAATTTGCTTCCAGGTTCTTCTGGTAAGTCGCTGTCGATATGTGTAGCTTGGTAATATCCTTATTATGCACGTTTGCTCTCCCAGTGGTCAAAGATGGCCGCTTCGATTGCTTCGATTAGGCGGTCCTAGTTAAGAGTTTGGCCTAAGGAGAGCAGCTCATAGTAGATTTTTCCTCGTCAACTGGAACCATATGGATAAGGCTGGATACAAAAATGCTTACATATGTTCTACTTCTTACATATGTTCTAGCTACTTACATATGTTCGATTTAAGCATTTTATTTCTGTTATGTTGGTACACATGTCTGTTATATATATTGACAATATCAGCCATTTTGGATTCTCAGTTTGTTTTTAACAGATAAAAAGGTGAGTCGTGTATTGGTGTGCTCTTCGATTTTTTACTATTCCAAAAAATGGATCAAAGAAACTGTATTAAGTTTTGTGTAAAAAATGAAATTAAATGTGCAAGGACATTTGAAATGTTGACTATGGCGTTTGGCGAGTCTACTATGAGCAGAACGCAAGTTCAATTGTGGTATAACCGGTTCAAGGAAGGTCGAGAAGATGTCAATGACGATGCTCGTCCTGGTAGCCCGAGCAGGTCAACAACCGATGAAAACATTGAAGCAGTGAAGAAAATGATTTTGGGTAATCGTCGAATCACTGTTAGAGAGGTTGCTGATGATGTTGGCATATCGTTCGGCTCATGCCAAGCAATTTTTATGGATGTTTTAGGCATGAAAAGTGAGGCAGCGAAGATTGTTCCAAAATTGCTAAATTTTGAGCCGTCGTCGTCAACGACGATCCAGATTTCCTCAAAAAAGTCATAACTGGTGACGAATCATGGGTGTATGGCTATGACATTGAAACCAAAGCCCAATCATCCAAATGAAAGCGTCCAGAAGAGCCAAGACCGAAAAAAGCACATCAAGTTCGATCAAATGTGAAAGTTTTGCTCACTGTTTTCTCCGATTGCAATGGCGTGGTGCATCATGAATTCTTGCCACAAGGTCGTACGGTCAATAAGAAATACTACCTTGAAGTTATGCTCACGCATCGTGCGCAGCTCACACATCGATGCTTGTGCATAAGTTTTTGACCAAAAACAAAACCGCAATCATTCATCAACCACCATATTCACCGGACTTGGCCTCCGCTGACTCTTTCCTCTTCCCAAAATCGAAGACACCGATAAAAGGAAAGCGTTTGGTACGATTGAGGAAATAAAAGAAAAATCGAAACAGGACCTGTTGGCGATACCAAAAAGCGCATTTTAGAAGTGTTCGGAGGATTAGAAGAAACGCTGGCACAAGTGAGGGGGACTACTTTAAAGGAAATAAAATATAAATTGATGAATAAATAAATACTTATTGAAAAAATTTAAAATAACGGTTATTTCTTGATCACACCTCGTATATAAGTTATCACAGCATTAGTATTCAACTTCTTTCTATTTTTATAAATGCTGCTTTAGATTTGGTAAATCTTTATACCAATCCAAAGATCCAAAAACATTAAATCGACATTTTTTTACGTCTATAAAACCTGTCAAAAAACTGTGAGATGTTACTGCAGTTTTGTCGGACATTAAAAAAGAGTAAGTAAAAGAGAGTGAGGGCAGAGACAGGTTATTCTTGGTGAAGCTATCAGTTTGAAAGACTAAAATCTATTCTGGGTTAGATTTGGTAAATCTTAATACTCAAAGGATCACAAAAAAAAAGTCGACACTTTTTTGTCTTACAGACGGTTATTGGTCGTAAACGTTGATAGTTATCAATTTGAAGGACTACAGTCTGTTCTTACAAAAATTAAATCGACACTTTTTTGTCGTCCGTAAAACCTGATACAAACTGTGAGATATTACTGCAGTCCTCTTGAACACTGAGAAAGAGTATAATGAAGAGAGTAAGGGTAGAGGCAAATTATTTGTCTCGCGATGAATGTCGATACCTATAAATTTGGAGGGATCAAAGAAATTATTTACATTAGCTTTGCCGTCGACAAAACTAAAAATGTCAGCAAGGAAATATGGGAAAGGGTTATTGCTTGCAAACATATGCTAATATGGTTTAATGATGGGGTGCTCTTTCAACTAATTAGTAGCCTAATGTCTCAGATACTATTACAACTTGTCTCGCTGTATGGCTGACAATACTGGGTTATGACACAAGTTCGGGGAAACTTTAACAGAGAATTTATGTGGAACATGCATGCAACCATTATCATTAAGGGCAAACGTTGCAAATTTACAAAAGAGGGGATTTATTCACATCAGTTGTTTTGTTACTATGGGGCAAAATAAAATTGCAAACGGATGTGGAGTGTTTTCATAGTTCAGTTTCGGCTTACGGGGGTTTAAATCTTCAAACGGGACATTCTTAGTATTCTTTGGCACCTTCACCTACGGGCTCTCCAGAGTTCGCGCCGACTTATTTGTAATCCTTCTCAAGTGCGGCCAAATTTTCATGAGCTTCGAAGAATTCACCTTCCTCCATACCCAAAAGGACAAAAGTCCTTTGAACTGACCAGGTTTTTGAAACACTATCAAGACTTGATGAGGCGAATTTACAACGGCAGAGACAGCGGCGTATAATAGATAATAAAGTTTTGAGCAAATTTTTAAAGCAGATTTGCTTAAATTTAGGTTTATTAGTGTTTGGGCCATGTTGTGCGGATGGGGCCAAATGCTCCGGCACGGAAAGTTTTCGACAACGAATTCAATTAACGGCGCATAAGAGGGCGACCAAAACTACGTTGGAAGGACCAGCCTTTGAAATAGTATCGAAACTTGGTGTGACGAATTGGATAAGAAGCGCAAAAGAACAAAGCGTGTGGAATTATTTTCTACGGGCGGTTTTTAATAAAGGGTGTCCCAACGAAAACGCAAGATTTAAATTTGGCGCCATTCGAAGTGTTATTGTTTGACATTTGGACAATTGTTATTGTTTGCTAGTAGAAGGTACGAGGTTAGTAAAAATGGAGCGCTACACGAATGAACAACGCATTCTCATTGTGAAATTGTTTTACAAAAATGGTGAAAGTTTTTCAGCTACAGTTCGCAAATTGCGATCAATTTGGGGTCACAATAATGCTCCAAAAGCGTCAACTGTAAAGAGATTTGTGGATAAATTTGCCAAAAACTGGGTCTGTTAGAGATGTAAAGACAACAACGCGCCTTCGACCAGGTCGATCGACCGAAAATGTCGCAGCTGTACGTGATGATGTCGCTCAAACTCCATCTACCTCAATTCAACAATTAAGGTCTTCAAATCCACTATGCAGCGCATTTTGACGAAAGATTTACATATTCATGCATACAACGTTCAATTGACTCAGGAACTGAAGCCAGCTGACCATGGACAGCGAAGGGAGTTCGTTAATTGGGTATTGGGGAGACAACATGAAAATGCTGATTTTGCCGATAAAATCATCTTCAGTGACGAGGTCCATTTCCATCTTGATGGCAGAATTGTCGCATTTAGGGTGAGGAAAATCTTCGAGTCATTCAAGAGAAGCAAATGCATCCTCAACGTGTCACTGTGTGGTGTGGATTTTGGGCTGGAGGAATCATTGGACCTTTTTTTTATGAAAATGAGGCATGTCAAGCGCAAACAGTCAATGGTGTTCGGTATCGTGAAATGATACCGTGCCTAGAATTGAAGAAATGAATGCGGAGAGCATGAATGAATGGAGGGCAACATGTCATACAGCCAGAGAAACAACTCAATTGTTGCATCTGACATTTAAATCTTGCGTTCTTGTTGGGACATCCTTTAGATAAGTATGTCTATTCCAGTCGCCATCTAAGAAGAAGAAGATTAGTGGTTGCCCGTAATGTGGAGAACTGGAATTTCACATCTAGTGATTTAGTACTCTTCTCAATTCTGTACTGCTAAAATTTCAAAACTTTTGAAAAATAGAGGTATTAATTCAATCATTCAATTCTTTATTGAGTTTATTTTATTTTATTTCTATAATACTTACCTATGTATGTGTCATTTAAATTTCGAATGCATCTACTCTAGATAAGATCATTTGATCTTAAATCTTTAGGCCCACTGTGCTTTTCACTCCACGAACTCGTCACAGTGTCACACATCACATTGAGAATATTATTGGTAATGATGTCGCGCTCACGACTATTGATGATGAAAGCCAACATGTAAGCATGAACATGCATGCTCTAGTATTAGTAGGAACATGTTGATGTGCAAGTGGCAGTGGCAGTCAAACATTAATGTTGTTAAATGCTTGTGATGGCATCTGTTATTGTGTCTGCGAATGCCAGGCAATGTTTTAAAAGATATTTTGTAATCTTTTTTCTTCCACCACCGCTTTGCCGTCATCACCAGCAGCGAAAACATCATCACAGTCATTTCGATTTTGACGTGATGGTGGTTAATATAATGTGGCTGCCGTCGTCACTTACGTTGCAGTAGTTGTCATTGCGTTATTTTTCATTATACAGGCTCATGAAATATGATATCGAATTGAATTAATATGACATCTATCAAACACAGGCGCAATCACATATACGTGTGTGCGTTATGATACAGCCAGTCCGTGTTTACAAAAGAAAACGCTCCAGATATGGGGTGGAATTTGGTCAATTCAGGTCGGGCGAATGGTCCATTACATTGTGGCCGAATAGCAGACATGTGCATATATGAATTTTAATGTTTTATCCATCAAAAGAATTGAACAACCGATGTGCTTACAAATATACGACCATCTCTATATAGTAAATCGACTTTCCGACTTCACACATCACGGATTATTATAGGATCTGAGTAAGCGACTACACGCTCTGCCATGAATTGTGGTATTTAACCGCTGTTTCAGTAACAGCACGAGCATTGTACGTAACATATGCACTTACAGAACACACAGAGCCAGACAGACTCACTCGCTTACGTACACACACACATTCACTTACACTCACTCAGTTGGTAGGGATTGTTATGACAAGTCGATCAACCGCAAAAGTATAATTTCAGTTTCCACACACACACACTCACACAAACACACTCGGAATAATAATAAAGACATGAGATGGAATTTGTACAAGAAATGTACTGAAGTTACCAAAAGTAAAAAATGTTATTTTGATTGGTGGAAAGAATACGATTATAATGGGAATCTTGTTTTTTTTTTTTTTTGTAGAATTTTTCCATTTTCCGTACTCACCGAATGGAAAAATTTCTTTAAAAAGATTTAAAAAGAAACCACAAAAATAATGAAAACTATATAACGACTTGTCATAGGAAGGAAGTTCCTTTTTGTAAAACGGCTTCAGTACATTTTAACTAATATCAACCAGTGCAACAATGTATTCAAAATACAGGGTGGAGCAATAGAACGTGCATATTGCATCATCTTTTTTTGCGGGGTAGAACCGGCGCGGGCGGGGGGGCGTCTACATCGTTGGGTTGGCGGGCTAATGGAGTTTTAGTCGACGGGAAGCGTCGCGCATTTTGCGTGCGCGCATTTTACGAGAACTCTCGTTCATATATTGGTACTAGGCGACTATATTGTGCTGAATATGGACTACGGCGAATTAGTGAAGCTCCGAGTGTTAATTTAATCAAAATATGGGTAAAGCGTTTTGAAGAGACCGGTTCAACATTTAAACCACAAGCAAATGGTCGCCCAAGAACATCTAGGAACGAAGACAATATTGAGAGAGTTATGGAGTCAGTACGAGGAAATCCACAAATGTCGACTCGCAACAGATCGTCTGTCTTACAATTATCGAGACGAAGTTTGCAACGAATTTTAACATTGGATCTTAAACTGCATCCATATAAGCTGCAATTAACACAAGAATTGAAAGAGTCTGACTTCATGGCAAGGCTCGCATTTGCTAATGAAATGCTTAATCGATTTTCCAATTTTGACAATATCCTTTTCTCTGCCGAGGCTCATTTCCTTATGAATGGGTTCGTAAACCGTCAAAATTGTCATTACTGGAACAGTGCAAATCCCTAAATCAAACACCAGAAACCATTGCATAGTCCTAAAGTGACAGTATGGGCAGCAATCTCTGGCAGAGGAATAATTGGTCCTTTTTTCTTCGAAAATGCGCGGGGCCAAAACGTCACGGTTAATACGGAACGCTATGTTGAGATGTTGGACGGATTTTTGGCTCCAGAAATTGAAAGTTCGAGAATAGTGAATTCCAGAACTTGGTTCCAACAAGATGGAGCTACCTGTCACACAACAAATGACTCCAGGGCGGTGGTGAAGCAGATGCTCCCTGGCAGACTGATTTCGAAAAGAAGTGATATCCCATGGCCCCCACGTAGTCCAGACTTGACACCTCTTGACTTTTTTTTGTGGGGATACCTCAAACACAAAGTCTACAGTAATAATCCAAGAAACATCGTCCAACTCAAGGAGAATATCCGTGGCGAAATGGCAGCCATTACACCAGTATTACTGAAGAAAGTTTTCAATAATTTTCGTTTGCGGTTAGAGGAGTGCCGTCGTAGAGAGGGTCACCATTTAGATGATGTTATTTTTAAAAAATAAACTCCATTTATTACTCTACAATGCCTTAGACTTATTTTAACCATACCTTTTGCATTTATTTTTTAATCTATTTTTTAAATATGCATGTTCTATTGCGCCACCCTGTAGTTTAAAGTTGTATAAATATTGGTGAATGAAGGACTTGTCTTTGGAACGAATTTTTTTGTGGTTTACCTTCAGTATTTCGTGTCTAGTGCAATGAAACTGTTTCCAACTAAAAGTAGTAGAGGTTATCTATTTTTCGTTATCAAAATTAAAGTTAAATAAAACACGCACAAAGCCAAGATTTCGATGAAACTTCTATTTCATTAGAATGCTTTGAATTTGCCATTATGTACGTAATACAATGTCTTTTAAATGACCGCCTCTGGAGTGGTTGCAGCAGTGGATCTTTTTGAGGTAGTTCTCACACATTTCGGGCAGTATCTCGCCAATAACGTGACAAATATTGGTTTTCAAATGCTCCAACTTTTGATTATCCGCATAAAAATGATCTTTGACGTAGCCCCACAGAAAAACTCTAACGGCGTCTAATCGTATGATCTTGGTGGCCAATTCACGTCGTCAAAACCTGAAATTACACTTCCTTATCCTGAATTAAAGCCAAAATCGTTTATGTTGCATGGCTTTTGGCAATGTCTTGTTAAAACCACATATCGTTCTGTTCATAATCTTCAGTTGCAGAAAAAATAAGTCGGTTATCATGCGGCCATAGCGTTCTGAATTGACGGTAATTTTCGAAAAAATGTGGTTCAGTGACGCATCCAGACCATAATGCACACCAGTCAGTACTTCCAGTTAAAATAGCTTTTCCATAATCACTTCTGGGTCCTTCGAGTTCCATATGCGACAATTGTGCTTGTTGATGTAACCACCGAGTAATAAATGAGCTTTATCACTGAAAAAAATTGTACTTGAAAAATCAACATTGAACGCCTATTGCTGTAGCACTCAATCAGCATATCTACGATGTTTTAAATGGTCAGCCAGCTTTAATTGTTACATGGGGTGGACTCTGTTTGAATGAAGGTGCAAATCCGAATGCAAAACACGCCATAATGAGCCGTAAGATAGGCCTAATTACGAAAAACGCCATGGAATCGACAAAATCAGATTACCCGTCACACTTTCGCCAACAAAAGCGATATTTTCAGCAGTGCGATGATGCACTGACCTAAGCACATCTGTAAAGCTTCCAGTCTCCTCAAATTTCTTTATAATCTTATCAATTATCAACTTGTACAGTAGGTAGATTATAACGACCGTAATCACTCCGTGATGCACGAAAAGTGTCCACATTTGAATCACCACTTTTGTAGTAAGATTTAACTATTTTTGCGCATTCTTCAATAGCTAAACAATCCATATTCGTAAATGGCAAACCTTTGACTAAATAAATAACATTTCATACGGCGGGTATTTAACAGCTGACAGCCTTGCCAGACCGGCAGTTTTGAAACCATTGTACCATCATTTGTATGAGTAATGAACTAATTTTGAGTACTGTGTAAATACCTTTGATGCAAGTAAAATGTGTGTTAATTTTATTTGACGCCAAATGACAAAAAAACCAATTGTTTCTTTTCAAAATGTGAAAGATATCGTTAATTTTTTTTTATTTCTAAGTTGTTGTCTTCGCTCTACTCTACGTATTCTACACACAATATCACTTTCCAAATTAGTTCTTTAACAATAACAAACGAAGGCATTTTAAGAAAAACTCCAAAATATTTAGATTACTTTTAACTGTAGAGGAGGTATGTTAACTGAAGTAGTATACAATGCAAAATGAGTTGTCTTTAATCTGGCTTTAATCTTACTGGGAGGACTTTCAATTTTCCAATTCAAGTGTGGTTATATTATCTTAACTGCAGATGACCAAAATTATAATTCGAATATCAGGATATATTTTTACCAGAAAGTATGATGCCCTTATTTCGAACAGTGTTCATGTAGACATGTGTAAGTTACCCAACCTGGAATTCCTGCAAAAAGTTGCATCAGAATTTTGTGGAGTTTAGAGATGTGACCATTGAAATGCCAGTGAAAAGTTAATCTCTAATTGGTTTGAACAAATCACATTTTAATTCATCTATTTTTAAAGGTGTTTAACCTTTCTAATTCAGCGAGGTTGTCCTGATAATGTAAAAATTATTTGAATAATTTCGAATAAAAGAACACTATTCTTTTATTTGTTGCTTTTCATTTTTCCATTAACTATTAATAATATAATGCTTGCTATATCTCATTATATTTATCATTTATTACATTTCTATATATACATTGTTTATATTTATATATATACATATATACGAATTTATTTATTATACTTTGTGCAACAGTCAAATACTCTGTCCGTATGCGATTTGCGGCAATTTGTTAGCCCGCTCGGCTAAATCTCAATAATAGTTTTGGAGTTGCTTTCCCACTGAGAATCTGCCTATGTATGAATTCATCCCTCAGTTTTTGACAAGGATATTAATTAAATGTCTACAATGTACCCAATTTGGTCAGCAATTAGTAACCCTCGTACAAATTGTATACCACTGAAGTCATGTTAGAATCATTTATGATGCTCCATTTTGTACTGTTTGGTACTGAAACCATTTGGCATCCCAGAGATACTACCGAAATATCTATGTATTTGTAATCTTCATGGCTAAAACATAAGTGAGTGTTTGTGTTTGCCTATATCGAAATCTCTGAACTCAGGATTGTTTTCATTCCCCTGCGTTAGTGCATACGTGTGTGAGTGTGTGTGTGTGTGTAAGTGAATGTGACAAGAATACAATTAACATACACTTAAAGGACACTCGTGTCTCCTTGCCTGACTTGTGCGTGTGCATGAATGCGAGTGTGTAGGCAAACATATTGCTATTTGTACAGAGGTTCACTTATAAGCTTGTTTGACATGACTTATTGTTCTTCCTACTGCCACTGCTGCTCCTGTTGTTGTCGTAATGACAGCAACACTAAAAGTACCACCAGTGGCAGCAGCAGCAACAACAGCAACAACTATAGCAACATGAGAGACCATAGAAAATTACTTTAATTTGTGACATGGACCACACTCTGTTGGCCATTGTGGATAACATGAGTTGTCAACAAATCTCAAAATAATTATCATTGATTTTAATCTCTGTTATATCTGGCCCCCCACAAATGTGTGCGTGCGTATTCGACTGTTTATTTCCTAATGCAAACCTTTGTGTTGTCATAAGTACTAACTGTGTAGATTTGATTCTCGTACGAATATCTATTGTTATTGGTCTGGTCAACCTAAAGGACTTGATGATGACCGCTGTTAGATTACCAATTTAAGTGAAGCAAAGACGTGGTCAGAATTGAACGATATCAATGTATTCAAATGTTAATTCACAGGGTGCTGCAGAGAGTGACCTGCACTGCAGGGGCTGCAATTCTATTGATGCATAATGTGGCAAATTGTTGAAACAGTATTCGGAAGTGATGATTATGGAGGAGAAAGGGTAATGCATGAGAAACAGAGTGTCTTGCAAATGCTGATTTATTATGACGACTTAAATCCAATCAGATAGAGTCGCAACCCCAAAATTGAAAAATCACTTTCCAGGAATACTTAGTTAGGACCAGAAAATGGTCCCCTTAACATATCTTCTATTGTTTTAATTACCAATTCTATTACAAGAGACTATTACAAAGGGTATCCAAAAATTATCTAAAATCATTTGGAATAAGAAATATAAATGTTCGTATTTAAAAATTATAAATGATTTACTAATTCTTAAATTGCATATTAAGGGAAAATAAATTGGATAGGATTTTGGGAAAAGCATCTTTACCGATTTCATTTGATTTCCTTTCATTTCATTTCATTTCATTTCATTTCATTTCATTTCATTTCATTTCATTTCATTTCATTTCATTTCATTTCATTTCATTTCATTTCATTTCATTTCATTTCATTTCATTTCATTTCATTTCATTTCATT
>JAHXMU010026390.1:1505487-1523040 GCA_019455685.1 Philornis downsi
TTTCAATTAAACATCCATAACGAGATTAGAAACAATTTTGATTCTGGCTCCGACAACCGAATCCAAATTGACGAATTTTGATTTTCAATTAAACCCCCATAACGAGATTAGAAACAATTTTGATTCTGATTCCGACAACCGTATCAAAATTAACGAATATTGATCTTCAATTAAACATCCATAACGAAATTAGAAACAATTTTGATTCATTTCATGAAAAACTGGATTTGTATTGTCTTTGAAATATTTAAATTTAAAAGACAGACTAATTTGAAAATGAATTTGTAAAAGTTTGAAGCGCCAAATTCTGAAAATAATTTATCTGAAACTCTTTTACCTTTCGCTACTTGGTGCGAGGACTTCCTCTTTTGCAAGAAGTGAAGCTACATAAGATTTAAATTTTGATACAGAAGAAGAAATGAAATTGAATTAAAATGCGTTACATCTTGATGAAAAAAAAACTGCATAAATGTAGGTTTTTAATTTCGTCTCAGCCAAGAAACTAATCAATGTAGGAAGTGGATGAATGTTTCTGATATGAATCAATAATAAATTTCTAACGCAATTTTAAATAAATTTAAAATTTCAAAGACAAAACGAAGCTGAACTTTCGTAAAGGTCTCTGGAATCAATTTACAGGGTGGCGTACGAATCATGCTACAAACACAATGTCAACTATCAATGGGGACCGTTAATTATCCGCTTCTATAACATTTGGTTCTAGCTAGGTGAAGGAATTGCACACATAGCCCGACCGGTTGTGGTGGACTCCAAAGAAAATTTCCAAACAAATTAATATCTAGAAACTCCACTTTCTGCTGGGCCCCAAAATCACCTTGCCTGACTGCACCAGAGTTTTTTTTACGAGGTTACGCCAAGCAAGAGGTATACAAAACGAAACCAAGGAATATGACTGAATTGAAGCAGTCCATTAGAACAACAATTAAGACGATCACAACATCAACCCTTCAGGCCGCAATGAATAATTTTCTGATCAGGTATCGCATATGCGTGAATGAGCATGGAGGTCATTTACGGTCTAGCATTTTCAGAACCTATTAGTTATATAAAACAAAATTGAAAATTTTATAGAAAATAAAATAAAAAAAAAAAATAAATGAAACACACTGATTAAAAAAAAGTAATTTAAACTTCTTATTGTAGCACAATTGGTGGGCCACCCTGTATTATATTTTACAAACTTACTTATAAAAGGAATATGATTTTAACAAACATGTTTTTCACTCCACATTTTATACAATTTCCTATATATTCAGACTATTGGACATTGAACAGCATTCAACTCAACGAGCATCCAAATCAAAACTTTCCAACTAACTGACTACATGTAAAACTCTGTCTTGGAGTTATATTGTAAGGATGCCATTGTTTACAATTTCAATCTATTTTAAATTACATTCGTAGGGTGCACTAATTTTACCTTAACCCCCTGTGACTTTGTGTTTGATATTTATGATGCTTATAAAATTATATAATAAATTTATTACTTTAATTTAATAAGAATAAACTTATGTATGGGTGTGTATGCCACACACACACACATACACACAATGTGTACTTGGAAAATTTATAAGAAAATCGTATTTATATCAATGACCTGGAAATAAACACCAACAACGACAACGATGACAACAAAATAAATAATAATAAAATATTTCACAAACGAATTATGATGGCATCCGTATGCGGGCGTGTGTGTGTGTGTGTGATGGGAAGTAGAAAAAAAAAACCAAAGCAAACCAAACCATGAAAAGAAACTAGAACGGAAAAAATAAATAACGAGAGCAAAACCTCCTCCTTCCGAAACGAATTTTGAACTATTTGATCGACACTATTTGTAACCGCCATCATAAGCAAGAACTCCAACTCGATTTCTTGTTCTTTCTTTTCCTAAAGCGCATTTTCAACTGATACACGTAATCCCTCAGAAACCCACACAACTGCGATTGAACGACTGTAGGTTTGTGTGTGCGTGTGTGTGTGTGTGTGTGTGTGTTCAATGAAAGAACATATTGTCAGTCAGTGAATTGGAAGATTGACACATATACTAACACAAACAAACCCATCCACCCACATTCCATCCGCATTCACTAACTCGCAACAAAGAATACCAGATAGCTGATACAAATAAAACTCATAGAAAGGAAACAATTTGGGGCGGGGGAAATGGAAAAAGTTTAAAAAAGTACATAAAAGTAATGCATGTGTAGGTAGCACACCAATACACGGATACACAAAATTGAGTGAGTTAAGTATTCAAGTATTAGAGAAATGTAAAACGCTTTATTGGTATCAAAGCGCGATTTATAGGGAAAATACATGGTAAAGGCAATGGCGGCTTATCGTTTTCAGGGATATTTTTTTATCATGGAACAGTTTTTGCTGTATTTCGGAAAGGACCTCTGACCATTCTTTTCTATCGGTCAATATCGTGAGCCACACCCAAAGGAAATAGTGAAGAAGACGATTAAACCTTGGCTATCTTAAGGCGAAACTCGCTTCATGAGCTCTTTAAAATGATTAACTTATGTCTGTTCGTCTGTCCGACTGAATGGTTAGGTAGGTGATGAACAAGGTAACTCTAGTATTATAAATCAGTTCCGATCCTAGCTACATTTTACCAGGTCTCCTGGACACGATAAAATAACAGCGAAAATGATCACAGAACTCCCCCACAATATTTTCAAATTAGTTTTATTTATGTTTAATGTTATACTTCGCATTGGATACTTCCCTCGATCATGGAAACTGTCTGAAATAATAATGATCCCACAACCTGGAAAGAACTGTCACAAATTACATCCTGTCGGCCAATAAGTTTACTCTCTATTTTATCTAAACTGTTTGAAAAGGTCTTTCTCCAAATGTTGTGCCCCCATATTGAAACTAACTATGTAATACCCATGCAGCAGTTTGGGTTTCGAAAGGATCATGGAACGATAGAAATTAAGAAAAATACCAACTGGCGTTCCACAAGGTTCAGTTTCATCACCCACTTTATATGCTATATTCATTTCGGATTTTAAAATACCAACAAGGCAGGATGCCGGACGATAGATAGCACACCGTCTGGTAACTCAGATCAGAAAAACATTCGAAGATCGGAAATATTGCTTAGCTCTCTTTATTGACATTTCCCAAGTCTTTGATAAAGTATAGCATGAAGGCCTCATTCACAAAATAGTATCTTTTCTACCGACAAGCACCCACAAGCAGCTAGAGAACTATCTTAAGGATCGAACTTCTGTAGTAAAATTTAAGGACTCTGCTTCAACTCAAATAAATGTTTCAGCAGGAGTTCCCCGGGATAGTATACTAGACCCCATATTATATAGTTCTGCACCCCTGACATGCCTTTTCATTCCCTAATTCAAACCTCAACTTTCGCTTAAGTCTAAATCTAATTGACCAAAAGAATAGGTACACCCGAAAATTTCAACGAGCCTCTTCCGCTCAAAAACCGATTCTGAAAAGCACTTTAAATTTGCTCACAAGCTTGATTAATTTTCAAATATCTGCGGATAAATACAAACTGGACTAAGTTTTTATAAAAACTGCCATATGGCAGCAAAAAATTCTTTAAATTATCAAAAGCCATGAGAGGCAAGAAGTCAGCTGTTAATGTTATGACTGTTGATGGTGTAGATACTAAAAACAGTGAGAGTATAGCCAATGCTGTAGCTGATGTATTTGAAAACTCTCACCGCACAACGCACAAAATTAGCTCATCAGCTGATCGGAATGTGACGAATTATGTCGTTTGGTTAGACTCCCAGATTTACTCGAGCGATACAGCTGATACTACAACATTGGAAAAAGTGAGATATTACACAAAGAAACTAAAGAACAACAAATCACCTGGTAAGGATGGAATGAAACCAGTGTTGGTAAAGCAGATGTCTAATGTCTTCTTCAACGTGCTGACTATTGTTTTTAATTGGTGCCTAATCAACGGTTACTTCCCCAAAATATTCAAAAATGCTAAAGTCATTCCAATTTTAAAACAAGTTCCTTCAAGTTACAGGCCAAATAGTATGTTACGCATAATTGCCAAAATATTCGAAAAAATAATAATAAAAATAATAATTCGAAGAATTTCAGAATTTGCAGAGGAAAACCATGTTTTAATCAAAGAACAATTTGTATTCAGGAAAAGCCACTCTACCGTCCATCGACTAACGAGAGTTATTAATAATGGGTGTCCCAACAAGGACGCAACATTTAAATTCGAAGTGTCCTTGTTTGACATTTGAACAATTGTTTTTGTTTGCTAGTAGAAGGTACGAGGTTAGTAAAAATGGAGAGCTACACGAATGAACAACGCATTCTCATTGTGAAATTGTTTTACCAAAATGGTGAAAGTTTTGCGGCTACAGTTCGCAAATTGCGATCAATTTGGGGTCATAATAATGCTCTAAAAAAGTCAACTGTAAAGAGATTAATGGATAAATTTGCCAAAACTGGGTCTGTTAGTGATGTAATGACAACAACGCGCCTTCGACCAGGTCGATCGACCGAAAATGTCGCAGCTGTACGTGATGACGTCGCTCAAACTCCATCCACCTCAATTCGGCACCGAGCTCAGCAAATTGGTGTCCCAAATCCACTATGCAGCAAATTTTGACGAAAGATTTGCATCTTCATGCATACAAAGTTCAATTGAATCAGGAACTGAAGCCAGCTGAGCATGGACAGTGAAGGGAGTTCGTTAATTGGATATTGGAGAGACAACATGAAAATGCTGATTTTGCCGATAAAATCATCTTCAGTGACGAGGCCCCTTTTCATCTTGATGGCTTCATTAATAGGCAGAATTGTTGCAATTGGGGTGAGGGAAATCCCCGAGTGATTCACGAGAAGCAAATGCTTCCTCAACGTGTCACTGTGTGGTGTGGATTTTGGGCTGGAGGAATCATTGGACCTTTTTTTTATGAAAATGAGACATGTCAAGCGCAAACAGTCAATGGTGCTCGGTATCGTGAAATGATAACCAGTTTTTTCGTTCCTAGAATTGAAGAAATTAATGTGGAGGGCATGTGGTTTCAACAAGACGACGCCACATTTCATACAGCCAGAGAAACAATTCAATTGCTACATCAGTCATTTCCCGGTCGTGTTATTTCGCGTTTTGGAAACCTGAATTGGCCGCCTAGATCGTGCGATTTAACACCATTAGACTTTTTTCTTTTGGGGTTTTTTGAAGTCGATGGTTCACGCGAGAAAGCCGACGAAGATTTAAGTCTTAAAAGAGGAAATTGGACGCTGCATTAATGAAATGCCGCAGCATTTATGCAAAACGGTCATTGAAAATTTCATTAAAAGATCGTATGTGTGCCAGCAAAGCCGCGGCGGCCATTTGCCCGATGTGTTGTTCCATACATAACCTCATTCTGTCTACTTTACGATATGATAAAGTTTCACGATTTTTTTTTAAATATCTGTGTTTTATTTAAAATTTAAATCTTGCGTTCTTGTTGGGACACCCTTTAGTTTGTTGTTTTATACGGCTATAAAAAAAGTAAACGTACATAACTGAAGACTTTACTGAGAATTCTAAATAAAACCTTGAAAGCTGTGTAAAACCTGCCTGTTAAGAGGAAAATGTCCTGGCTCCCTGTTTCCGCGTAAAGATTGTGAACACCAAGTACAAACGTTGTAGAAATGTGTGCTTTATTGGATTACGCTCGATGTTAAAATTCCTGCAATACAAATGGGATCTTTAAATACAATACAAATTGAAGTTTTTGAAAATTAATGACAAACTTTTTTGGTATGAAAACAGAGAGCTTAACTTCTTTACGAAAGCAAGTCGGCATTGCAATTGCCTACAAAAGTTTTACAAAAAATGGTTCCCGCTTACAACCGTATGCAATTCCCAGATTAACCCACGAGGAAAAATTGCACTCGATAAAATGTTATCCTTATCAGAACGATAAATATTAAGGCGCTAAGTACAGATAAGAAACTCAAATTTGCAGCATTCACAATAGCAGATTGGTAGCGTCAACACTGCCGGTAACATATTCAACACTTGCGCTATACAAAAATATATTTCCAAGCATTTTGGAAATTTCTTACGTATGTATTCAATGTAGAACATCACACCGTACATTTCTCAATCAACCAGCTAGTGTTCAATACCAGAAGTAATAGTAATTTGAGAGTAGCAAAGCACAGACTTGAAACTACCAAGCAGATAATTGATTATTCGGACAGACATGCATACAATAATTTACCACAACATTTAAATATCGCAAATAGTTGAAATACTACATTCTAAAATTTGTTAAAGAATCGCTTCAATTAAGGAAATTCTTAATTAAATTTATTGTTTGTTGTAAATATATAAAAATTTTTAAATGATATTTTATAGCCAATTTTTTGATTGTAGCAGAATTATAAAAAAAACTCAATGTTTTTTTTTGCCAATTTGCTTTTACGTTGTCTTTTGGACGTTGAGGCGCAACTTGTGAAAATTTATATTTATATATTACACACATACATATACATATCGTATATTTGATTTGAGTGCTTGTTAGGGATTATCGAAATTACGTTAATGAATAAATAATGAATTTTATAGTAAATAAAAAAAATTTATAATCGCTTCTCAAACATGGAATTGTAGATGCAATTTATATAAATATTGCGTTCGTAAATTGGCAGGATTTGATTGCCAACTGTAGTCAACAGGAACCCTAGGAACAGGTGGATTATGTCTTGCGGTCCACGTATAATATGACATCAAAGTTAAAGTTCTTTGTATGTAATGTATAGGCCATCGAAAATAACTGTAAATTAATCTGTGTCAGGTCATTGGTTTGTTGACTGCTGTGCAAGGAGGTTTCACAAAATATTGTTGTTTCCTTTGTCTATGGGATAGTCGCGCTACATGTCATCATTACGTCAGAACTGAGTGACGAAAAAAGAACTGAGTATTCACCAGAAAAACAAAACATTTCAAATAAACCATTAATTAATCCAAATGACTTTCTTCTTCCGCCGCTGCACATAAAACTGGCCTTTTTTAAGAACTTTGCCAAGGCTCTGGGCAAAGATGGTGCAACATTTAAATATTTGTTAGTTATTGTATTTGTTGTTATTTCATACGCTAAAATCAAAGAGGCCATATTTGTTGATTCTCAAATCAGGAAGCTATTGAATGATGGCAATTTTTCACCATGTTTATTGGAGAAAGAATATGTAGTCGGTAAATCTTTGAAGAGCATCGTGAACAGCTTTCTTGGAAACAATAAAAGTGAAAACTACAGACATTTTGTTGCTGAATTATTGAAAAATTATCACGAGTTAGGTGCACGAATGTCACTCAAAATACATTTTCTTCATTTGCATTTAGATTTTTTTCCACATAACCTAGGTGCGGAGAGCGACGAAAAAGGGGAGCTTGCTCACCAAGATGATTTAATGAAAAAAAGACAGAAATTATTAAGGATTTTGGGACGAAAGTATGCTACGAGACTATTGCAGCACTCTTATACGTGAAACCGAACCAACAAAATGCAAACGACGTTCAAATAACGCTATTCATTTTTGAAAATTCATTGATTTTTAAATAAACTAATGATTTTTTATGCAAAAAAAAACGAATAAAAACATATTTTTGTATATCAAACACCTGACGTGATAGAGAAAAACCAATTTTAGATGCGAATTCAGCCCAATTTACCCTCCTGTCCAAAACCTTGTTGGCTAGTGATGCATACTGCTTAGAAGAAGCAGCAGAGTACTGCTAATCGAAAATATATGAAGCTCCTTCAATTATTTTTGAACAGAGTTGTTCGTTATATTATTTTCCTTTTATATATATATATATATAAAACACCTTTTGTGGTTACATTTCTGGGATGTTAATTTCCTGCATTTATCAACCACGAATGTTTGTTGTATTCTAACCAATGTTTGCGTTTCCTATATGAAAATTTTACATTTTGTCCTTTCGTTCGTAGAAGACAATTGTTTAGTCACAAACTTTGCCATCTTACAGCGTGACTATTTAATGTAAGAATAGCTCGTATTTACAATACATTGGATCGTAAAAATTTAAGTGCATCATATGCAATTTTTCGTAATAGATTTATCTGCCATATGCAGTAGACTCTTAGATAGGTGAATATCGTTCATTTACACATTAAGGGCTGAATTTATGAGTGATATTTGCCAATTATTATTGGTTGATCTTAAAAATTTGATTTTATATTATCAAACAAATTATATAATTTTTTCAATATACATTGGATTAGTATTTATTTTAATTTATGCATATTGCGATTTATTTAATAGTTTCGAAATGTAAGAATGTTAACTAAATTAATTGGAATGCTTTAACTAAAGAAAAGCTTTACGAACTCGGACTCAAACATATAATTTAATATTTAATTTTCTTTACTTTCACTACTCCACTTCACGTTCTTCACTTTAATCTAAATTTTATAAGTTAATACTTATCCATTTAGTGGTTTCAAAGCCGCCGATCTGTCAAAGATGTCAGCTGTTAAATACAGGGTGTCCTTAGGGAAGGTATACTACTTTTGTTTGTTTATAATTCATGATTACACGAAAGAGAATGGATTTTATATCGATAAATGATTTATTTAATGTCGGCAATTATGGAATACAATATCAAATAAATGTCCGCCTCTGTTAACCCCACAAAGGCAAGCCCTCTTGAGCACATTTTTCACTACATTCTCACACATTTTACGCGGTATTTCAATAATTTCATCACGATTATTTTGTTACTCAAGCGATTCTGGTTTGTTTGCATAAACCGCGCTTTTCAGATATCCTCACAAAAAGAAGTCCGGAGCAGTCAAATCAGGCGGCCGTGGAGGCCAAACAACATCACCATTTCTTGAAATAACTTGTTGTGGAAAGAGGTCTCGCAGTAATTCCATTGTAATCCTGGCTGTATACGATGTGGCACCGTCTTGTTGATACCACATGTTAATCAAGCCGAAAGCATGCAGTTGTGGCGTTAAACAGTTTTCAGTCATATCAGGATATCGCTCCCCATTGACAGTTACCTTTACGCCATTTTCAGTTTCAAAGAAGTTTCCAATGATTCCTCCTAACCAAACTGCACACCAGACTGTCACTTTTAATGGATGCAACGATGACTGATGGATAACTTGAGGGTTTTCCAGTGTCCTAAACCGACTATTCTGTTTACTCACATATCCATTCAAATGAAAATATGCCTCGTCACTCATAATGATTTGCTCATGAAAATCGGGCTTGTCATGGGCGAGCTGTAACATCCTATTGGCTACGAGTATGTACGGCGGCGTAGATGGTCCTGTGGAAGAAGCTCATGTGTCAACTGAATCTTAAATGGAAACAAATGTAAATCATTGTGCAAAATTGTGGCCAAAGTTGTTCTTTGAAGACCAAGCTCCTGAGCACGGCATCAAATTGAGGTTGATGGATTTTTGTGAACAGTTTCTTGAGCAGCAGTAATGTTTTCAGCCGATCTTGCAGTATGTTGTGGTCCATGCTTGGCCCTATCAGCTACAGACCCGCTAAATAGTGCGTCTTGTTGGCACGTTGTTTCTCCCAAACATTTCACGTAACTTTGTCATCGTCACAGTAATCGATGGTTGATTTTGATACAATGTTTTAACGATTAAAACACGTTGGTTTATCGAATATTTTTCCATAATAAATTTGCCACGTCCCTACTTCACGACTGCCAAATATGAACTGTCAAGACTAATTTTTATCAAAATGGCGGCAAAAACAAAGTAGTATACCTTCCCGACGGACACCCTGTACCTGTGATCGAAAGTGTTACTTACTTAATGAAAGGTTTGCGATTTACGAATATGGATCTTTTAACAGCCGAAAAACGCGTAAAAGTAGTTAAAATTTACTGCAAAAGTGATGATTCAAACGTGGGCACTTTTCGTGCATTACGGGTTGATTATGGTCGTCATAATTGATATATTGTGCAAAAAATTGGCAGAATTAAAGAGAAATTTCAAAAGACTGGAGGCGCTACAGATGTGGTGCATCACCGCAATGTGTGAAAATATCGCTTCTGTTAATGAAAGTTTGGCGGATAATCCAAATTTGAAAATTCCACGGCGTTCTTAGCAATTGGGCCTATCTTGCGGCTCATTATGGCGTATTTTGCATTTGGATTTGCACCTCCATCCATATAGAGTTCAATAGGTAAAGCTCTGAACATTCACAATGCCGTAGATATGCCAAATAGGTGCTACAGCACCAGGCTTTTAATGCTAATTTTTCAAATAAAATTTTCTTCAGCGATGAAGCTCATTTCTCACTTGGTGGTTACGTCAACAAGCAAAATTGTCGCATATGGGGCTCAGAGAATTCTGAAGTGATTGTGGAAAAGCTATTGCATCAGGCAAAAAAGTGACCGTTTGGTGTGCATTACGGTCTGGAGGTGTCAGTGGACCGTATTTGCCAATTCAGAGCGCTGTGGCCATATGATAACCAAGTGCAGTTGAAGATTATGAACCGGACGATATGTGGTGTCAACAAGACGGTGCCACGAGCCACACAATACGACCGATTTTGGCTTTATTGCATGAGAAGTTTCCAGAAAGCATAATTTCATGTTTTGGCGACGTCAGTTTGCCACCAAGGTCATGTGATTTGATGCCGTTACAATTTTTTTGTAAGGCTACATCAGGGACTGTCTTTACTCTGATAATGCCTAAACGTTGATGCATTTTAAAACCAACATTTGTCAAGTTATCGCCCAGAGACCGCCTGAAATGTGCGAAAAAGTGGTCAAAAGGATCAACTACTGCAACCAATCCAGAAGCGATTTTATAAATGACTTTGTATTTCGTACATAATGGCAAAATCCAATCATTATAATGAAATAAAAGTTTCGTCGAAATCATAGTTTTATGTGCATTTTTTTATTTAACTTTACTTTTGCAACTGAAAAATGGATAACCAAATAGAAACTAGTTAATTTTAAGTTGTACTCAAAGTACATACTCGTATTTTGTTGTTGCTTTATAACTTTTCTACTTTTAAATGGAGTAGTATTTATTTTACGTAATCTGTAATTTACTTAATATTGGCCAAGAGGTTTTAAATTACAAGATTGTTAAACGAAACGAGGGAAAAATAAACCCGGTATTACATTGCATTGCAGATCGCGACTATATAAAGGGTGTCGAAACAAGAACGTAAGAGTTAAAGGACTGATGCAGCAATTGAATTGTCTCTCTGGCTGTATGACATGTGGTGCCGTCTTGTTGAAACCACATGCCCTCCACATTCATTTCTTCAATTCTAGGCACGAAAAAACTGGTTATCATTTCACGATACCGAACACCATTGACTGTTTGCGCTTGACATGCCCCATTTTCATAAAAAAAGGTCCAATGATTCCTCCAACCCAAAATTCACACCACACAGTGACACGTTGAGGATGCATTTGCTTCTCGTGAATCACTCAAGGATTTTCCTCACTGCAAATGCAACAATTCTGCCTATTGACGAAGCCATCAAGATGGAAATTCGCCTCGTCACTGAAGATGATTTTATCGGCAAAATCAGCATTTTGATGTTGTCTCTCCAATACCCAATTAACGAACTCCCTTCGCTGTCCATGGTCTGCTGGCTTCAGTTCCTGAGTCATTTGAACTCTGTATGCATGAAGATGCAAATCTTTCGTCAAAGTTCACTGCATAGTGGATTTGGAGACACCAATTTGCTGAGCTAGGTGTCGAATTGAGGTGGATGGAGTTTGAGCGACATCATCATATACAGCTACGACATTTTCGGTCGACCGACCTGGTCGAAGGCGCGTTGTTGTCTTTACATCACTAACAGACCCAGTTTTGACAAATTTACCCATTCATCTGTTTAGAGTTGACTCTTTAGGAGCATTATTGTGTCGCCACAAAACTTTCACCATTTTGGTAAAACAATTTCACAATGAGAATGCGTTGTTCATTCGTGTAGCGCTCCATTTTTACTAACCTCGTACCTTCCAATAGCAAGCGATAACAATTGTTCAAATGTCAAACAATGACACTTCGAATGGCGTCAAATTCAAATCTTGCGTCCTTGTTGGGACACCCTTTATTTATTTATGAAAAAGTTGCCAACATTATTCTAGTATGATGGTTGTATAATAAATACCTCATTGCTTAAACCTCATTGCTTAAACCTCATTGCTTCTTCAACTTATTTGAAAAAGCGTTTAAAGTTCTAGGCCCGAAATCATGTGTTGGGACACTTCGAATGGCACCAAATTTAAATTTTGCGTCCTTGTTGGGAAACCCTTTATTTATTTATCAGAAAGTTGCCAAAATTATTCTAGTATGATGATTGTGTAATAAATACCTCATTGCTTAAACTTCATTGCTTAGTCACTTTACCTAAAAGGGGCTTAAAATTCTAGGTCCGAAATCATGTGTTGGTTAGGTTTACTTACCAGCTTTGAAAGCGATACATTTCGTCCTGTTTCTAACATATGACACATTATGGTTCAGTGTTTATTGTAGAGATGCTGATGTGTAGTTAGACCACTAAATTTCAATTCCACTATATTTCGATCAAATCAGGATCATTTTTGGAGTCGATGTATGTTTGTGTGTCTGCCTGTTCAGTACGTTGTAGTATTGAAGTATTGGTGTTGAACAGAGTTATTCTCTTTCACCTAATTAGATGAGCTACAATGAATTTTCTAGGATATTTGATGAATTATAGTGAGTAGAATTGAATTATATTGAACTGCATTAAAACAAATTGAATTATATTGAATTACGTTCAATTACATTGCATAGCTTTGTAGTAAACAATTTGTAAATATTTGTCATAAATTGTTAAAATTAGCAATTAATTTGTTAGCGTAAGGGCTACCTCAGCCAAGCAAGTAAATGTAAAAACCTCTATTTTGTTACGCCTGGGTGGCAATCCAGCGGTGCACGGAGGTCTTATGGTTGAAACCAGCAATAAACTCGCTATGTTTTTCCGCTAGCCACCAATCGGACCACGTAGCCAGCGGCGCTCAACGTAAAATAAAAACCTTTTATGTGAATTAACCAGTCTCCTGGTTCTCATCTCGTCACACACGAAATCCCTTGTGGGTATTCCCTAGAACCTGTGTTTTTCTTAAAATCCTACAAATTTTTTGCGACCTAAGTTCCAACTAAAATCGCCAGGTTGCAAAATTCATCAGATTTACATTATACAGGGTGGGCCATAAGGGTGTTGGCGGTTTAATTCTTCAATTTCTCAGTAACGCGCGACGCGGGGTGGCGGGGGGATATGTTGTTCGCTGCGCCGCTTCCTGGAAATTTAGTCGCCATGGAGCCGTACACGGGAATGCAGCATGCATTTTGTGTCCGAGCGTATTACGAAAACAATAAATCAGTGTTACTGCACGACGTTTGTATTGGCATGAACACGGTTTACACGATTTAAGTGAAGTTCCAAGCGTCAATGTGATACGAAAATGGATCAGAATGTTCGAAACAACCGGCTCAACAGTACCAATTACGGTTCATGGTCGCCCAGTTTCTGCAAGATCAGCCGACATTGTGGAGCGTGTTCGTGTTTCAGTTCAACGAAATCCGCAACGGTTAGAGCGAACAATTATTGCAACATGCTAGCAGACTTTTTGGTCCCAGCTTTGCAAGAACTGTTTCAACAGGATGGGGCCACATGTCATACAGCTAGGGTATCCATAGAGCTGCTGAAAAATGTTTTTCCTGGAAAACTCATTTCGAAAAGGGGGGATATTGAGTGGCCCCCACGTAGCCCCGAGATCTCTCCATGCGATTATTTTCTATGGGGCTACCTCAAATCGGTAGTCTACGAGAATAATCCGACCAATTTAGAGCAGTTGAAGAGGAACATTATTCAGGAAAGTAACAAAATACCGAGAACAACTTTTCAACGAGTTTTCCAAAATTTTCGACTTCGGTTCCAAGAGTGTCAAGCAGCCGAGGGAAGCCATTTGGACAACATTATTTTTAAGTCTTAAAAATTCCCATGCTTCTACTTTTTAAAAATACAAATATATTTTTTTTTATGTTTCGTAGTTTTTTTTAATTGAATATTTAAACCGCCAACACCCTTATGGCCCACCCTGCACAATTGGATAAATTTAATACTGAAATATTCAAGTAACCAGGCTCAATTAATACTACTTAATTATCCTGTTCTTGAATACCTTTGAAACCTCTCTACTCTAACTCTGGTGCTCGCACATTTGAACTCTGGTGTACAACATTTAATATGCTGCTACCCTCACGGATGATATTGCCGCAACATCAGGAATAACAATAACATCCTGCTAATATTGACATTAAAAACGAAACAATTGAAAATAATTTTTAACAATATTTTGACAATATATTTCAATGTTTCGTTTGTCGCTATCAAAACTAACGAACCCTTTTTTGTATTCCTCTCCCCCCTCCCTTTGATAGGGGTAAACTGAAGATGAGTAGGAACGTTATCGAGGTCGATAAAATTTAATTATATTTCCTACCGAATGGGCGAGGACAGTGTTTGTAACAAACTGAAACCTCAAATGTGGGACGTGTATGGACTAACGTCAGCGGCTGACTGTTTGACGATGACATTTTACTAAATACATGAGTTCCTAAACTCTTGTCAATGTGCGGTGATCCGGTGGTTTCAAACTGTCATTTGCTGAAATACATACGAATATGTTGAAAGTAATGTCAGATGAAAGTTATGTCATTTAGTTTAAATGAAGCCATTACAGTTCTCTAAATTTTTAGTAGTATAGGAATATTTTTGATAAATTTAAAATTTAAAATTCTACAACTACAATCTCAATGTTGTGACACATTCACAACTGCACAATAGAACGAAACTATCCAACAACTTTTGTATATTATTTTTCCTGAACTCCATTAAATGTTACTTAATATTGTTGAGCAATATGTCACTTTTACTTTCTCCATAGTTATAGACTTTTGTACTTTCACTGACAATTCTGTTGTACATACGAGTATTATGTAAAATTGTTCGAACTTAAGAATAGTTTGTCCCCGCTCGAGGTCGATCCCTCTTTTGTTACAAATACTTGCCACAACATGCTGGCCTACACAATCTTGGCACAAATTCCTATCCACACTCGCAAAGGATGCAAGGATGTGGTTTAATAGTTTTAGCCAAGTGCAACATATGTTTCCGTTTATTTCCATTCATTATTCGTTGTACAAATTTTACAATGGTTTGTGCTGATTATGCATTTGCAGTAAATTAAAACGGAGACAAAAAGAACAACCAAATTTGCAATTAAATCATTTATCTGATGGCAGCAGAAATTATACTCAAATAATAACAAACTCTCCAAGAGTTAAACTGAATGAATGCTTGGCACAGATTGAAATGGGGTCAGAACAGATGCAAGAGACCAAATTTCAAATCATGACATCATTATTGCGAAGAGCAGTTGCTTGCCACCACCACCACCACCACCTTCGAATTCACAGACATGACTGTAAGACAAATTGAAGCTAAAATTGCAAGTAAATTTTGTTGCCGTTTTTATTAGACTAAATGTAAGAATCCTTTTAGTGTAGAGCAATTGGCGAAATGACGAAATATCACAACATCAGTCACTTGAATACTGGCATATGTTAGTTAATGTTTGTGCAGCATATGGGAAATAAATTCTTCCAATTTCCGCTATTGAAAACTTTCATTTCGAAAACACACACACACACACACACACACACACTTTTGTACAGTTCAACTGTTGCACATATGGACCATGTTGCAACTGTACGACACAATTCCATATATATGAGGACACGACCAAAGGATTTGGAATGACAACAAAAATACAGTACTATCTTAGATTGGTTTTGGGCTATAAAACAAAAGTATTTGGGCTGTTGTCATCGTATTTCGTAGAGATCAAAAACTCATATTCTATATGCTCATCTTTCGTCTCTCTTTCCATTGGAACGAACACAAACATGTGTAAGTGCAAATACCACCAATACACAAAGGCTCTCCAATACTTCCCTATACTCTGGTCAGACGTTATGTGTAGGATGGTGATGCCGATAGTGATGGTAATGGTGGCGGTGGTAGTGGTTGCATATGCATGTACGTAACGCACATACGAGTATGTGAAATCGAATCCACATAGATGGCAGAACAGGAAGAATGAATGAAAACAAATGACATTCATGTCAATGTGTAAAATGTTATTTCACATGGAAATACTCTAGATTTTATACAGTGGAATGTTTTTGCTGACAAGTAGATATCGTTGCATAAACATGTCGCCTGTGCCCTTCTAAAGTTCGATACGGACAGCTGTAGCCGAATGAAAAACACAATTTTCATCCGCAATTTTATAGTAGTGAGTAATAATATCAGCCTACTCGTAAAAGGCATCTAAGAAGAATATCATAGAAAACCAGGCTATTCACTTGCATATGGTTTCAATCAGTAACTTTTAAACTGGGAATGTGTGGCAGTGTATCCACTATGCTATTAACATTCGGCTATATTTGCAGGACTCAGTCCATTCAAAATACTTCCCATCGGGTAACAGGCTTCTAACGGAAATATCAAAAATTAAAGAAACATAAAAACTTTAAAGATGACCAGAAAATATTAGCAAATAAAACTTAATACAATTTAGGCTAAAATTTCATAGAAATGGTGACCAAAATATTGATCCAATTGAAAAAATGACACAACTAACGGGTTAACCATTTTTGGGTTTCAAAAGTAAAGTTAAATAAAACACACATAAAGCTATGATTTCGATGAAACTTTTAATTCATTATAATGCTTGGATCTTGCCATTATATACGAAATGCAATGTCATTTAAATTATCACCTCTGGATTGGTAGCAGCAGTGAATCTTTGTAAAGTAATTTTCGACCACTTTGACGCACATTTTGGGCGTTATCTCGGCGATAATTTAACGGATGTTGGTTTTCAAATGCCCCAACGTCTGGGGACTATCACGAACTTTGACGTCGCCTTACAAAAAAAACAGTCTAACGGCGTCAAATCGCATAATCTAGTTGGCCAGTTGACACTGTCAAAACGTGAAATTACGCTTTCTGGAAACATCTCATGCAGTAAAAGCTAAATTAATGGTACTGAGTGGCTCGAGGGACCGTCTTTTTGAAGACACATATCATCTAGTTGATAATCTTCAATTGTAAGCCAAAAAAAAGTCAGTTATCATACGGCCACAGCGCTCTGAATTGACGGTAACAGTTCCAAATCTTCAATTGTGTATAATCTTCAATTGTAAGCCAAAAAAAAAATCGGGTATCATACGGTCATAGCGCTCTGAATTGACGGTAACAGTACCTACAGCATAATTTTCGAAAAAAAAGTACGTCCCAATGACACCACCAACCATAATGCGTACCAAACAGTCACTTTTTCCGCATGCAATGACTATTCCACAATCACTTCAGGATTCTCTGAGCCCTATATGTGGCAATTTTGCTTGTGGACGTAACCATCGAGTGAGAAATGAGCTTCAACGCTGAGGAAAATTT
>JAHXMU010026391.1:0-23831 GCA_019455685.1 Philornis downsi
CTTATCTTTTGGTAAAATTTTCGAGCTTCACCTCTATCCCTGTGAACTGTAAAGCTCTTCCAATTTTTTTGATCGAAATCGGACTCCAAGCAGATTTAGTAAAAATTTTACAAACGCAAATGCATTCATTGTCATTCTTCGACAGGGAACTCTCACAAGATTATAATTTATTACTCTTCGATTCGTCTTCGATAGCTACGTTTCAATCACTTAAAATTTAAATTTAAATTCTTCACCTATTTTCAGAGATCTGGGCAACAATAACATAACCAAACTGGAGGCAAACTCATTTTTTATGGCAAATAATTTGGAAGAACTGTAAGTACTGCCAAATATGTCAAGCGAATATCCTTAACGTTTTAGGAAATTTATTGTCAAAACACATTTCTCAAATTTGTTGATGTGATTTTCTTTTTTCGCATCCGCAAATGATGACAAATGACGAAAGTTATACTCGTATCTTGTGGGTGAATAATGCAATGAATGATTCTTTTCAAAGCTCATAAATTATTTTCTTCACACATCATTAACATGAACACAACGAAGGGGAAGTAAAACTCTTAAATATAATTTGTAACAAAGAAAGCGCAGGAAAAAAGCAGAAGAAACACCATCCAGAAGCTTCAGTTGAATTACGAAAGAAAAGTGCCAGCAACTTCGACAACATCAACACTACTTTGCGAACATCATTCTAACAGCCATAACGCAGTGACTGCAACAGTGGGATGGAACTTTTAGCACCATAAACGAACGCCTCGTAGCTACCCCAATATAACTGGTATTGTCAACACCAGTCTTTTTTTTTTTTGTGGTTCAATGTACAAGACAGTGAGTGCGTCATTGGGGGCGACGTCAGTCATTGGAATATGAAAGAGGATGATGGAACACATCCTTTGCTTGCGTGGCTTGCAGGAATAACACTCATTATTCATTTCCGCGAAAAAATGAAATATAAGTGGGCAGCGTGTGATGTGGCGACAGCAGTAGCTTAACACCAACATAAAACACTAAAGTCAAGTGTGAGCGTTGGCCAATTTTGTTGTTGCTCTGTCACCCACTGAATTTAATTGAAATTTCCATTTAATATATAACTTTATTATGGTGCAATCATTAATTTTATGATGCTAAATATTGCAAAGTATAGAAAATTTTCTTGTTTTCTTTTACTTTGTTTTTGTTTTGTTTACCTTTTATCTTTACTTTTCCGATCCTTTTTTTTTTTTTCTTTTTGTCTTTCAGGACTTTGGCTGACAACAGTTTGGAAATGTTGGATCCTTTAGCATTTTATGGTTTGTCGAAATTAAAGCGTTTAAGTTTACAAAATTGTGGCCTTAAAACATTGCCCGCTTATGGATTTCAGGGCTTGAGTAATATGATTTCAATGTAAGTATAATCGAAACTTTATGTATGGCTTTTGGAATTACTCGTATAAAAGCAAAGAAAAGATTACGAGGCACTTTCACTAGATGAATATACAAAATTGAAAATTATCCTTTATTAATTTGGCTACAATCTGGTCACTTTATATATTATAAACACTTAAATATATATATATCCTTACCAATAGATTACAAAAATGTATGCCTAATTTAGTAATTTTTAATATAGTTTTAAGTCGATTCTATTTTAAAGGTAAAACCAATAACACATCTTGCATTTACTTTTACAATCATTGTTATATTCGATTACATTCCTTTCCAAATTGTATCGAATAACATAAAATGTAGGCATTTAATTGCCTGCATTTCATGCCATGTTGCCTGACAACACTTTTTGTTCATTAGCCTACCCATTTGCAGCTGTGAACGCTTTATCGATATCACTCTTATAACCCCCACAAAAACCTTCCTTTTCGCCAGTATATAAAATCCCCCAATACGAAGACGGTCCTAAAACTAGCCGAACTGAACTACAGTACTACTGGCACCAGTAGAATGTAAAAATAGAATAGAATGTGCCAACCCTATTAAACATATGTCTTCAGTTTCAAGGCGCCACGTTGTTTAATAGTTTTATTTGAGCCATCAAAAGGAAACAATCTCAGTGAATTTGTAAACATGGACAAAATTGGTCACCAGCTTAAATTTTAGCCAATGGTTATGCTTGGCAGAATTTTTCATATTTGCATTCATTTCAATCTATACATTAGATGCGAAAGTAAGTTCCCGTTGATTGCCAATAGATGGCACCAGCTGTAAGTGCTAGTCGATTCTGACATAACCTAAACGTCATGAGCCAAGCTAAGACGTATGGCAAACATACCGGCTGGACACAATAACGATTTTCTTTTGACGTCATATTCTTTTGGTTGTGAGAATTTGTACGATTTTTGTGCCAAATAATCGTCATATGCGAGAAGTATTGAATTTCTTCTTTCAATCAAAGAAAACGGCGGCTCAAGCTCATCGAGAGCTTCAAAACTTTTACGGAGATGCTGCTTTAAGTAAAACAATGTGTCGAGATGGGTTCCATCGCTTTAAAAACGGTGATTTTCATGTTGACGACCGTTCGCATGAAGGAAAACGAAAAACCTTCGAAGACACTGAATTAACGGCATTGATCGATGGGGATCCGTGTCAAATGAAGGTAGAACTTGCTTCAGTATTAGGAGTTACCCGCCAAGTCATTTCCAAGCGATTGCATGCGTTGGGAATGATTCACAAGCAAGGAACTTGGGTTCCTTAGGAGTTGAAGCCAAAGAACGTTGAGCGTCGTTCATTGCAGCAATCCAAAGAAAAGAAAGTCATGGGGGCTACCCAGTCATGCTTCTACGTCGTCCACTCGGCCGAATATTCCCGCTGCGAAGGTTATGCTCTGTATTTGGTGGAACCAAATCTCCGTGCAACAATTAGACAAATAGCTGAAATAATAAAAAAGTCAGTCTCAATCGTTCACGGGGCCATAAAAGAGCTTAGCAACCTCGATGTGTAGGTTCACATCACACTGTCTCACCGAGGCCTTACAATGCCTTGCGGACCCATCAGAAACTGTCAGAGCTTTGGTGGGAAGTTTTACCTAACCCAGAAGAGCTATTGAAACCAAGCGAAACCATCACAGGGGATCGGCATCGATTTCAATTAATGCGATTGAGTCGAGCTCTGCGCGAGAAACGCCCACAATACGCCGAGAGGCACGGAAAAGTGATTCTTCAGCAAGACAATGCTCGGCCTCACGTAGCCATGACCATTAAAACCTAGCTGGAAACGTTGAAATGGGAAGTCTTACCCCATCCGCCATATGCTCCAGATATTGCGCCGTGCGAATATCACTTGTTCTGTTTGATGGCACACGGTCTAGGTGACCAGCAGTTCCACTTATATGACGACATCAAGGAATGACTAGACTCGTGGATAGCCTCAAAAGATTAACAATTTTACTGTGACGGAATTCGAGCTTTACCAGAAAGATGGGAAAATGTAGTAGCTAGCGATGGGCAATACTTTCAGTGTATCATTTGCAAATATGTCTTTATAATAAAGTTGCATTTTTGTACAAAAAAAAAAAAAAAAACCAGCGAGAACTTAGTTGCGCACCTAATATTATAATCAAATATTTCCATTTGAAAAGTTTCAGTCCAACCAATATTAAAGCCAATATTTCCATTTGAAAGGCCTTAGTCCAACCAATATTAAAGCCTGCTCCTTCGTTTAAAACTGCAAAATATTGGGTAGCCGAGTTTTAACGAGGCCGTATGTGCCACCAAGACGAACACCATGGCGGTTGACCAGTTGTGGTGTCCACGCCAGACACGGATTAGAAATAATCGTGGGTGATCTAGTTGAAGATGCGTGAGTTAGATGAAATGATAGGCATTTCAGAAAGTGCTATACATCGCATATTGACCGAAGATTTGAAGATGAGAAAGCTGTGCGCAAGATGGGCTTCAATACAGAAAAATACAGCTTTCAATACAGCAGAAAAAAAAGCGTCGTGAAGGTGTTTCAGTAGAGTGTTTGGAGATATTTCACCGCAATAAAGCCGAATTTTTGACTCGATTTATAACCATGGATGGATGAGAGATGGGCTCACCATTTCACACCTGAGGCAAAGGAACAGTCAAAGCAGTGGACTTGAATGGGAGAATCGTATTCAAAGAAGGCGGAAACAGTTCCATCTGTGGCCAAGGTCATGGCGTCTGTTTTTTGGAATGCGCATATGATTATGTTTATTGATTATCTTTAGAAAGGAAAAACCATCAACGGCGACTATTATACCAATTTATTGCAGCGTTTAGGTGATGAAATTATGGAAAAAGGCCGCATTTGGTGGAAAAGAAAGTGTTGTATCATCAAGACAATGCTGCAGTTCACACATTAATTATTGCGATGGCAAAAATTAATTAATTATAGTTCGAATTGCTTCATCAGGCACCTTATTCGCCAGATTTAGCTCCCTTGGACTATTTTCTATTTCCAAACTTGAATAAGGGGCTCGTTGAAAAAAGATTTGCCAACAATCAAGAGATGGAATCTGCCATTGATGGCTGTTTTAAGGAGTTTGACAGTTCTTACTATAAACAGGGTATAGAAGGTATTGAATATTGTTGCAAAAAGTGTATGGTTTAACACCTTACAAGATTACAAGATTATGTTGACAGATAAAGAAAATTGTTCACAACATTTTTGTGTCTTCTTTGTTAGGTCAGCTTGTTTTGGGACCGCCCTCGTATATGCAGCACTTTTTGACGCGGTAGACTGTAGAATTGTTTGTTTATCTCAGCAAACACATTTAAACATAGTGGGTTTTTTACCCAATATTTGTATGCATATATTATACATATTTAAATTTTTTTTACTTTCTTTTGTTATTTGTTTTTCATTTGTCTTTTTCACATGTATGGATCCTCTGGGAATACGAAATTGTGTATTGCGTGCATTGTTTGCCTGCATTTATATTGTCTTTCTCATTCAATAAAAAAAACAACACTAAACAAAAAAACACAATCGTCTTCATCATCATTTATACATTCTTAACAAAATTGGCGATAAAAAACAAACCGAAATTACCAAAAAACAAAATACGATTTCATTCCATTTCTTTGTGTTTTTTTTTCGTCTTTTATACTATTTATACGCATGTCACATGTCATCCATTTATTTCCTACTATAAACCCATTTCCATTCCCCCACCACTACCACTTTTTATACTCAACCCGAAAGGCAATTAAATGGCAACGCCTTAGCCAGCATGGACAGCAACAGCCTGCAACATTTGCCAAAATTACGCACTCTACGTCTCGAGGGCAATTTGTTCTATCGGATACCCACCGATGCTTTGGTTGGATTAAAGACACTCGAAGCACTGTGAGCCATTTATGATATTAAAAAAAATCAGAAACAAAAATAAAATATAAAATGATATAAAACTATTAAATAAACTTAAATGTTTCCACAAAATATTATTAAAAATGTTACCATAAATATTAAAAACTTAATACTTTGTTGGTTTTTACTAATTCAATTTGTTTTAACAATCCTTTCCACTGTAACCACACTACAACGATACGCCAGGGTCAGTTACAGAGTAACGGACTACTACCGTCAAGTGTTTAAGCTACAATTCTTGTTATCTAAGAAAACACATCTCATATAATATATAAAAAGGAGAAGAGCACACATTTTACTTATATAGAAAAATAACACCTTTCATATCTGTGCTAACAAAGAAAATCGACTTAATTACTAATTTCTAGTTTTAAAATTTTGAATGTTTTTCAAAAAATCGTTACTATGAAAATCTGGCATAACCCCGTAGATATGCAGAATTTTGAAACCAAGCTTAGACGAAACAAGCACTCTAAAGACATAAACAATAACAGCAAAAAAAAAACATATGTCCTTGCTTACATCAATTTCAAAAGATATTACGTAATTTTGCAAAAATCGCTTCTTTGAAAAGTGACTTTAATTTGTAACGTACACCGAATTTTGGGCTGGGAATTGGACACGAATTCGTCACTAAATAAGGACAGGTATTTGAGGTCTTTTTTATGTGCAAACATAGATATAAAGTAAAGTATTTTTCGCACTTTTTGTATACATTCAGGGCCCGATGCTCGAAAAGTTACGAACTTCAGGCTTTCGTAACAACCAAATGCCTAATGGCAGCGCGCTCATTTTTTGATAAACGTCAGTCTGTTTTGTTGTTTACAAGCCTATGAAAGTATATCGTTTTATGTTGTAGTTAAAAAACAGGTTAACTAAATGAAATCTAAACGCAGCAGTGTTATTGCTGTGTATTCGACTGAAATATCGCAAACCAGTCGAATCGCAAACATTTATGTGTAAACAAAACGTTTGTGTATCGAAACATTGCACGCTACAAAGACATTGGTGGCATCCAAAAGCGTCCTGGAGTTGAACATTCAAATACAGTAACATCATCACAAATGGTTCGAAAGATGTAGGCCAGAACTTAACGTTATACACGACAAAGTGGAGTACAATTGGCGTAAAATTTCAATGTGTCTCCTAGTAGCATAGGGCGCATGTCAAAAAATTAACTTCAATTGAAACCAAATAAAGTACAAACAGTGAATTATTTAACGTTATGTACGACAAACCGCTGTTTAATTGGCGAAACATGTCAATGTGTCTGCTCGTAGCATAAGGCGCATATTAATTAATGAACTACAATTGAATCCACCATCAAACGACGATTTAGGCAGGGCAATAGTCTATCGTGCGACTTCTTCAACATACTGTTGGAGATGATTATGAGGAAAGCTGCAGTTAAGACGTCTTGTACCATCTTTAATAAAAATCATATATTACTCGCATATGCAGATGACATAAACATAATTGGCAGAAAATGAGAGATGTTACTGCAGTCTTCTCATACATCGAGAAGGAAGCAGCGAAAATGGGTCTGGTAGTAAAAGAGGACAAAACAAAGTAATTGGTTTCAACGAACAAAGAGTCTACACGTTTGGGACGTTTTACGAACGTTGACAACTATAATTTTGAAGTGATAGAAGAATTCAACCACCTCGGTTCCACTGTAAACAAAACGAATGATGTCAGCATGGAGGTAAAGAGAAGAGAGTATTGCTTGCTAACAGATATTACTATGGACTAAGCAAGCGATACAATGACAAAGCCCTCTCTCGACAAACAAAAGTCCAACTGTACCAGACGTTGGTTCTACCTGTCTGGTTATATGGCGCAGAATCATGGGTTATGACGCAAGCGAATGAATCAGTACTGGCAGTTTTCGAGAGAAAAATATTCCGGAAAATATATAGATCCATCATCTTTGACGGAGAGTATAGGCATCGCATGAACAATGAGCAGTATGAGCTATATGCCGACATCGACGTGGTCAAACGCATTAATATACAGCGATTGCGTTGGTTGGGTCATGTTATGCGGATGGACCCAAATGCTCTCTGCTCTGGGAAGGTTCGACAATGAACTCGATGAACGACGCAGAAGAGGGCGACAAAAACTCCGTTAAAAGGACCAGGCTATCGAAGCTTGGTCTGATGGATTGCAGGGGAAGCGCAGAAGATCGAAGCGCTTGAAGTTATTTTCTAAGGGTGGCTTATGATAGATAAGGATGTCTATTCCAGTTGTCACCTATGAAGAAGAAGAATTGAAATATAATACAAAAAGTTCAAAATTTTTAATAACGTTTAAGAGAAGTGTCAAAACACTTCCTTGTTGGAGTGAACTTGAAAATTTTGTATTTTTTGATCAAAAAAATTGTTACTGTTCAGCCACACGTAGCCTATCAAAATGATCGTGTATGATTAGAGTACAAATGCAAATATAATTTTAATCGGCGAATTGCTCTGTGAAAGCTAGAAACCTACATCAGTGGTAGTTTGGGCCTCGCTAAATGCCACTGGACGTTTACCATTCGTTTTCATTGAACAGTCCGTAAAGGTAAATTAACAAATCTACCATGAAATGATTTTAAACGAAGTTTTGTTACCTTGGGCACGTAGAAATCAATTTGGGAGAATTCATTACACGTTTCAACTAGAGTCGCCATTATCCCATAAAGCCCATGAAATCCAATGTTTTCTTTGCAAAAAAAGATTCCCTGCTTCATTTCTGCAGAACAATGGCCACCATATTCGCCGGACTTAAGACAAATGGATTTTTCCATATGGTCCAATTTGAGGCTAAAGTATCAACTAAAAAATATAAGACGATCAATACCCTAACGACTACTTTTCGAGAATGGAACAAAACACCAACAGGCTACATTCGAGCAGCGTGTGGAACATTCCCGGACAGACTCAATGCTATTCTGAGCGCTAAAAGTGGCTACATCGAACAGTAATATATTTTTCTTCAAATTTGAAATATTTTTACAATATACTGAATTTTTTTAAACAGAAAACAGAATCAAAATTGACAAAACTACAGCATTTTTAGCTGGTAACTCTTCGAGCGCAGACCCTTGTATAGAAAAGAGCCTGGAAAAACACTTTCTACATGGAAAGAACTTTGAAAATTGATCCACACAATACATTCTAAATAAGGAGATCTATATCTTTTGTAGAAAAGTATTTGAATATATGTTCCAAATATACCGAAAAGCCATTCTAAATGAGACTTTTCATGTGTAACCATGTGTCAGAGGTCCTATAATATATATGGATGATTTTATGACACATGCATCAACTATAGAGGAGCATAATAGTATTATGGCTCAAGTTTTGGAAAGAGCAAAATTAGTCGGGCTACGATTTAACAAATCTAAATCGAATATTCTTCGTAAGGAAATTACATTTATTGGACATGTTTTTAGTGAGAAAGGAGTTAGACCAGACGAGGAAAAAATAAAATCAATAGTGGAGTTGCCAACCCCGAAGAATAAGCAAGAGCTTCAACGGGTTTTAGGTATGGTGAACTATTTGGGTCAATTTATTGAGAATTTGTCTGCTAAAAATAAGCATTTGAGAGATCTTTTAAAAAATGAAACTTTGTGGCACTGGGGGACAACTTAAAAAAGGAAATAAGTAACAGTCCGGTGATGATATATTATGACCCAAAGAAACAAATAACTTTTTCAGTGGATGCCTCAAACTTTGCCATGGGGGCTGTAATATTGCATGATAAGAGACCAATTGCATATGCATCGGCATCGTTGACTGATTGTCAGGAAAATTATGCACAAATTGAGAAAGAACTATATTATTTTGTGTGTACTAAGTTTCACCAATACATTTATGGTCACAAGATATTGGTTGAAACTGATCATAAGCTCCTCGTCTCTCTTTTTGACAAACCATTGCATAAAATTCCTCCACGACTTCAAAGATTCATGATGAGGCTTCTGGCATATGATTTGAGAGTGACATATAAGCCTGGAAAGTATTTGCATATTGCAGATACACTGTCACGAGCACCGCTAAGAGAGAGTTCTCGAGTGAATATCGATAAGGATATTGATTTGCATTGCCATTATATAATCAATCAAGTTGCACTACCAGAGAATGACGTAGAAAAGATAAAAAAACTTAGCCAAGGAGATGAAGTCTTTAAGAAAATCATAAATTACGTGAAAGAAGAATGGCAGTGTCAAAAAACTGTGTGATTCAGAGGTAGTGCCATATTTTCATGTCAAAGATGACATTAGTTACATAAATGGATTACTGTTAAAAAATAACAGAATTATAGTACCAAAAATTATGAGGTCTGAAATACTGAAAAAATTACATGAAGATCATTTTGGAGTACAAAGGTGTCAAAGTCTGGCAAGAGATTCGGTTACATATTAGTGTTAGCTTATATTAGGGGTCTCCATAAGTATACATATTTACAACAAGTATTTGGACATGTGTTCCAAATACAAAGAAAAACCATTATAAATGAAACTTTTCATGTGTAAACATATATCGGAGAATACGTGGTTCATACAGAAAAGAAAAGTATTTGAGAAAACACTCTTCATATATAGAAAACTGTCTGTGAAGACATATTTCATAAACTAGAGACATTCTGATGATTGCCTATTACCTTTTTCTAAATAAAAGGGGTTTTTATTTTATCAATTTAAACTCTGAAACTGGCCCTGAACAACTCGTATCTGCATGTTGTGTTTGTTATTTTTTACAATAAGCAAAATTCCCAATATTGGCTTTCCACACACACATAAAGAGTAATAACACTATCGTTATATAATACAATTTGGCAAAACAAAATTCAACAACATCCTTCAATATTTATGCTTTTTTGTGTTGTGGTTTTTCTCTAACGCACGAAATTCTCATTCAAAATTTATGATGAAAAATTCTGCAAAATTGGCTCTCGATTTGGTCTGAAATAATAAGATTATAGAGATGATAAAATTCGATTGTAATTAAATCACATACAATGTATTATCCATTTGAATTGTTATTTTCACTCGACTTCCATACTAATAACAATTTTATGTTGCTAATTGATGTGATTTTTGTTTTGTTCGTTTGTTTACAGACTTCTTCATTCAAAATTAAGCAATAACAAAATTTCTTTTTAATTTATATTAATTATTATTTGTTATTCATGCTATTTTAGGATATCTGTATAAAATAGACAAAGTGTTTTAACAGCAATCTAAAACAATTGGCAGAAAAAATTATGACCAAGTTGAACTAAAGGACGTGTAACATTTCAACAATTACAACAAGGAAATGTAAAGTTTTTCCACAGAATGTAATTTGATTTTGGTCAAAGTTATTACAAATTACATAATAACATTTGGCTCTCGGACGAATACTAGTATTTGCATCATATAAAGGACAAAATGCCACAATAAAAGTAATTATTATTAGAGAAATGAAATGCTGATGTTAAATTAATATCACAGACCTCTCCCTCTCTCCGCAATGGCTCCTTTTGTCATGACATTTGAAGGGATATGAAGTCACCTATTAAATATGCAAGCAACAAGCTTCGATGTAAGCCATACAGATAGACGTAATCAATTTCCTTGGCTTTGGCTATACATGTTACATACTTTTGTACACGTTGATAAGGGAGAAGTATAAAAGTATGATTAAAAGAGCACTTGTAAGGAATAAAACTGGTTACCGCTTCTAATTACATCACAATTTTTTGCTGAGTTAAAGTTCTTGAAAGAATTTTCAGAACTTTAATGAAAATGAATCCCTTTCAACTCGGTGTCTTGTTTCAACAAAATGATGCAATTTCGCACATAGCTGGGCGGATTAAGGCGGGGTTACGTACAACATCTTCTACATACCGTAGAGTTGATAAACAAAACAATTTCCTATGCATCATCATGAATGAGACATGGGAGAGCTTCTCATATTCGTTGAGGTTATACGCATCCTATAAGCTAACGAGAATTCCAAAAGACTCGCTTTGAGAAGCATTTAGCATACTTATCGACTACTCAACTACTCGAAGTGTTTGACAAACACATCGAGGTGAACACCGCTCAAATAATGATAGGTCACTGTAAGCGGGATTAAACCTGCGATCATAAGAACGTTTGTCGCGTGTACTAACCATCGCGCTACTGTCGATTACAACTTAAAGAAAGCGATTCAGTAGGGAAAAAACTTGTATATACAAATGCTGAATTCAGTTTTGAAATAATAGCCATTTTCATCAGTTTTTTCAACAAATACACTATTTAGTCTTTAGTTAAAGATACCGGAAAGGGCTAATTCAGAAAAGGTAAACCGTTTAAGAAATCGCTGATAGTTCGTTATTGAAAAATATTTCATTGGAAAAACAATCCATGTCGATAAAAGAAGGACGTTTTTGATTCGCCCAAATGTCTGGTGATGAAGCGTCACGCCGTGTATGATATCATGGCCCACTAGTGCCACAATTCTGATATATTGGTCAAGTACTTCAAAACTTACTCATGCAAAGATTAATTTCAACATTTCCTGGATGAGGGAAAGAATAATCACCCTCAGCCGTAGGTGAGATTGTTGCACAATAATAGAAAAATTTGTATTAATTATTAAATTTTTAAATTGTTAAATTATTTATTTATTAAATTTTAAAACTTTTAAATCATTAAGTTATTAAATTATTATATTATTAAATTATTAAATTGTAAAATTGTAAAATTGTAAAATTGTAAAATTGTTAAATTATTAAATTATTAAGATATTAAATTATTAAATTGTTAATGTATTATTAAATTAATAATACATTAATTTATTAAATTATTAATTTACTAAATTATTAAATTATAAATTTATTAAATTATTAAATTGTCAAATAATTAAATTATTAAATTATTTGGTTATAAAATTCTTAAATTATTAAATTTTTATTAAATTATTAAATTATAAATTTGTTGAATTATTAAATTGTTTGATTATAAAATTATTAAATTTTCAAATTATTAAATTATTTGATTATTAAATTATTAAGTTATTAAATTACTAAATTAATAACATATTAATTTATTAAATTATAAATTTATTAAATTATTCAATGATTAAATTGTCAAATTATTAAATTACCAAACTATTAAATGTTTTGATTATAAAATTACTAAATTATTAAGTTATTAAATTATTAACTTATTAAGTTATTAAATTGTTAAATTACCAGATTACTAAATTATTTGATTATAATATTATTAAATTATTAAGTTATTAAATTATTAAGATATTAAATTATTAAGTTACTGAATTATTAAATTGTAAAATTGTTAAATTATTAAATTGTTAAATTTTTAAATTATTAAATTACTAAATTATTAAATTATTTGATTATAAAATTATTAAATTATTACGTTATTAAATTATTAAGTAATTAAAATATTAAATTGTTAAATTATTAAATTAATAATATATTAATTTATTAAATACTAAATTTATTAAATTATAAATTTATTAAATTATGAAATTGTCAAATAATTAAATTATTAAACTTTCTGGTTATAAAATTATTGAATTATTAAATTTTTAAATTATTAAATTACTTGATTATAAAATTATTAAGTTATTAAATTATTAAATCGCCAAATTATTAAACTATTAAATTATTTGATTATAAAATTATTAAATTATTAAATTTTTTAATTATTATGGTAAAATATTAAATTAATATTATATTAATTTCTTAAATTATTAATTTTTTAATAATATGTTAATTTATTAAATTATTAATTTATTAACAATGTATTAATTTATGAAATTATTATTTTATTAAACTAATAAATTGTTAATTTTTTTAAATTATTAAATTGTCAAATTAATAGATCATTAAATTATTAAATTGGTAAATTATTAAACTATCAAATTAAATACTAAATTATTAGATTATCAAATTATTAATTTTTTAAATTATATTAAAAAATATTCCGTTATCGCGCTCTCTGATATAACACTCGTGCCGCATTCCATTAAAATTATAGAGGGTGAGTCCGAAATTGAGTTTGATTTCAGACTTAAGATTTATTTGAAAACAATCACCAGTGAAATAATCGCCAACAAAATCTTATTAAAGCAAATGATGTTCTTAAAAATAAAATGTTGGACTGGACTCTAAATTTTAACAAAATCGCTGTTAGAGGCTTTCATATTTCATAAGCTCTGTTAAATTAATTAAAAATTCTACACCTGTATAATAACTAAAAATCTACACCTGTATAATAACAAACAACTGTATCTGTAATGCCTTCATAACTAACTGCATTTGACGTATATGAATGTTAAAATATTTTGATTTTTATGTCGTTTGATATTAACTCAAATTATATTAATTTGTTTACCTTAGAAATCTTGGCAGCAATTTATTGACAATAATCAATGATGAGGATTTTCCCAAAATGCCAAATTTGGTGGTACTGTAAGTAAAATATATTACAAAAATTCTATTTATTTTTCCTTAAAACTCTCTTAACAATGTTTAAATGATTGAAATTCATATAAAACTATGTATTATTGCTATTAAAATAACACGTTTATGTTTTCTTTTCAAACATAACATTTTAAGCAGTATAAATATTAGGTGTGTGAAAAAATCCATTATTTTTCAAATAGATGGCTCTAGCAAGCTGTATTTCTCGCTATGCAAGTGCAATCGATTACGCTAGGTGGCATTAGAAAGATAAGATTTCGTGCTCAAAAAACTTCTCAGACAGTTTTGTGATTGGTTGATTCAATATTGTTTGAGGTTGCGTTAAAGATGGATACTGGCAAAGAGAAAACACGCCATATTTCACAGGTAGTCTACGATTGACGCGGAAACTCAAGCCAGACGACTAAAAATGTGAACAGTATTTTGTGGTCTTGATAATGTAACAATCAATCGGGCGCAATTTTGATTTCGTCGATTCCATTCTTGTAATTCTGGTGTCAAAGATACACCATGCAATGGAAGGTCAACTGTCGAAAATGTCAATAGAATAATGGAAATCGTCAAGTCCGATCCTTATGGAAACACTACCTCAATTGCCCAAGACATAAAAATTGCACAAAAACTGATTTAGAATCACTTGAATAAGGCCTGATATTAAAGAAAGCTGAATATATGGACCCCACAAAAGTTAATGGAAACAAAAATCTCATAGATAGAAACTCCATCTGTGAATTGCTATTAAATGGCAAAAAATCCACCCAAATCTGAAACAGACGACAACATCAAGCGAAAACGTTCGTGGTTGAATCGCTGTGACGACCAAGAAGGTTTTGATGTGTCTTTGAAAGATTTGACAAGAAATAATCTACTACAAACTGCTCATTCATACTCTTAATACGGATCTGCATCATAATCTATTGGATGCTGTGTAAGCAATCGCCCAGAAGTGAAAACGGCCGTGATTAAATCGCTGTGACGGTCAGGAAGGTTTTGCTATGTGTTTAGTGGTTTTAGCAGGAAGTCATCTACTATAAGCTACTACTCTACCGCCATTCTTTTAATAAGGATCTATATTGTAAACTATTCGACCTTATGAATTAAGCAATCGCCTATAAGCGGTCAACTTTAACCAAAACCAGAGGAATTATGTTCCGTCAGGACAACACCAGGTTACACATACAAATAGTGCTTGATCAGACTGGAAGGTTCTTATCCATTATATGTATAGTTCGAGCCTGACACCAAGTGATTACTACTTGTTTTTGTCTATGAATTTGCTAGTGAAAAATTCGCCTCAATAGAAACTTACCAAAAATTGACTATCCCAATTTGTATTCACAATAAAGAGAAGAATTTCTATTAGAAAGGTATAATGCAATAATCTTCAAAATGACAAAGTTATCAAATAAAACGGAGCATATATGTATGACCTAAATCGGAGCATTTAAACTATACTAGATAAAGCCTTCAATGTCATGCAAAAATAATGAATTTTTTTGTACTACTCATGATATCCGGTTATCCATTTTTCGGTTTCAAAAGCAAAATTAAATTAGACACACATAAAGCTGTGATTTCGATGAAACGTTATTTCATCATAACGCTTCCATCTTGCCATTATGTAGGAAATACAATGCCATTTAAATGCCCGTCTCCGGGTTGGTTGCAGCAGTGGATCCTTTTAAGGTAGTTTTCGATCACTTTTTCACACATTTCGGGCGATATCTCGGCGATAACTTGACTAATGTTGGTTTTCAAATGCTCCAAGGTTTGGAGATTATTCTCGTAAGATTGTATTTACGATTCCTGCAAAAAAGTCTAATCGCATGATCTTGGTGGCCAATTGACGTCGCCAACATGACGTGGAATTACGCTTTCTGGGATCTTTTCATGCAATAAAGCCAAAATCGGTCATGTTACGTGGCCCGTGGCACCGTTTTGTTGAAACCATATATCGTCCAGTTCGTATTCTTCAACTGCAGGCCAAAAAATGTTGGTTATCATACGGCCATAGTGATCTGAATTGAAATTCGCATTATCCGCCAAATTTTCACTAACAGAAGCGATATTTTCGGCATTGCGAACATAGTGATGATGTGCAGGACTGACCACACTGTAACGCTTCCAGTCTCTTCAACTTTCTTCATAGTCCTGCCAATCCTTCCTTGCACACTATGTCGATTATGACGACCATAAAAAACCCGTAATGCATGAAGGATGATCAGTGTTTGAGTGACCACTTTTGTAGTAAGTTTTAACTACTTTTCGCGTTCTTCCGTTGTTAAACGATCCATATTCGTAAATGGCAAACCTTTCGCTAAATGAATAATACTTCTGATGACAGGTATTTAACAACTGACAGCCTTGCCAGACTGGCAGTTTTGAAACCACTAAATGGATAACCGAAATACTGCCATCCTCTTACGGGTGGTTAACTAGGCATCAAACGTAAAGCATTAATTGCATTAGTTTACGAATTTTCTTTGTCACATTATGAACTTTTGAAATACAAATTGTTATGCTCGTACACATTTTCTTTTCTTTCCTATCAAAAGGATATAACAAAATGAAAAACTGAACACTCAGCTATGCTGTGCTGCAGCTGGTCTATAGATTCGCCTAAGCATTAATTTGTTTATGTGTCAAAAACTCTGTAGCATCGTGTAATTGAATTAATGTCAACTTATTAAGCTGCTGGTGAAAAGTTCAAGTTATCACATTTCAACTCTTTCATGCCACACAAAACTCCCAAGAGTGTTGCATGTTATGATATGAGACTCTAGCTGCCCCATGAGCACATCTGATAAATGTTAAATTATTGTTAGTAAGCAATGAAATTGCACTTAGCATCTTGAACTTTGAACTTTTCTTTTTATGCCACCGTTCTTGCATGATTATTTTCTGCTTCCCTCTCTTATTTTTTATTTTTATCTTTCGGTTTCTATTGTTAGATTTAACTATACATGTTTCCTTTAATACTCATATAATTTATTAAAATGTATTCCAATTTGTGTATTCCACTTTTCTTGTTGCAGCCTACTGAAACGTAATCAAATTATGAAAATTTCTCCAGGCGCCTTTACAAATTTAACAGCTTTAAAAATATTGTAAGTATAAAAGAATTTGTAATTTTTATCACTTACTTATATTCCTATTGTAAGTTATGTTCGCCCTTTTCCTGGAGGTGTTTTAGCATTTTGTTTTGTAATATTTTTGTTCTCGCCTTTTGTCTGCACGCACATATTGAGGTGCAGAAGAAAGTATAGGATGATTCATTTCTGTGTACTTTTTTTAAATCTAAAAGTAAATAAAAAAAGGTTGTATTTTTTTTTTAAATTGATCTCTCTAAATTTATCGTTTGTGTGATAAAAACGATATCCTACACATTCGACATCATACAATGTTATATACATATATCGATTAAGCTTTATTATCATAAATTTTTTAAATGTTCTTTTATGCCCACTGCCATATGATGGATGTCATTCCAATTGTAGCAACCAGAAATACTCAGCTGAGGCTCCATAAAGTATAAATATATTTCTTAAAGCCGTTAAAATCGATATTTATCTAAGGTCTATTGCAACCACGATAGTGGTCGTCACACCGATTAAGAGGCGTCTAAAACTTAGTACCGTAGAGGTTAAGTTTTTTAGAGAAACCGGCTTTCTCTGGGCTCCAAAAGATAAAATGTTTGATCGTAATGATTAGACTCTCTTTGGTCTTCAAAAAATGAAATGTTCGACTTATGGGCTAAAAGCAGATTTTTTTTTGTTTAGTAGAGTTTCATAGCATTTTGGTTCAAGTCCATGGTATTTATCGTTTATGAGCCATATGATATTAACGGTAGAACCATTGCATGCTTTTAGGCGTAATAAAAAATATTTCCTCAGACATTGAGAACGGTGAAACCATTGCGTGCTTTTAGGCATAATAAAAATATTTCCTCAGACATTGGAAACATTTAATTTGTTCGAGCCTACGAAGAGTATCTTAGGTAAGCGAATTCGTTTCTCTATATAACTTCTACTCTATGATATCGTCCCACAGAGATTAAATTACCTAAAGAAACCAATTTTCTCTGGGCTCCAAAAGATAAAATGTCAAGCCGGTTTTTCATGTTTGATGGAATCTGATAGCATTTTGATTAACGTGATTCAATTTTCTAGAGAATCCAACTCTCTGTTTGAATAGTAGGCATAGAGGTTAAATTACCTACTAGAGAAACCATTTTCCACCGGTCTCCAAAAGATAAAATATTCGACTTGGTGGCTCTAGCAAATTTTTTATGTTTGATGGAGTTCAACGGCATATTGGTTCAAGCCCATGCTATTTACCATTGATCAGGCATATGAATTCAACGGCAATGGGCTCTGTAATAACACCATTGCGTGCTTTCAGGCGTAATATAAACCTCAAACATTGGAGGCATTTAATTCGCTCAAGCCTACAAACAGTATCTTAGTTGACATTCTTGTTTAATAGAGTTTGACAGGATTTTGGTTCAAGTGCACGCAATTTATCGCTGATCAGGCATATGAAATCAACGGCAATAGGCTCTATAATAACATCATTGCGTGCTTTCAGGCATAATATAAATCTTCCCCACAAACATTGGAGGCATTTAATTCTCTCAAGCCTACAAAGAGTGTCTTAGATGAGCGAATTTGCTTCTCTATATAATTTCTACTTTGTGATATCACCCTATAGAAATTAAATTACCTAAAGAAACCAATTATTCCTGGACTCCAAAAGATAAAATGTTTGACTAATTGGTTCAAGGTTTTTCTTGTTTGATGGAATTTGATAGCATTTTGATTATGGTGATTATAATATCTAAAGAAACCAACTCTCTGTTTGAATAGTAGGCATAGATCTTAAATTACCTACTAGAGAAACAATTTTCCTCTGGACTCCAAAAGGTAAAATATTCGAGTGGAAGAATCAAGCTGATTTTTCCTGTCTAATAAAGTTTTATAGCCTTTTGGTTCAGGTCCACGCTGTTTACTGTTTATCAGGCATAAAAACATATATAATTGCCTGCTTTCAGGCGTAATAGAAATCTTCCCCTTAAACATTGAAGGCATTTAATTAGCTCGAGCCTATGAAAATTATGTTTAGCTCACAATTATCTCATTCTAGTAGGCCTATTAAGTTCGATATTAGACAAAATCGATCTGATGGAAAAAATTTGTTCCAAACCAAACTCATCTAATTGAATCATTTCGAATGGTATTTGCGAATGGCATTAATAGTGTTGACTTCCAATCCCTTGTAACGTTTGTAAGCTTTAGATTCTACGTAGCTCCAAATAGTGTGATATCACATGATCTAGGCGGTCAACTCATCGATTCTAGACTTGAAATCTACTATTCACCGAATTGCTTTCAGAATTATGCCACATTTTTATGGACTTATTTCCATTTGAATGCTGATTTTCATAACACAGATGAATAATTTGTAAATACTGCTCCAGATTTAGTTTTAAATACTGCTCCTGGTTTAGTTTCTAAATGATACGATCGTAAATAACACTAATAATAACACTAGTTTAGTCTATCTTAAAATCCATATTGGAAATAAATGCTCCGAAATGAATTACCCCTTATAATAAGATACTCATGTATATGTATTTAGTTAGACCACGAAAGTTATTCAATTTTTTTCTTCTTATCCATTGGTAGCCTTTTAACAGGTGAAACGGAAATTTATGGGTTGTAGGAGGAAATAACAAATGAACGTACAAATTCTATATTTAAAGAAAACGTATGGATAGTTAAATGGAGGTACGCCCAAGAGGCTTCAAGTTACAGACGCGGAAGCTTGCAGGATTTTCTCACGCAGCTTACGATTGCAAATGGGAATAGTACTTTCGTTGTCAGATTCAAGAGGGTTTCATTCATTCAAGCATAAAGAATTCAATAAAGTTGTAAGTTTATTTGAGTCAACTCCAGTTTGTGGCAGTTTGACGCTTCTTTTCACTTAAATATTTACTGACTCAAAGCCAGTCAAAAGTCAGTTCATGGCTTTCACATTTTCATATTCTGTCTACTTTTCAGAATTTCTTATTAATCACGGCCATAATTAGTCCTATTCCATTAGAAAATGGTGAGTAGATAAATGATTTTTAGGTGCGTTGAAAAGCTCAGGCTTTTTATTTTAAGGTAGTAAGCATTTCGTGATCTAAAAGTGGTAAATAAATAGACAATCATCGATTAATTTGACATGGGCTTTCCATAGGAGGAACGCTGTTATTTTTAATACCTCTTCATTGCTTTTTCATCCGAAGTGGTGGACCCATGTCTCATCCATGGTTATAAATCGACGCAAAAATTCGGTTTTATTGCGGTGAAACATCGCCAAACATTCTGCTGAAACATCTTCACGACGCTGTTTTTGCCCTATTGAAAGCCAACGCGGCACCCATCTTGAGCATAGCTTTCTAATCTTCCAACCTTCGGTCAATATGCGATGTATAGCACTTTTTAAAATGCCTATCGCTTCAGCTAGCTCACGCACTTTTAGCCGATCGATCATCTAATACCATTTTTCGGTAACCATGTCTGGCATTGATACCTTAATTGGTCGACCACTAGGTGTTGGTCTTGGCAGCTTGCACGACTTCGTTTGAACTCTGTATTTCATATTTCACAGTTGTAAACGAAGGAGCAAACTCCCCCAGAATAGAATATAGCTCGGCTTTAATGTTGGTTGGACTGAGACCTTTTAAATGGATATGCTGAATTACATAACGGTTGTTCCATATTTACGAATTCACTGAGATTGCTTACTTTTGATGATTAAAATATAGTTAAAATACTGACTAATAATTAAAACACAACGTGGCGCCTTGAAACTTGACACATATGTGTCATAAGGTTGCCACTTTTCACTAAAATAATTTTTTTAAACTACTGTCACCATCTACACGTCAAGTCGGCTAGTTTTGGAACCGCACTTGTATTAGGTAATTTTAAGTTTCTGCATCAGAAACAAAAAGAAATACTAAAAATGCTTACTATTCTTACAACGCCTACCGGTTTTAACGCCTTAATTTCACCGGTCTCTTTAGTAACTACACTAAAAAAGGACTTCCCTAGAAGCGGAAAATATGCCCATATAGCATTTATGGAGGCTATGAATGAATATTCTATTCTTATGAGATGACTTTCACTTTTTTTGCTGGGATGCTATCGAAATTTTCAGCAAATAGAATTTTCGTCCACATTTCGTTTGGGTGGAAGGGCAGCACTTTATAAGAATTTCTTTAATGAATGCTATTACAGGGATGTTTGTGTATATATTTGCTTTTATTTCCTCTGAAAAATTTTCCTATGGAATTTTCGTCCACATTTCTCTTGGGTGGAAAGGCAGCATTTTATAAGAATTTCTTTAATGAATGCTATTGCAGGGATGTTTATGTGTTTGCTTTTATTTCCTATGAAAATTGATGAAATTCTTAGCGTAACTTGTAGTAGTGAAGGCAAAAGTATTTTAAAAATTACAATTTGTTAAACAAGCCTGTATAATATTTTTGGTATTTGTAATATTTTTGGTGTTAGGAGAAAAACGGGGTTCGAGATAGTTACATCCTAGACTTTAGATGCAAAAAAGGGAGTGGAGATATCAACTTAAGAAAAATCTCAGCGTGTTCGAAAGAAGGTTATGAACACACCTCCTTAGGCACCGATATATCTAATTCTTTGTGTGGAAAGTCAGTACTTCATGAGAATTTCTTTAATAAATTCTAATACAGGGATGTTCGTTCGTTTGCTTTTATTTCCTATGAAGATTGATGACTAAATAATTACAATTCATTCACATTTTTAACGTAATTTGTAGTAGTGAAGGCAAAAGTATTTTAAAAATTACAATTTGCCAAACAAGCGCGTAATAATATTTTGGGTGTTAGGAAAAACGGGCTTCGAGATAGTTGCATCCTAGACTTTAGATGCGAAAAAGGAAGTGGAGACATTAACTTACCAAAAATCTCAGCGTTTTCGAAAGAAGGTTATGAACTCACCTCCTTAGCCGCCGATATAACTGATTCTGCTCAAAATTTGAGAACAGAAATGTTTTCTGTAGACATTTGTAAACCTTAAATATTTCTAAATACCTCCACCGGACCCATCTCTTTCTACATGAGCTATATAACGTTTATTAAATTTTACTCTGCTTATTGAAACAACTTTTCCCTTTTCTTCTACGAAGCTGTTTAAATTTAGCTTTTTGTTTTTGTTACATTTACATATTCGAGCTAACGAAATAGATGATAAATAGCAAAAAGTGCCAAAGGTAGTGGAAAAGTGAAATAAATTTGTTTGGCATAAACCCAAAGCACATAGTTGAAGAAGAAGTTGCGAGCCAACTAGTATAGTTAAAGATTATAAGACATGTTTTGCAGTCCTTTCACAGGTTAAAAGGATTCCGTGCAATGTGGGTCGTAGAAGGTAAATGCTTTAAAGTTTAGTTTTTTAAGGATAATACGTGTTTTATCTATAGATAACGGAACGGAATCCATGTTTAAGGATAAACTTTGGATACTAAACTGTGGATATGTTAACTACTTGAATATTGAAAAAAAGAGAGATAAATCACATTTGGATGTAATATGAAGGTGGTGAGACCATATGGAAAAGTATAAATTACGTGTTAGAATTTAATGATAGAGGGGGCAATAATTGAAAGAGTGTTCTTAAAAAAGAGAAGTTGATTGTTACTAATTCATTGGCTTCTATAATTAGCTATATGTTTAGTAAATATAAAATATGCTTATTTAAATATGGGAAAACTAAATTGATATAACATCGTACATAATTGCTGCAGGGAAGACTTTATAACACTCAGTAGATTTATCCTTTCTCCTCGGGATTTAGCAAAATTGCTAAAGTGGTTCTATCAGAAGTTGCATATCTAGAAATAACTTGGAATCATTGGAAAGTTGTGAAATCGGACGAAAGCCTTTATAACGGTGGCACGATTCGCGCGTCACTCTGTATTTTAAACGTTTTCTCTGTCAACTTAAAAGTGGAATCGTGCCAGCTATGGTTTATAATTTAGAAAACGTTATGCCAAGGCCAATCTCCAGATTACCGGTCATCGGAAACGTCTTTTTATCTTCCATTTTATATTGATTACGTCCATTTTTTTACATACTAATATCGACCTTGAATTTTTTTAACGACGATCAACAATATAGAATTTTTGAAATTTAAGATGAATATCTCCAATTAAGTGTAACCCCACATCATTTGGTTTTGGATGTAAAAACCAAAAAATAAATTGTTATAAATAAATGTTATTGGAATTTGTGGAAGTTGGAAAATGAACGCATATAAAGCTATTGAAAGCATTTACACTGCTTTATTTCATTCTTGAGTAGTTAGGAAGTTCCTATTTCTGTAAATTTGTCATTCATTCAGAAACTCTTAGTTTAATGATTTCTGTTTTTATAAATTTTTATTCACATAAGGATGAGAGAGATGAAGGTCTCATAAACTACTGTTTTCCACATATATATGTATACGTATAATAATTGACTTCTCCCAGGTTAAATTTTTTCCAATATCTTTACCGATTTGTGACTCACAATACCATTAAGTAAACAATACCTTATACTGGTCCTTATTTTCTATTTTGCTGCTTACAATTTCCTCACTTTTAGTATTGTGGAAAACTCCAATAGAAACATTATCAACAGCTGGCGCAAAAGTCCTTGCTTCGATTGTGTGACTTGCAACTCAAAAGTCTATAACAACATAAGAGAAATTTAATAATATATAATGCAACTGAATGCTTAGAATTTTTAATATAACTTTTATTTACAAATTTGAGCAAATAAGACACCGCCACCAGAGCAAATGCCAAGACAATGGAAGAGAATTTGTAATAAATGAATCAGAAAACGGTAAAGAACTACAAAAATCAGGCGAAAATATAAATATTCAAATGAAATGTAGATCATTGTGGAAGTCTACTTCGATTTAAGCATGTCATCGTTGATCGGATGAGTCTGTTTAGAGATCAACAGAGATCTCTTTT
>JAHXMU010026392.1:0-14929 GCA_019455685.1 Philornis downsi
ATGAGCTACAGAGCGGTGAACTTTAGCATTGGTTGACCAGTGTTGTTATAGGACTTTTGGTAAGCAAATATTAAAGGATATCGAAGAAAAACACAATTTGTGCATTTTATTTAATTTATAGCTACACAGTGATTCATTGTTTCATAAATAACAAATAAAATGGGCAAATAAATTGAAAGCTTTTCTTCCTACATAATAATGAAACGAAAAATCTTACTTTCATTTACCCGTTAAAGGGTTATGTAAAGGCCTCCCGCTGCCTCAAAATTCAAATCGAAATTTCCAAATTTGCTCTCTGTAGAAACAAAAGCGATATTATTTTCAATTTTTGTAATTTAAATTTTTGGAAAAATTTATCAAAAGTGTAATGCAAACTTTTACTAAAATTCGTAGCATTTACTTAATACGAAACACAAAAAATAACCGAAGAACCAAAAATCAAACTGGAATTTTTAATGAAAATAGTTCAAGACGAGCTCCTACTAGAGATGGTTCTGTAGACAAGGCACTAAAACAGACTGATCTATTACGATTTTTAATAATGAATTCTCTTAATCGTTTGTACTGTTTAACGAGTAGAGTTATCGTTACGGACGGTCCCAAAACTAGCCGACCTGACGTATAGATGGTGCCAGCAGTTAGAAAACTAATATTTTGGTGAAAAGTGACAACCTTATAAAACATATGTTTTAAGTTTTAAGGCACCACGTTGTTTAGTATTTTTATTTGAGCCATCAAAAGTAAACGGTCTCAGTGAATTTGTAAACATGAAAACAATTGATCATCGTTATGTAATTCAATTTTTCCATTTGAAAGGTCTCAGTTCAACTAATATCAAAGACGAGCTAGATTCTACTCTGGAGGACTCTGCACCTTCGTTTATGATTGTAAAATATTGGGTAGCAGAATTTAAACGAGGTCGTACGAGCTGCCAAGGTGAACACCGTAGTGATCGACCAATTAAAGTGTCCACGCCAGAAGCGGTTAAGAAAATCCACAAAATAATATTTGTGATCGTGGGCTGAATGTGCCAGAGCTAGAAGAAATGATAGGCATTTCAAAAAGTTCTGTCCATCATATGTTGGCCAAAGATTCGAAGATGAGAAAGTTGTGCGCAAGGTGGGTGCCGCGCTTGCTTTCAATTGAGTAAAAACAGCATCGGGAAGATGTTTCAGCAGAGTTTTTGACGATGTTTCACTGCAATAAATCGAAGTTTTGCGTTGATTTATAATCGTAGACGAGACATGGATCCACCATTTTACACCTGAGACAAAGGAACAGTCAAAGCGGTGGATTGGAATAGGAAAATCGTGGTAAAGAAGTCGAAGGCGTGGTAAAGAAGTCAACGGTGGATATTATGCTAATTTATTGAAGCGTTTAGATGATGAAATTATGGAAGAAATCCGCATTTGGTGGAAAAGAAAGTGTTGTTTCATCAAGACAATAATCCAGTCCACACATCCCCTATTGCGATGTCCAAAAATAAGGAATAAAAGTTCGAATTGCTTCGTCACACACCTTATTCCATAGATTTAACTCCCTTGAAATATTTTCCGTTTCCAAATTTGAAAAAATGTCTCGGTGGTGAAAGAATTGCCAACAATGAAGAGGTGGAGTCTGCGGTTGATGGCTGTTTTGAGGAGTTTGACAATTCTTACCACAGAGCCAAAAAGCCAAGCCAAAGGCTTGGGAGATGTCTATAAAGAGAGCTGAACAATATTTCCAATCTTCGAATGTTTTTCTGATCTGGGTTACTATACGGTGTACTTGTTCTGTCGTTCCATGACCCTTGCGAAACCCAAACTGGTGCATGGGTATTTCATGGTTTGCTTCAATATGGGGGTACAAAATTTGGAGAAAGATCTTTTCAAACAGTTTAGATAAAATAGAGAGTAAACTTATGGGTCTATAGGATGTAATTTGTGACAGTTCTTTTCCAGGTTTTGGGATCATTATTATTTCAGACAGCTTCCATAATAGAGGAAAGTATCCAATTCGAAGTATAGCATTAAATATAAATAAAACTAATTTGAGGATATTGTGGGGGAGTTCTGAAATCATTTTCGCTGTTATTTTATCGTGTCCAGGAGATTTATTCATTTTCAACGAGAGAACATTTTTCTTTAAGATAGATAGACTTATTTTCATTGGATTTGTGACCATTGGGCAAATGATCGTTGGATTCACACGAGAGATTGTGTCGTTAGGAGTAAATACTTCTTCCAGATGATGAGCAAATTCTTTCACTTTTTCATCACTACTCCTTGCCCATCCTCCATCTTTCATCCGTATTGGAGACTCCTGTGTTATAGGACGCTGTAGTTGTCTTGTGGCCTTGTACAGGCTATAGTTAGTGTTTTGTGTGGCTCCTAGACGAGCTAAATAGCGGGCTTCGGAGATTTCTTTTTTTTCATCCAGAGTTGACTTCAGTTTTGACTTGCACTGGTCGAGACGAGCTTTGAGGTAGGGAGATCTGTGCTTTTGCCATCGTCTTCTCGCTTTCCTTTTCTCTTTGATTAGAGATTCAATATGACATGAGGAGTCATTTTTTGTTTTAGCATGGACCTTGTGCGGAGTTGCCAAGTTTGCGGCAGTTGTCATTGTGGTAGTGAGGACGTTGATGGCAGACTGAATTTCATCTGGTGTTTTGAGAGAAAAGTTTTGCCACAGATGAGAGCTTATGTACATCTTGTATCTCAACCAATTTATATGCCTGTTTGGAAAATGGTAAGAGATTTCCGGGTTAAATACTGTGAGAATTGTGGGGGAGTGGTCTGATGAGAGGTCAAGGGAAGGAGTAACGATAATGTGTTCTCTTGTTGTGCTCTTCATAACTGCAAAATCTATGAGATCGGGGGTTTTATTGAGATCCGTGGGCCAGTATGTTGGTTCACCTCCAGACAAAACTTTTAGGCCTGAACTCGATATAGTATTCAGCAATTGCCTGCCCCTGGCTCAGAAAGTGCAAAAAAAAAAAAATATTTCCTTTTTTCAAGTAGAGCTAAAGCTATTTGTTTCGGATAGTTCCGGTGTAAATCAATATTTTGGTTAATCTTTCAAGTATTCGCTTTAAGGTAAATCAAAAATATTTTGCGCATTTTTGCGACTGCCATATATTTTTTCACTTTTCCAGTATGACTCTTTCAAGAAAGGACATTTTTGAAGAATGGATAGAAACTCCCAAAATACATCGCAAAGACGCCTTATTGACATAATTAATGGTTAGATATGGTCTTCAAGATATGCCAGAAGACGTGAAAAGAAATCTTAAGGCAAACATAAATATTATTTGTTTTAAGCTAGCCGAAAAATGGATAAAAAGTGGAAGACATCATGACCGTTTCTTAACATCAAATTCAATTTGGCTTGATGAACCGTATATATTGCCAAAAAGTGTACAACCGAAAAGTTGTAAAAAAAAACTGGGGGGAAAACCGAAAAACTTTGATGATGAAGTTAGAGCACCAGAAAAGAGTTCAGGAATCACTGGTGTCAATAAAGAATTAATTGAAGGGTTTCATATTAATTTGGAAACTTTAGGTAGGGGTTACCCTATTGATGAAGATGCTTTTGAAAGTTTATTATTGTCACACGAAATTTATACTTAAATGAATACTCATGGCATATTATGCCAGTTAGCGTCCATAAAATCCTTTTTCATGGAAAAGATATTATAAGGTCTTGCATTCTTCCTATAGGACATCTGTCAGAAGAAGCTCAAGAAGCAAGAAATAAGGATACGAGGAAATTTAGAAAGTTGTTTATGAGAAAAACATCAAGAGTAGACACAAATACAGATCTTTTCAATCGGCTATTAATTTCTTCAGATCCTTTTATCGCAAGTTACGTCACTCCCTTTCCAGTTCGAAGTTTGATAACAAAAGAAGTTCTTTCATTATTATCTGTTGATGCTTTCGAGGAAGAAGAATCTTTTAATGATGCATATGAAATTGACTAACCGTCCGTGACCGTGTGTATTTATGTGATTTATCTGTATTATTAATGTAATAGAGCAAAAACAAGTGAGTAAAATAATTACTATTAAATATTTATTAAAAATATTAAAATTATTTCAATACTAAAAATGACTACATCCGATTCTTTACATAACAACGCACCTAATAATTTTATTATATAATTAATTAATTGTATTCAACGTAAATATTAGTATATATAACTACAAATAATCTCAGAGCATGTATTTAAGAAACCAATCTGTTATCTTAAAAATATATTTTTTGTTGACAGTGTGAAACATTTACTTTTTGCGTCATTTTACTAAAAAAAAAAAAAACTTTTTTCTAAAAAAAGGTTGATTTTTTACAATCATTTATAAATTTGGACTCATTTTTTGTTTAATACATAAGTGAGAAGTGAACCCTACGCAATTTATTAATTTTGTCCAGTTAGATTTGTGATCTACAACACTGTGCGCTGAAGCACAGGGATGTTAACAATAACAATTTGAACTTGAGCGGGCAAAGGTGGATAACAACAAAACATCAAGAGTCAGATAAAAATTATCCCATGACGTCTCAAAACTGGAAAACAATTAATAGTATAAAGAAAACAAAAAAATTTAGTTTAGTGTCTAAATAATAAGAATAAAAATTATCCCATGACGTCTCAAAACTGAAAAATAATTAATAGTATAAAGAAAACAAAAAAATTTAATTTAGTGTCTAAATAATAAGAATAACTTATTTTTCAAAATCCTACATCACAAACTACAGTGCGTTATCTTCAAGACTAGATTTCATTTTTCGCATGAAACACGTTTTTTGGTTTGACATCTTGTTCGAATATTCTAAATATTCATTGAAAATCGCTGCTGTTGGTTTTCGTTGTTATGTGTCTGTGTTTGTGCAGATTTGATATATTCGAAACCTTGTCTAAGTTATTCATTTCACGCAGACACAATACGTTAGAGACCCTCTAAGTAGACAATTTGTCTGGCCGCAACGTAGACATTTATGGCCCCCAATGAATCGATATAAACAGCCGCAAGAAACCAAACAAACAAGCATGAAATTGAATAAATTTGTCATAACTTCAACAGTTATAAATCTAACAATGTCATTATTTTATTTCATTTCATTTCATCCCATTTCATTATTATGCAAATAGCAATAAAATCATATCAAGTAAACGCGCCACTGAATCTTTACGGGACGATTTCATAAAATGTTGGTCACTTCAAAAGTTGAGCACAAGTTTTTGTTATTTGTTCAGTGAAACAACGACATTACATTTAAGTGGTTTAGCAATAAGAAGCAACATTTTCAAATTTCATCATAATGACATCTTTGTGTAGGAAAACTTTTTCAAACTCATTTCCGTCCATATTTTGTTATCAGCAGAGCAGAATGTTCGTCATAATAACGTCCGCTTTGGTGCTAATGGGACTATCGAGCTTTCATCGTGGACATGCAAACTACTGGGAGACGTATAATTAATGTAATGTTTCCTGCAGCTAATTTGCCAAGATGTCCAAAGAGTCACCACTGTGTGGTCGGCATAGAACATTTTCGACCAAAGTGTAAAATTAAAATGTGTGTCGGTACTTGTGATATAAACTTTTTGTCATTTTGTCCTGAATACGAACTTATAGAAGCGAACTTTTGTAGCCAGGAAATGTTTTGGATGTCAATTAACTACGTTAACATTTGCATGCTCGATTGACGCTATGATGACAGGAGAGCGGTCCCAAAACTAGCCGACCTAATAAAGAAGACCCAAAAAATTTGTGGAACATTTTCTATATTTTTCAACATAATCTGCTTTTAGCTTGATACAATAGCTCCTATATCCTGTTTATAATAGGAACTGTCAAGATTGTTGAAATAGCCATCAACCGCAGACTCCTCATTCTCTCATCCTCTTCATTCTTAGCAATTTTGTTATCACCGAGCTAAATTTTTAAATTTGGAATTAGAAAAATAGTCCGGGCGAGCTAAATCTGGTGCATGATGAATCAATTCGAACTTTAATTCATTAATTTTGGTCATCGCAATAGTGGATATGTGAACTGCAGCATTGTCTTGATGAAACAACGCATTCTCTTTCGCCTAATGGCATCTTTTTTCCATAATTTCATCACCTAAATCTTGCAATAAATTAGCATAATATTTGCCGTTGATGGTTTTTACTACCTGAAGGTAATTAATAAAAATAATCTCAAACACATCCCAACAGACGCCGTGACCTTGCCTGCAGATGCAACCGTCTTCGCATCCTTGGGACATGATTCTCCTACTCCAATCCACTGCTTTGGCAGTTCCTTTGTTTCAAGTGTAAAGAGGTGGGCCCATGTCTCATCCATGATTATAAATCTACGCAAAAGTGCCGCTTTATGGAGGTGAACATCGCCAAACACTCTACCGAAACATCTTCACGGCATGAAAGCAAACGCGGCACCCATTTTGTGCACAGCTTTGCTCTCTTCCAATCTTCGGTCAATATACGATGTACGAGTATAGCACTTTTTGAAATGCCATCCAATATCATTTTATGGATTTTCTTAACCGTGTTTGGCAGGGACTCCTCAATTGGTCGACCACTACGATGTTTGTCTTGGCAGCTTGTATGGCTACCCAATATTTTGCAGTCATAAATAAAGGAGCAGACTGCCCCGGAGTAGAATCTAGCTGGGTTTTAATATTGGTTGGATTGAGACCTTTGAAATGGAATTATGGAATTACGTAACGGTGACTAATTTTTCCCATGTTTACGAATTCACTGAGGCCGTTTACCTTTGATGGCGCAAATAAAAATATTAAACAATATGGCACCCTGACACTTGAACCATATATTTTATAAGGTTGCTATTTTTCACCAAAATATTTTGTGTTAAACTACTGGTACCATCTATGCGTCAGTTCGGCTAGTTTTGGAACCGCCTTCGTATCTCCTAAATGTCACTTATGCGTCACGAAATTGTGACTTCAAATGGGCACGAAATAAAAAAGTGCTTATTAGTTTTAGCGGGTAGTTTTAGAAAATAAGAAAATGGAAACAAAGTATCAGCGATGCGTGTCTTAAAAAAAGGAAATTTCATCCAATTGAAGTGACTCGTAAATATTAGGGTGACCCTTATATGCATGGCGGTTTTTATATCTTCAAACGACAGCCTGAGGTTATGTGATATTTGATATGGTACAAATTTAAAAATATATTTAGATTACAGGGTTGCCCATATTCGACGGACCCATGTTTTTTAAAAAAAAATCAAAGAAAAAAATAAAAATTTGGCGGTTGGCAATCTTATTCATTTAATTTGTTCCAAGTAGATTTGTTTACATCAATTTTTGAATATGATGTCTCTTAAATGGCCGCCTCTGGCGTTGATGGCGTATTGTGCCCTTTTTGCAGCATTTTCCATCGTTTTCGCCAACATTTCGGCCGGAATAGCGGCTATTTCTTCTTCGAATGTTGTCCTTGAGCTCTTTTATGGTCCTTGGCTTGTTAACGTAAACCTTTGACTTCAAATGTCCCCACAAGAAGAAGTCAGCGGGCGTCAAATCGGGCGAACGCGGTGGCCAGTCCAAATCACCACTTTTCGACATCAAACGGCCCGGAAACAAATTCTTCAGAAAATCGATTGTTATGCGACTTGTGTGCGGTGGAGCGCCGTCTTGTTGAAACCAGAACTGCCTCATACGCTTTCGACGAATAATTGGCATCACAAAATTGGTCATCATGTCGCGATAACGCTCCTGGTTGATGGTAACAGCATGGCCATTTTCGTTTTGGAAGAAAAACGGCCCAATGACCGTTTTCGCACTAACGCCGCACCAAACTGTGACTTTTTCGTCATGAAGAGGCAATTCTTGAATCTCCTGAGGATTTTCAGTGGCGTAAATACGGCAATTTTGCCTATTTACGGTCCCATTCAATGTGAAATGGGCTTCATCGGACATGATAATTTTGTTCCAAAATTGCTCGTCATCATCGGCCATTTCGATGACTCGTTGGGCCCATTCCAATCGACGAGGCTTGTCCGCAGGCAACAATCTTTGCGTCAATTGAATTTTGTACGGGAACAAATGCAAATCAACGCGAATAATCCGTTGTAAAGTGGACCGAGCCATGTCCAACTGCTGAGAACGGCGTTTTTGGGATGTTCTTGGGGACCTCTCAACACTGGCTCGTACGGCAGCGATATTCTCGGCCGATCGCCTTGGTCGACTTTTATTTGGTCTCTTCGGATTAGAAAGAGCCTCACCAGTCGAAAATTTTTCGTATAAACGCTTAATGGTGTTCTTAGAAGGCGCACTTCTCACATTTTTTAATATTTTAAAAGCACGTTGAGTTTTCACAATTGACTTCTTCTGTTGAATGTAAATTTCAACTATTTCAGAGCGCTCGCGTGGCGTGTATTGTTCCATGCTAAAAATCTGCTTGGACTGACGCTTCAAACGCGGTATGTCATTAAGCGATCTGACATCTCTGTCAAAAGTTATGGCGTTGCCAGATGGGTCCGTCGAATATGGGCAACCCTGTACATGTGTTTTATGACTCTTTAAGTCGATTGAGCGATGTCTGTCTGTCTGGCTGGCTAACGACGGCGCCGCAAAACTTTACTAATTTTTTCAAAACTTGGCACAGCACCAATATTTTGCACAGATCATAGCCGAAGATTGTAAATGGGTCACGTCGACTAATCCTTTCTGGTACCTTCCATATAAATTGATCTATTTACGGACATTTAGTTTTTCCTCTATAACACCAGATTCGTAGGCTTTAGCAACTTAAACTTTGATCCATTTAATTTGTTTATTGTTTATTGGCACAATTTGAAAAACTCGCCCGACTAACTACATTCCTTTCGGAACCTTCCTCACATTCAGTCCACATATTTTTCATTCATAACTCTTACATGACTGCACTAAATTTTGTTAAATTTGGTGCACGCTAAGCATGAAAATGAACAGCATTGCCAGAACTCTTCTGGTACCTCTCTTACAAATTGGTTGATTTTCCTAAATATTATCTTTTACATGTAATTTCTAATTAATATGGTATATATTCTTATTCAATATATTGACAAAATTGTATCTGAGCCCGGTGAAAAATTGACCAAGTACCACACTTCTTCTGGTAGCCCCCATACAAATTATCGATCTTAATCAATATATTGCTAGCTTTATATTTTTATAGCAGTTGCATTGATTTCAGTAAAATTTGACAAACGTCATGAGTATTGTGAAGTTAGTTTTGCAAATGAAGATGGAAGACATTACAACTCCCCTTTTAGTACCTCCGATAAAAATTACCAGTTCATCCCATACATTCGTTCTTAGCATCATGTCTTTTTAGTAGTTGCATTGAATTCAGTCAAAATTTGGAATATATTATGCATTTCGTGAAGTCGGTTCTGGAAATGAAAATGGAGGGTATTGCCACGCCCTTTTGTGGTACCTCTTACACAATTATTTTCTACGGGCGGCGTATAATAGATAAGTATGTCTATTCCAGCCGCCACCTAAGAAGAAGAAGAAGATGAAAAATTAATTAATATCAAAGTAAACTAGGTTAGAAATTTCGGTCAGGTGTATTGACTTATAAATGTGTACCATCATCCATTTTTTTTGCTCTGTTTGATTACATTCTGAATTAAAAAGAAGAAAAACAATAAAAGGAGCAAAATTGTAATATTTTACTGCAACCCAGCTTCTTTTGCTCCTTCTGATTAAATTAAAACAAAAAAAAAAAAAAAAAAAACGATAAAAAAATAAAATTATAATTTTTTTGGAGTCCTTCGCTTGGAAGTTGTAGATGGCCAACTGATGTTTGCCAGATCAGCCAATTCGTATGTGCGTATTCGCAGAATTAAGTTCACTAAATGCCTGATGCTGAAATTTGTGTATGAAAGATATAGTAAATAAATGAGATCATTTGAGAGAACGTGGATGTATGACCCATTGTATCAAGCATTATGACGTCCTGAAAATAATAAAATTTGAAAATTGAACTGCAGTCTATAAATAATTAAATCAGTCATTTGCATGAGAGGTACTAATAAGTGCTCGATTACTTAATTCCCAAATTTGCAAAAAAATATAAATCGATGTAAAGGACAAAAGTCTAATCAACTGCAGCATTGTAATCAGAAATTGGAGGAATCGGATTAAATTTGAGGAAAATGGCCAATTTGTGCGGATCATACCAGAAGAGAGAAGGCAATGCCTTCCTTTACATACCTTCTTACGAAAGAATGAAGGAATGTGTCTTTGCATTGACATTTACATGCGAAATATTAAAGTAGACATGATTAATCGTAATCAGTACTGTTGAACATAGTTAATCTTTCCCATGAATTAAAAATTAATTTTATAAATTAAATTAAATTATGAACTATAAATTATGAATTACAATGAATTTTCGGAAAATTAGATTGAATTACGTTTAATTAAATCGTATTGCCCCGATGTAAAAATGCATTATATCAATTTATCAGTTGGCACAAGATCTTCTTCCACAGAACCATTTACGCCGTCGTACATATGCCAATAGGATGTTACAGCTCGCCCAAGACAACCCCGATTTTCATGAAAAAATCATAATAAGTGAAGGGGCACATTTTCATTTAAACAGATGTGTGTATAATCAGAATAGTCAGTTCTGGGCAATGGAAAACCCTCAAATTATTCATCAGTCACCTTTGCGTCCATTGAAAGTGGCAGTCTGCTGAGCAATTTGCTCAGGAGGAATCATTGAACTTTACTTCTTTGAAACTGAATGGGGAGCGATATCGTGATATGATTGAAAACTTTTTAATGCCACAACTGCATGCTTTGGGCTTCATTAACATGTGGTATCAATGATGGAATTACTGCGAGACCTCTTTCCACAACAAGTTATTTCAAGAACTAGTGATGTTGATTGGCCTCCACGGTAGCCTGATTTGACTGCTCTGAACTTCTTTTTGTGGGGATATCTGAAAAGAAAGGTTTATGCAAACAAACCAGAAACGCTTGGACAGCTCGAAAAAAATATTCGTGATGAAATTAATGAAATACCGCGTGAAATGTGTGAGAATGTAATGAAAAATATGGTCAAAAGGGCTCGCATTTGTAAAGCTAACAGAAGCGGACAATTATCTGATATTGTATTCCATACATAATTGCCGACATTAAATAAAACATTTATCAATATAGGATCCATTCTCTTTCATTTAATCAATAATTATAAACAAAAAAAGTATAACTTTCCGACGAACACCCTGTATTTATTTCCTTGCGCAAAGTCTTGTTCAAATAACCATGTAATTATAAAAACCCCCGTCTTTGTGACGCCCATATGGCCAACCAGCGGGGCACGGAGGTCTCATGGTTGAAACTAGCGACATACTTGTTCTCTTTTTTCACCAGCCGCCAGCCGGACCACTTCGTCAGCCGCCCTCAACGTAAGAAAAAGAAAACCCAAGTAATGTAAGTTAACCAAATATCTTGTTTTCTTGTCATCTCCTGCAATACGAAACTGCCTCGGCAAGAACCGAAGTTCTTCCACAAAACCTCCGATTTCTCTCGAGGAACCTAAGTTCCAAATTAAACCTTCAGATTTAAACTGAGAGATTTACACCCTAACAATTGCATTTTACGAGTACAATGGGCAAAATTTTAAGTTATTGTTGGAGTTACTGAGGAGTTACAGGGAACAAATGGAATTTGGGAAAATTGATATACTAGACCCCTGTAGATTAAGAAGATTCATTTCAAGATTTGCAACAGTTTCCGTGTCAGTCAGTAAGCCAAGCACAGATACTGACTTGGCTCAATCGATCAAAAGGTTCTTTAGACACTTTTTTTTGGTATTATATCAAATTATGCATGTCATCATCAATCCTTGGAGCGAATGTATAGGAGTAGATGCTCAAAGTGTTGTGAATTTCACGCTACTGTAGCAATCAAATGGCTAATGACGGTCAGCTCATTTTTCGACTAGCGTCAGTTTATATTGTTTGACATCATAATGTAAGAAAAAAGTTACCGAAATTAAATTCAAACTCAAGAGTGTTATTGCTTTGTATTTTGCTGGACGGTGAGATCCAACCATTGTTAATGAGCTTTGATATTTATATTTAAACAGAATCTTTATTTATTGTAGTGTGTACAACGATACTGGTAGCATGAAAAAATGTTATACAAATGGACATTAAAAGCAGTAATATCGCTAGAAATGGTGTGGAAGATGAAGACCTGAATTAAACGTGATGTATAACAAAAATTTCAATGTGTCTGCTCGTAGCATGGGGTGCATATTAAAAAATTAACTACGATTAAAGTCCACAAAATACAAAAAATGCAAGATTTAACACTGGCACAAATGGCAGTTCGTCAAAAGTGTTAAAATACATCCGTGTTGGTGGCGAACTTGGAAATTTTCATTGCTTCTTGCCTTTAAAAATTGCCTAATATCAATGGATTTTTTCAGATGATGCATTCTGCATTCACACTAAAGTACATAAGACTGTCCACGCCTTCTTTTTTACAAGAATGGGGCAAAATACCATAAATTCATGTTTGTGGAATTATCTGCCCTAAAGGTGGCTACACCGAGCAATATCATAATTTTCTTTAAATTTAAAATACTTTCGCGATATGTTTCAAATAAAAAGAAAAAACAGAATTGGCAAAATTGCTGCATTCCTGACATTTCGAGCGCCGACGTCTTGTTAAAAATGTAGTTCATAATTTGATTTAATTTCCTAAACTAAGTTGCTGTAATACAAAAACATTCCAGGCCCACAAGTCTATGAAAGAGTTAAAAAGCCTCCCTTTTTCCCTTTATTTAAAACAAATTTTTTTTTTTTTTTTTTTTTTTTTTTTTTTTTTTTTTTCGTACTGATTTTATTCTAATACTGGTTTGACAGTTTTTTATTGTGCTTCAAAAGCAATGCAGAGATTTAATGTAGATCTTTATTTATCACACTATAATTATGATGATTAATTATGGCAGAATTACAACTTTCGAAAACATTTCGAAAACCCTCATTTCATATCATCATCAGGCGCTCTACATAAACGATATTTTGCAAATTGACTGATAAAGACATTTTTATTGAATTTAAATCCTTTGGAAGGGCATTTAAATTGTATCAGCACCAGCGTTCTACTAGCGAACACAGCACAAAACAACAAAACACTTGAAGGCAATTTATTGATGACAAGAAATTTATTAAATTGGATTCAATACAAAAAGGATACCTTGGCAATGGCAACGGCAACGGCACCGCCAACAACAACTGTCATCAACAAAAATATAAACACTGCTCCATTGACAGCCACTTCAACACGTTCCCTAAATGTTGATGCAAAAGTAAAAGGAAATACTCAAATCTTTCATAAATTTCATAATTTGTTCTGGCTATGACTCTTTTCATGCCACGCGAGGGTGAGAGTCAAAGTATAGCAACATTTGTTGAAACCTAAACGGAAAACAAAACCAAAGGGAATACGAAACGTGCCATCGGAGCTGTTATTTCATACTGTTGTGTACTCTTTGAAGTGCAAATATTTGCAGCTGAATGTAATTTTTTTCCAGAAAAGTTATTATACCCCAGCTGACAGCCCCTGCAAAGGAGAGAAACGTAACCAATACGTCCTTAAGCTAAGCAAAAGGAGGAGAAAACAAAACAGGAAAAACAGAAAGCTAGTGCGAAAGTGCACAGGACTATGGCGAAAGGTGTGTGGGAAAATGTCATTCAACTTTAATGAAATGAATGAGTGATGTTGTTGAGCTACCAACAAACTAAAAGAGAAAGTCTGCATTGGTAACATGTTGTCATCCACTGAATGGGCAGATGGAGGGAATAACAACCTAACAAATCCTAGCAAATAGCAACACACGTTAACAAGCTGCTTGAGAGCTCTTAGTAAATGCTACTAAACTAGAGTAATGGAGGATTAGTATCTTAAGAACTTTACTGCAAGGAAAATGCTAATGATCTATAAGAAGAAAATTAATTAAGAGGGATGTTTGTCAACTACCTGTATTCGAATGGATGTCGTACACCTAAAGTTAGAACAAAGTAGCTCTTAATGTTAGTAATACATGTCTTTATGCCAGGCGCTTGAAAAATATCTGCTGGTTATTTGATAATCGGCGATTTGGCCAGCCATACCATGATGGTTAGGACACGCGACTAGTGATCGTGGTTCCGAATTCTGGTATAACCACCCATCACTATATAAGCCGCAGTCACCTCAAATCATCCGATCGATTAGTCCACTAATTGACATGTCTAATAAATGTGTTTTAAATTGTAAAATTGTGTTCGGAATCGTCATTAAACTGTAGAGTCATTTGAGTTAGTCTAAAAATAGAATGCGTGTGAGCTCAATTTGCTAAATTTATTCATACAATATTTAGAAATTGTATATTCCCAGAACCCACGTTCGCAAATTCTTACATATAAATCATAAATTTGTCATCTCCTCTGCAATTGAGACGTCTACAATAGTCCTCAATGGTAATGAGATTGAGTGCTTTAGAGCAAACTTTATATCGACTGATCTTTCAGAGAATTTATTTGATTTTCACTAGTCAGTTCTGATGCTCCCCCATACCTGTAAGACGAGTTTGGCTGAATACATAATCCTGTATTTATTGCAAGGTACAATCTTTTAAATAAACTTTGGAGATGAATGTTAATCCCCTCTATTTTTTTAAATTTGATAATTCTCTTGAGGTAAATATATGTCACATTGAACCCGTTCCTGCCGAACCCTACAGAAATATTTATAATGTTAAAAATCAAAAACAAATTCCCTGACATGAATGAATGCGATATGGGAGAGCTTCTCACAAATTTAATTTAATTTAATTTCGTTTCATTTCGTTTCGTTTTGTTTCGTTTCGTTTCGTTTCGTTTCGTATCGTTTCATTTCATTTCATTTCATTTCATTTCATTTCATTTCATTTCATT
>JAHXMU010026394.1:0-18063 GCA_019455685.1 Philornis downsi
TCCGTGTAGCATCGCTTTAAAATCAATGGGTCGAATGTTAATTCTGTTGAAAAGTAAGTGGCGATGAACATCGTCATCTTCGTCAACACCAGCGCCAGCACCAGAAATGCGTTTAGCGTAAAAAGCAGCTGTTCTTCCGTTTAAGTCATTCAATAAAGTGGGCCATAATGTTCTCTAAAATGTTGCCAGTTACGATTATTATTAATTTAGCTGCCCAAAAACAGGGAACTACAATACAGAGAAAAGAACGTTTATGCGGTATTTAATGCGGTAAAAGTTTGTCAATTCATTTATTATTATTTTCGTATGGCTTTCGTGGACTACAAACGTTTTGTTAAACACATGCGGACATATGTAGGTATATAATTATGTAATGTAGTAAATGTATTTTGTAAAATTAAGGAAACATAGAAATGATCAGGTAAGACATCTAAATGACCACATTACTAAAATTGTTAATGATCCAAAAAAAAAAAAGAAAAATAATATCTCAGTATCACTTTATAGCACCACACTTGATCATGTATCGCATGCAAATTTAGGTTACTGATCGTTTATAAAAATGTTTATGCCGATAATTTCCATTAAACTGCAAAAATATTCCAACGCAGGATCTATCTACAGGGTGCTGTCACCCTGCTATTAGAGTGTTACGAAAAAGGTGCTGGAACGGGTTTTCTTTCCACATTTATTCCGAAAGAGAATTCCTTTCAATTCTCTGTGATTTCAACAATATGACGCAACTTGTTACAGAGCCATGTCTGTTATGGCAAAATTGCAACGAAAATTCTTCAATAAACTGCTTTCAATAAACTGATTTCTGCATTTCATTGGTCCTCAATATCTCCAGCTCTTATTGGTTTCTTATTATTATTGCAAAGAGAAAGAGTACAGAAGAAAAGTGACAATTTTGGATGATTTAAAGCAATGTCGTCTATACATATAGGTATAGAATGATTTTTTAAGATTGACGTATTTCAGGTTGGCAGCACTGGTTGGTAATGGCGTCCAAACGTCATCTGTCAAAGTGAAAAGTGTACAGTATACTCTGCCATTTCATCATGGCAAGACTAACAAACGAGCAACGAATGTAAATCGTTGAAATTTATTATCAAAATTCGTGCTCTGTGACAAATGTGCATCGTTTGATGCGACCATTTTATGGTCGTCATAATCGACCTGCTGAATCAACAATTCGTGCTGTTATCTCCAAATTTCGCACCAAATTTACTTTGTTGGACATAAAACTATCGACTGGCATGCGTAGAGTGCGTACCGAAGAAAATATTACAGCCATAGCGACCAGTGTTAATAACGGTAGTGAAATGTCAATTCGTCGCCGTTCTCAGCGACCATAAGAAATATTTTACACGTCGATTTGTGTTTGAAAGCCTATAAAATTCAACTCACACAAGAATTGAAGCCGAATGACCTACAACAACGTCTAATTTTTGGTGAATGGGCCTTACAAAAGCTCAATGAAAATCTGCTGTTTTATCGAAAAATTGTGTTCAGTGATGAGGCTCATTTCTTGCTGAACGGATACGTAAACAAGCAAAATTATCGCATCTGGAGTGATGAACAGCCACATGCCATACATGAATTACGATGCATCCCGAAGAAACGGCAGTCTGGTGCGGTTTATGGGCTGGTGGCATCATCGGTCCATTTTTCTTCAAAGACGACCGTGGAAGAAACGTTACCGTCAATGGCGAACGATATCGAGTCATGAAACGCGTTTTTTTTTTTTGCCCCAATGGGTTTAGTTGAACTTGGCTGACATGTGGTTTCGTCAGGACGGTGCAACATGCCACACTGCTCGTGAAACAATGGATGTGTTGGGGAATGCATTTGGTGAGCAGCTTATCTCTCGATTTGGCCCTGTGAGTTGGTCCCCCAAGATCATGTGACATAACGCCTCTTGATTATTTCTTGTGGGGTTATGTCAAGTCGTTAGTCTATGTGGACAAGCCGAACACTATTGAAGCCTTACAGGATAACATAACACGCGTTATGTCAAGGGGTTTGGGGGAAGAATATTTTTGTACATTCATTATAAGCATAGCTATAGACGTATGTAAGTCTTAAAAATAACATTAATCACTATTGAAGCCTTACAGGATAACATAACACGCGTTATGTCAAGGGGTTTGGGGGAAGATTACTTTTGTACATTCATTATAAGCATAGCTATAGACGTATGTAAGTCTTAAAAATAACATTAATCTTCCTAACAACAGGAGAGAGGTCTATCATGTATCGCTTGGTCTCATTATGAACAACGAATCATTTAATCTAAAATTTGTTTTTATAACGTTTATCAATTTTAGATCACATTTCTATTCAATATACAACCGTTGATAAAATATGTCTGTTTTACAACCAAACTAAATGTAATCGAATTTTAGCCCTTCTCACCTGCTTCCATTCAAAATTTAGCATGAAAAGCATTTTCCTAAAGTCGATTTTTTTCACATGAATTTCGTCGACCACACAACACAATGTTACTAAATAACCGTTTAGTAACAAACTAAACCTTCAAATTTATGTTTCACCTCTGGGGTCCAGTTTTATTTTACACCGCAGAAAGTAAAACTGCCGACTGATTAAACTTCTTTTTTATCGTTACAGTCGTTGAGGGAAAGAGTGCAGTGGAAAATAAACCCAGCCTCTTCAAGCGATTATTTACGGTGTGGACAGACGTGCAAGTTGCAGTCAAGTCATTGGTTGCACGCCACCTCTGAGAGGTTGCTGATTACTTCGATACAAGTGTCTGGCCACGGATGACACATGTTTGGTGTTTATATTTATGATTTATAATTGTAGTTGTTTCGCCAAAAAAAAAAAAAAAAAAGAAACAAAAACCTGCAGCACAATAACAATTAATTTTTATTATTTATATGCAGTTTTGCATTCACCAATTCCCCCAATATTCGAAAACTTACAACCAATTGATGGGTTATCGATCGATAATTCATGTACAATAAGCAACATTTTAGGACAATGATGTGTTGGCCATAGGATCTTTATGTTTATGGCGGCCCATCGCACCCCAAGTCATCGATGGTCAAATTTTATGCCACTTCGCCAGCCCCTATGCTATGGTAGATCACATTTTGTTGGAAGTCCGCTCTCACTTCATTTGGTTTGCAAGTGGCCGCAATGATTAATGACATCTCCCTTGGGGTTGGGGTACCCAGTGCCGTTTCTTTTGAATCATCTTGAATTGCCGCACAGCTACCATTTGTATATTATGAGTTTAGCTGACCGATATTTTTTTGGCTGCTTAAAATAAATGTATGCGATAATATTAATGGTTATCTTGTGACGGGTCATCGCTATAATTCACACCCATTTTTCTTGTGGCGGATCTTGAAATCTTTATTATCCTTACTTGCGTGATAATAAATTATAGGTTTATCACTGCTTATTTGAAAATGGGAAATCGAAAGTTTGAATATTGCACTAGCGTACAGAATGGCGAGATGACTTAATTATGTGCCACAGTTATCGATTACATAGGGCGACACTAATTTTGAGGATTGATGATATCTCTAACGAAAGATTACCATGTGGTGTATAATCAAAACCTCAAAAAGCAGGTCACTATTTAGCTGCAGACCTTTTTATGGACCTTATATCTTGCGTTGAACGAATTCTTGCTATTAAATGTCTTCAGATGCTATAACAAGTGTAATCGCTGTAATTTATACTCATTGTTCTTGTGGCTAATCTTGCACTCTTTATTATTCTTACTTGCATGATAGTAAATTATAGATTTACCACTAAACTAGAAAATGACAAATCGAAAGTTGAAATATCACATACAAAATGGCTTAATTATGCTTTACAGTTATCTATAATGTATGGCGGCACAGATAGTAGGAGTTGATGGTACCTTCGGTATTGAATTACAATTTGGTGCGCAATCAAACCTCAACAATTGGGTCGCTTTACAGCCGCAGACGTTTTTATGGGTTGACATTGGCGGCCAAAGTAAAAACGCCAAAATATATCCTACATTGAACAAATTCTACAGGGTGGGCCATAAGGGTGTTGGCGGTTTAAATATTCAATTAAAAAAAAACTACGAAACATAAAAAAAATATATTTGTATTTTTAAAAAGTAGAAGCATGGGAATTTTTAAGACTTAAAAATAATGTTGTCCAAATGGCTTCCCTCGGCTGGTTGACACTCTTGGAACCGAAGTCGGAAATTTTGGAAAACTCGTTGAAAAGTTGTTCTCGGTATTTTGTTACTTTCCTGAATAATGTTCCTCTTCAACTGCTCTAAATTGGTCGGATTATTCTCGTAGACTACCGATTTGAGGTAGTCCCATAGAAAATAATCGCAAGGAGAGAGATCGGGGCTACGTGGGGGCCATTCAATATCCCCCCTTTTCGAAATGAGTTTTCCAGGAAAAACATTTTTCAGCAGCTCTATGGATACCCTAGCCGTATGACATGTGGCCCCATCCTGCTGAAACCACATCCTCGAGGTATTGCCTTGAAGTTCTTGCAAAGCTGGCACCAAAAAGTCTGCTAGCATGTTGCAATAATTGTCCGCTCCAGCCGTCATCGCATGCCCTCTTTCGTCCTCAAACAAGTATGGTCCAATAATACCGGTTGACGTTATCCCAGCCCACACGACAAGCTTAGGGCTGTGAAGTGGACGTTCATGCAAGCGGATTAGTCTCGGACCAGAACCGACAATTTTGCTTCAATTCTTGGACTATCTGAATCTTATAAGCCTTCAAATGCAAATCACGTTTCAAAATTCGTCGTAAAGTTGTTCTTTTGACATCCAAAGACTGACTTCTCTTACGTGTTGACTGTTGCGGATTTCGCTGAACTGAAACACGAACACGCTCCACAATGTCGGCTGATCTTGCAGAAACTGGGCGACCAAGAACCGTAATTGGTACTGTTGAGCCGGTTGTTTCGAACATTCTGATCCATTTTCGTATCACCTTGTAAACCGTAACCGTGTTCATGCCGATATAAAGGTCGTGCAGTAATCACTGATTTATTGTTTTCGTAATACGCTCGGACACAAAATGCACGCTGCACTCTCGTGTACGGCTCCATGGCGACTAAATTTCCAGGAAGCGGCGCAGCGAACAACATATCCCCTCGCCACCCCGCGCCACGCGTTACCGAGAAATTGAAGAATTAAATCGCCAACACTCATATGGCCCACCCGTATATGAATTAGTTCATATAGAAAAGTGTTCATGAGGATAGTTATCTACATGAAATGTTTATGAAGACTCATTTCTCTATTCTCTGTCTATGAAGGCACTTTTATATGCACTTTCTATAAAACAATTTTCTACAAAAAAAATACCACTAAGGCTAGAAAAAATATATGTAGACCATTATTTTGTAATAGTGTTTACTGATTAAGTTCAAAATGTAGCATTAGACACTTAGGAAACTGTAAAACTATATTGAATAAAAACCATTAAATTGTCTTTATATTTTGATACAAAATTTTAATTTTTTTCAAAAGGACTTAAAAAACAACCAGTCAAAAAGAAAAAAAAGAAAAAAAAATAACACTTCAGTTCAATTTTTTGTAATAGTGTACACTTAACTAAGCACAAATGAATAAAAAAACAATATATTATGAATTCACTACTTCTGAGTATTATTTATTTATTTATTATAATCAGTACTTCGTGGCATTTCCTTTATTTGCAACAACCTCTGCGCAATGTTTTGGCATTGAATTAACCAGATTTTGGCAACGTTCCAACGGAATTTCGTTTCATATTTGTTTACCGCGTTCCAAAACGCTTCATTGCTCGTTGGTTGAATTTTGAGCAACTCCTTTTATAATATCTGCCCATAAATTCTCAATGGGGTTGTGGTTTGGGCTTTGGGCGGGCCACTCCATCACATTGATATTATTGTCTTTGAACCACATTGTTGGCAAATCTGTTACCACCGATCCATTATTTTAAGTTTGGAAATAGAAAATAGTGCGTGATGAAGCAATTCGAACCTTAATTAATTAATTTCGGCCACCGCAATAGTGGATGTGTGAACTGTAGCATTGCCTTTATGAAGCAAAACTTTCGTTTTCGTCAAATGCTGCCGTTTTTCAATAATCTCGTAACCTGAAAGCTGCAATAAAATAACATAATATTCGTTGATAATCTCATGCGTATCCCAAAAAACAGACTCTATAACCTTTCCTGCAGATGGACCCATCTTTACCTTCTTTCGACCCGATTCTCCCATTACAGCCCACTGCAGTTCCTTTGTCTCTGGTGTGAAGTGGAGGACCCATGTCTCAACTATAGTTATAAATCGACTCAAAAATTCGACTTTATTGTGGTGAAACATTGACAAACGCTCTACTGAAACATCTCCACGACGCGGTTTTTGCTCTATTGAAAGTAAACGCCGCAGCCATCTTACGCACAGCTTTCTCATCTTCAGATCTTCGGTCAATACACGATGTATAGCACTTTTTGAAATGCCTATCATTTCAGCTAGTTCACGCACTTTCAGCCGGCGATCATCCAATACCAATTTGTGGATTTTCTTAACCGTGTTTGGCGTGGACACCTTAGTTAGTCGATCACTATGGTGTTTGTCTTGGCAGCTCGTACGGCCTCGTTTAAACTCTGTTACCTAATATTTTACAGTCGGAAACGAAGAAGCAGACTCCCCCAAAATAGAATCTGATTTGGGCATAAATTTGGTTAGACTGAGACCTTTCAAATGGAAAAATTGATACAACATAACGGTGACCATTTTTTTCCCATGTTTAAAAATTCACTGAGATCGTTCATTTTGATAGCTCAAATAAAAATACTAAACAACGTGGCGCCTTGAAACTTAAAACATAAGTTTTATAATGTTGCCACTTTTCACCAAAATAATTTTTTTCCGACCTATTGGCACCATCTACACGTCCTAATTAAGTTCAGTAAGTCGTGGCGCAATGGTTAGTATACGCGACTATCGTTCTTGTGGTTCCGGGTTCAATCCCGCCTACATCCATCCTACATCCTTATTATTTGAGCGGCGGTTACCCTTATGTATTTGCTGAATACTTCGAGTAGTTTAGTAATCGACAAGTCTGGTAAATGTTTCTCAACCTGTGACATTCAGAATAGTGCGTAAACTGTAGGTCTCGTTGATCGAATTCAAAAATAGAATGCGTGTAAGCTCACTGAATGTGACGAACTCTCCCATACCTCAGTCATGTGATGTAAGCGGAATTTGTTTAAGTCATAATTTTTGCTCATTTCATTGTTCATTAATTCACAGGATTCCTTTTGGAATCCCGTTGAGTTCACGTTGGGGGAAGTTACATGTAAGTCAATTCAACTGACTGACCTGGTTTTTGGTAAACATAATTTCTTTCAAAATTGATTTGCCTAAGACCTAATGATTGTTTTTCTATGCTTTAATTTTGGTCTTCAGCTTTATGGGGTGAAAATGCAACTTACCCGGCGAAAAGTTTCTAAAAACTGCCAACCTGTCAGACAATTTTTACAGATTTTAAGCCTGGTAAGGCGCACCAATGACCAAGATTCTTTTAAAAGGACCATGCAAGATGGAAAACACTATAGAATGGCAGAGTGCAAAATAGACCGAGAAGGTTTACAAAAACGTCTACAGTCCGCAAAAGGGATTTTGAAACAGTATAACAATAACAAGAATACATTAAAGCAAAACTAAAGGCATTCATCCAACTGAATTAGCTATGACATGTTCCCCATTGACCTTAATGTTCTGTAATCCAATGATGTGAATAGGCTATCACATTTCACAAAGAATTTGAACGCTAAAAACTTGACTAAGTGACGAATTTAAAAAAAAAGACAAAAATTTCTTTCTACGCAATGCAACTAAAAAAATATAAGCATAATATTGAATGAAAAACTAAGTTAAACACTCGTATTATGTACAATATCAATTACAAGATATTGACATGTTTAAGGATTCTCCCGGGAATACAGGTATAAAATAACAAATCACTGTAATGGATGATGTGCAGCGTCATCAGCATTTTTTCACCACTCGTAAAGTGATGTAATCTAAAACTTTGGAGTGACACAAACCAAATTTCTTTTTCATATTTGGCGCCACAGTGTTGTGTTGTTGTGTTTGCTATAGCTTCTTTTGCAAATTTATTGGCGGCAAGTAAGAGATCATTTAAATTGAAAAAGGTAGGCTACATGAAGGTAGAGACACCTTTTTAAAACACTAATTAAAAGGCTTTTTTTAATATAAAGAAATTCTCTAAAGAAACAGAAATTTTAATGCTGCAATTTTTTTCTGTCAAAGAATTTGAGTAGTTTAATTCTTCACTTTTTATTTCCGAAGCAGCATAATTTTGTAGGGAAACCTAAAAACTAAAAAACAACAGCGAATTTATGCATTACAACAGACAGGAAAGCAGCACCAGCCAAACCATCAAGTGTTTGATACCTCTGCTATGATGATGGAATAGGATTGGATGGATGGCCACGTTTGGATGCCATCCTATAGCGGAAGGGAGTATGGCAAAGGCATGGCATGACATGGCAAATACAATATTGTATTTTTAACAACTATATGGCGTCTTAATGTGTCATTTAGAGTCATAAATTTCGTAGATGAAGAGGATTTGCGCCTACGCATGAACATTCCATTACACCACAACAATTTGAGCGTAAAAATGTGGCAACAAAATGCGCCAGCAACATCAAATTGTACTTAGTCATAGAGACAGAATGAACCAACAAAAAAAAAAAAAACAAGCAGTAAAGGATTTTCCAGTGAAACTTAAATTATTTCACAGCAACAACAGAAGGGAAAAACTAAGCGGCTACCAACTCCCCTACACTGTATTTATCATCATCTTACTATGAGTTTGCCGCCTGGGTCATAAAGTTTGTGTCAAGGAAAACAATAATAAAGGTGTAAATAAATCTGTTGGAAGGATTTACACAACAACTATTTATATGTAAACTAGCCGACCCGGCAAACGTTGCTTTGCCTTCAAATTTTAACAGGAGCAGAAATAATTGCTTTTTAATTTGTGGTTTGTATAGGAGGTACCACTCCCCATTGTCCAATCCCGCCCATATTTGCTGCAGCACTTAAGATATGTACACCAAACCGATGTACCAAATTTTGTTCAAATACCGTAAACAGGAGCAGAAATATTGGATATTTAATTTATGGTTTGTATGGTTGGTACCACGCCCCATTGTCCAATCCCGCCCATATTTGCAGTAGCACTTAAGATATGTACACCAAACCTACGCACCAAATTTTGTTCAAATACCGTAAGCAGGAGCAGAAATAATTGATTTTTAATTTTTTGTTTGTATAGGAGGTATCACGCCCCTTTGTCCAATTGGACCGAATTGTAAATCTAAACCATCCCGGGCACCACCCAGACGCATATACAAAAATTTATGCAAAGCGGTCCAGCCGTTTAGGAGGAGTTCAATGACAACGCCCGTACAGTAGAATTATATATATAAAGATATAAATTTTTGTATTTTTACGTACAATATTTTATATGTTTTTAAACTTTCAGTAAAACAAAATTGTCTTAATTTGAGAGATATTTCAGACTTTTTTCAGAATTTATTATTCTTATGTGACATAAAGAAAAATACCGCTGAAATTTAATAGCACCATTGGTAGAACTTGCAAAACTGCGAAAAAATATAATTTTTCTTGGATCCGACCGGTACTTTTAGATTTACGGGTTTGCAAAGTTTGAAAAAGTGGATTTTCATATATTAATGTTGGATTGGGGAATAAGGAGAGCATACTTAAATCATATACAGAAATAATTATCCTACTCGAATGTTTTGTTATTGTCTCAAACGGCTTCACCCACTATTATTAATTTGGCATTGAGCCTAAAATATGTAAACATTTTATAAGGATGTAACTTTTTTGAAAACGAAATAGTTTATTCACTTTCTGAATACATTTTTCTACTTGTTTACGTTTTGTTCGGACTGCGTATAAACATTTTATTAGGAGGTTTATCCAAACTCATGACTATTTAAGGTTTATAAAAAAACAAGACTTTTTGCAAGACTTAATTTAAAAAGGAAGCCATAACAAAATAACATCCCCATAGTTGGCCCCCCCAGTCGCAGTCACAGCTATAGGGAATTCAGCCACGATTCCTCTTCAGCTGGCTTGATATCAACGTTGTGAAAAATGTATCAAATTTTGGAAACCCGCAATTAAATGAGCGGCCCTTCTTAAGAACACCCGAAAGAACTTATTTTATATGTAAAATCATCGGCTTTAAACCTCTACATTTTTACATTAAACCGGGAAAATGATATCGGCATAACGATTTTAAAGACCGAAATAAGTCTGGTAAAACCAATTCAAACCATATGACGATTATTTCGTACCACGCTTTATAATGAGTTAACTTAATTCACCCAAAAGTGAAATGTGCGGCATCCAATTTTATGTCAGCGAATTGTAATAGTTCGAAAATTGCCTACATACCTTTGGTGCAGAAGACCACTGGGGTTTTACGTGAGTCTCGTCGTGAAGGCCTTACCCATGGTTTGCGACATACTGGGCATATTACTATGCGATTGCCAATTCCCCCCTGGAATAGCCAAGTAAAACTTGGACTATCTAAGAAAAGGTGCTGACAATTTTGGTACTACCTCAATTGTCCGATGTTTTCAGTGATTTTGCGAAGTAAGGCGGGAAACACTGTTCATTGTCTATCTGAGGTGTCCTAGATAGGCCTCACCTAACCGGGATGAAGCTCATTTTATACCAAATGACTTCAAAGGTACTTTGGCTGAGAGAGGAAGCGGGCTCTGATGAAATTTTCCAAGGGGACTTGCTTCTTATTTCAAAGGTACTTCCACTAATCCTTTCGGGATTGGTTTGAGTACCACCCCAAAGGGACGCTGGCTGTCGCAAAAAGGAAAAGAAATATACAAAGGAAAAGAAAGAGAGAAAACAGTCCCATGTGTGATGGCAGACCATGAGTAAAGCCTTACGGCGAGACTCATGTAAATAACCGCAATTGATTGACTGACCAACTCATTAGTAATAAGCAGCACTCTGACAGAACGTACAGGGTTATCCATTTAATGGTTTGAAAGTCGCTGGTCAGGCAAGGCTGTCAGCTGTTAAACACCTCTGATCTGAAGTGTTACTTATTTAGTGAAAGTTTTGCTATTTACGAATATGAATCATTTAACAATCGAAGAACGTACAAATAATTAAAACTTACTACAAAAGTGGTGACTCAAACGTGGGCGCGGCGTTATTATGGACGTCATAATCGATCTACTGTGCAAGGAATTGACAATATTATAAAGAAATTTGAAGAGGCTGGAAGCAATACAGATATGATCAGGCCTGTGCATCATCGCAAAGAACGCACCACCGAAAATATCGCTTCTGTTACTGAAAGCGTGATGAATAATCCGAATTTTAATTCAGAGCGGTATGGCCGTACGACAACTAACTGTTTTGGTCTGCAATTGAAGGTTATGCACGATATATGGTTTCAACAAGACGCTGCAAACGGCCGATTTTGGCTTTATTACATAAGAAGTCTCCAGAAAGCGTAATTTTAAGTTTTGGCGACGTCAATTGACCACTAAGACCATGCGATTTGATGCCTTTAGACTTTTTTTGTGGGGCTATATCAAAGACGGTGATTACGCGGATAATCCCCAAACATTGAAGCATTTTAAAACCAACATTCGTCATACGAAATACCGCCCGAAATGTGCGAAAAAGTCATCTAAAATCACCTCAAAAGGATCCATTGCTGCAATCAATCTAGAAGCTATCATTTAATTGATATTGTATTTCATACATAAGCATTATAATGAAATAAAAGTTTCACCAAAATTATTGGTTTACTGTGCATTTTATTTAGCTTTGCTTTTGAAGCCGAAAAATGTATAACCCGGTATATCGGATAAACTGAGATATAACTTCTTTTGTGGGAGTGGGCAATTTTTTACAAAATCAAGGATCGGAGAAGCTGAAGAAATTTACATTACCAATTTATATCTTTGAAATAGTAAATGAAAACATGAATCAAATAACAGTGTCTGCTTAGAAATAAAACTCAGAATCTTGCTTGACATTTGGAACTAAGTAAATATTTGAAAGACCCTATTTTCTGTGAAATCCAGTTATTACAGGGATTTGTGCAAGCAGTTGAAGTATTCCTTGATTAAACATTTAAAACGCTGGGGAATTACATCAGCTCAGTAATTGAATAACTCCGACGTTTTGTAGGGTGTCCTTATCACGACAGTGAAACTCATTTCAGTTATTACTTGGCTCACCATTGATTCTCTTTGCAGCATAAAATATGTTGCTACCGATACTGACGAGATTGCTATGATGCCAAAGCTGTTGCCGATGCTACCGATGCTACCGCTGATAATGATCACTATGCCATTTTTGCCACTGCTGGTGCTGATGATGATGATGGTGCTGGTGATGGCAGGAAATGACGTTAGCATCACATCATATATAGATAGACAAGTACACATACTACATATGTTAGTCTCAAAAAAAAAAATTAACGAAAAAAGCAAATGGAAAGAAAAAGTACTTTGTTCTAGTACAAAGTGACACTAAACTACTCTTGGCAAATTGCAGATGATGCATTCCCCCTTTTGTTGTTGTTGTGGTGATGCTGGTGCAATTGTTGCTGCAATTTTTGCGGTTGTCGTCTCTGTTGCTACTGCTGTTGTTGGTTGTGTGTTGCTGCCAGTAAAATCATGCATATGGTTGATTGTGTTTTCCCAACAATGATGACAACATGTTGTACTAATTGTTATTATTTTGTATAATCTTTGCTTTAATTTTTTTTGGGCTGTTTTATTTGTGGCAATAAAAATTGTGGATAAGTGTCGGATACTTCGGTAGTTGGGGAAGAGATTTAGAATTTGGGGTTTAAACTTCTGCGTGCTAAATTTCTTCGTTCTGATTTTCATCTTTTTGGCTTTGATGGTGATACGGTTTTAGTCTCATTTCATATTTTATTAAACATCTAAATCTGCAGGATGATCCTCTTGGCACTTATCATGGTCCTGATTTAATCGCTATGATTTTATAATTTCCACCGTTTGATCGTATAAAAATTCTAATCTCAAGCTGGTTAGGTTAGGTTAGATCAGTGTGGCAGTCTGAATAGACAGACTCGCTTACTTAGACTGCGTAGTCCATTGCGATTCCACAGAAACTAGATACATGGATGTCCCTAGTTTCCCCTGTTGAACCATCCCGAGCGTCCCAAAAGCTCTTAAGTCGGACAATATCTTTATCATCTAGATTTCCTAGGTCCATATAGTGCTGATCCCCGCCTGTTCGCCAGGGCGAGGCAATTGCAGAGAAGGTGTTCTATAGACTCCTTCTCCTATTCATCCCTACAGCTCCTGCAGAAGTCACTTCAGGCCCACTGCATGTCTTCCAATCAGACAGTGTTCCGTCATGACGGATGCAAGTAATGAGATGTCGGATCTTGATAGCGACAGCAGTTTGTGTGAACGCTTCAGATCTAGGCGGGGCCACATCTGTATGGATTGATCACAGCCTCGGACAGACATCCACCTACCATTTGCCGCTAAATATGCTCTATCTCGCTGTAGGGGCTTGCAAGTGGCTAGAGGCATGCCTACGGACTCCAACTCGACTGGAGTCTGTAAGGTTGTCTCTAGTCTTGCCAGCTTGTCTGCTCTGCAGTCCTCTGATATGTCCCTGTGGCCTGGCATCGACATAAAGTGAATGTTGAAATGCTGAGCCATCTCGTTAAGAGATCGGTGGCATTTCAGGGGTGATGTTGAGTTCAGCAAGACAGAATCCAGAGATTTAATGGCAGCTTGGCTGTCAGAGAATATGTTAATCACCAGAGTGGTGAGGACGTTATACCTCAGTCATTCTGCCACTTCCTTAATGGCCAAAATTTCGGCCTGATAAACACTATAGTGATCAGGTAGTCTTCCTGCTATACTTGGAGTAGATCCCGAAACCTACATGATCATTTAATTTTGAGCCGTCAGTGCACAAGTCGACGTACCAGGAGTTCTACATTTCGATGTATCTCTATCTGGTATATCGTAAGTATATGGTACTTCTTGTCGAACAGTGGTTCATTCAGAGGGTAGTCATTAGTGCCTGTTATGTTAGGCACCATGTTAAGGATCACCCTGTGACCACAATCACTGTTTGACCACTGTGACAGCTCGCTTAGCCTTATTGCCATAGCTGCGGTCTGTCTGCATACTAATTAAGTCCAGGGATAGTAAGTAAAAAATTACATTTAGAGCTCCGGATGGGGTGATGCGGAGCGCACCAATGATGCACAAACTAGCCATCCTTTGGACTTTGTCCAGTATCCTACAGTATGTGGATTTCTCAAGAGCCTTCCGCCAGACAATAACTCTATACAACATTATCGGTCTTACTAGTGCAGTATACAACCAGTGAACAATGCGAGTCGTTAATCCCCGTTGTTTTCCTATTGCCCTCTTGCAAGCATATAGCGCCACTGTGGCCTTTTTTGCCCTGTCCAAATGGTTGAGTTTTGAAATTCAGTTTCTTGTCCAATAATACCCCAAGGTATTTTGAACAGTCCGCGAAAGGAATTTCAGTACCCCACCAGGGAGATAGGTTCAACAGGAGGAATCTTGTACCTCCTGGTGAACAGAACCACTTCGGTCTTGTGTGGATTTACTCCAAGACCGTTTTCCCCCGCCCACTTCGTTACAGTGAAAAGGGCTCTTTGAAGGATGTCTCTGAATGTTCCCAAAAACTTCTCCCTAACTGCTGTTGCCCCATCGTTTGCGTATGCGACAACCAAATTTCAATACAATTTTGGTTTAGTTTTTGGAATCAGAATAAAAACTTTGTACATCTTTAATTATGAATTGTCATTTACTTACCTGCAGAAGATTATCCTGTAAACGGAAACGAAAAAATAAAAATTTGATCAATATAGTCATTAAAAAGTTTCTAAATTCAGTGGTTCTATGTCGTAAATTATTTTTGAAGATTTGTCTAAAAGCAAGCTTTTAAGAGTTCCAGAATATGATCATTTATCAAAATTTCGGAAAAGTTTTTCCGTGATATATTTAAATAAGTGATATTTCTGCTGTGACATGAAATTGAAGTTTAAAAATCTTTTTTTGAGGAGAAAAAATTTAGACTTCAACATCGAGGTAATAACATTCGATTATATATCGAAAACCAGAGATTATTTAACAAAAGGAAGATACTCTCGAATCTTTTTTACTGATGTGTTACGCATGAACATTTAAAAGAGGGCGTTGTAATACCTTTGACGAATTGATTTATGATTTCCAGTAAATGGTAACTTCAAGAGTTCATCAATATTGTTCAGGGCACTTGTAGATTTTTAGAAAGAAAATGCAATGACCGTCCCTGCCACGATAGTTAGAACACGCGAATGTCGCGTAAATGATTGAGGGTTCTATTCCTGGTTCTTTCTTTAAGCGGCGACATTTACTAGCAACACTTTGAGTAAGTCGAGTAATCGCTAAGTCCAGTAAAAGCTTTTCAAACTGTAGGTCTTTTTCGGTGAGTCTAACAATGGAAAGCGTTTAAGATCAATAAATGCAAGAAGCTTTTCCATATCCCATTCATGAGATGCAAAGGAATTCGTTTAGTTTCAGTTAAGTGTCGAACGGAAACCATCTTTGGTTCATATTTGAAAACTTACAAAAATTATAGTACCGGGATTTCCATTTTTCGGTTTTAAAAGTAAAGTTAAATAAAACACACACATAAAGCTATGATTTCGATGAAACTTTTATTCCATTATAATGCTTTGATCTTCCCATTATGCACGAAATACAACGTCATCTATATAATCGCCTCTGAATTGGTTGCAGCAGTGGATACTTTTGAGGTAGTTTTCGACCACTTTTTCGCACATTTCGGTCGATAAATGGACGAATTTCGTTTTTTAAAATGCTCCAACGTATGGGGATTATCTACGTAAACACGGTCTTTGACAGAGTCCTACAAAATAAAAAACGGTCTAACAACGTCAAATCGTCAATAATACAAGATGAGATACAGACTATTACAGCCATCTATCGGAAAAATAATTAATTTCCTTTTACTACACCTTAAATATTATATTTTGGCAGTCATCTGAAAGAATGATGTCTGCGCACTTAAAAAACAAAAAATTGATTTCTTTGTTTCTCACGAATGTTATAGGAGAGCTTCTCAAATTCAGGACTCTACTGTTAGACTCACTCAACGGGATCTATACATTCACGATGATTCCGAACAGTTTGCAGTTTGAGAAGCTTTTGCCGGACTAGCCGATTACTCGAAGTGATCGTTAGACGCATTGAGGTGATCGAACCTGCGATCATGTGAACAATAGTCTCGTGTACTAATCATTGGGCCATGGCAAGTCAAGTACTCGTGTATGCTGTAGTCATCATTAGTGGTCCCCATAATATAGGATGATTTAATCGTAGTTTTTTTTTTTTTAAATCGAATAAAACACTCAAATTTGCATCATATATTAGAATTTTTTATTGGAATCGATAAATTGGTTTTTACCATTTACTTTTTAAAGACAATTTCATGTAAATATTGTCCACGGCTCCGTCTCAAAATGTCCATTCGGAAGGTCCAATTGTTCGTCACTTTTTTTAGCATTTCGGCCTGTATTCCACAAATAACGCGTGATATGTTATCCTGTAAGGCTTCAATAGTGTTCGGCTTGTCCACATAGACTAACGGCTTGACATAACCCCACAAGAAATAATCAGGGGGCGTTAAATCGCAAGATCTTGGGGGCCAACTCACAGGGCCAAATCGAGAGATAACCTGCTCCCCAAATTCATACCTCAAGATATCCATTGTTTCACAAGCAGTGTGGCATGTTGCACCGTCCTGATGAATCCACATGTCAACCAAGTTCAACTCAGGAAATTGGGGCAAAAAAAAAATCGCGTATTATGGCTCGATATCGTTCGCCGTTGACGGTAACGTTTCTTCCGCGGTCGTCTTTAAAGAAAAATGGACCGATGATGCCACCAGCCCATAAACCACACCAGACTGTCGTTTTTTTGGGATGCATCGGTAATTCATGTATGGCATGTGGCTGTTCATCACTCCAGATGTGACAGTTTTGCTTCTTTACGCATCCGTTCAGCAAGAAATGAGCCTCATCGCTGAACACAATTTTTCGATAAAACAGCGGATTTTCGTAGAGCTTTTGTAGGGCCCATTCACCAAAAATTAGACGTTGTGGTAGGTTATTCGTCATTCCATGATGAAATAATAGAGTATACTGTACACTTTTCACTTTGACAGATGACGTTTGGACGCCATTATAAACCAGTGCTGCCAACCTAAAAAACTTAAGTCTTAAAAAATCACCCTTTATTTGTTTGGTTCAGCAGCATTACTAGACTTATTTTTTTTTAAAGAGGGATGAAATAGGGCTTCTTTACGCTGCTATATTGTAAGACCTTCCCATCTCCACCGCTCTAAACAAAAAGCTTTCAAATACAATTCTCAGTAAAGAATAAATTATCTTCGCGTAAATAAAAATCTCACAGAATTGCAAATAAAACTGTCAGGCAAAACAACATAAAGTTCAATCTGTTGGCGATAGCATCTCACTGCTCCTTCTCTGTGATCGTTTGTCTTATGGCAATGTGTAATTATTTATTTCCCCTTAAAAATTCAATCTTCCCACCCAGTATCACAAAATTTATAGCATGCTATAAAAAATTGGATTAGCAGACAACACAGACACATTGAAAGCTACGAAACGCTTCGCCCCATTATGCTCGGCAGCCAATCAACGAACCACAGCCGACGATGGCGACGACGACGACGACGACAGATTTCATTCATAAAAATATCACATTAATTAGCGCGAACCGATGTTTTTTATGGCAGCAATTAAAAACGACCGATGAAGTCCGCCAAAGACCCCACAACCATCCCCACCACAACCAACCAAACAATAAAAGCGATAATAATCAATTTTTACTATGTCGAACATATGAACAGACAACATGTGCGATATCG
>JAHXMU010026397.1:0-16242 GCA_019455685.1 Philornis downsi
GAACCAAGACCAAATTGATATTGCCGCACAATACATAGCTTTTTATGCGGAAAAACACAAAACTATCTGATCTAAAAGTTTAGCTTCAAATTTCATGACCATTTTTTTATATGGAGTCTTTATACCTATAGAATGCTACTGAGTGACAATAAGTGTTCAAAATACTATTGAAGATGATTACTGTGTGGTAGAAATCATTGGTCGAAAACTGTCAGATGTTAGTGCAGTCTTTTCAAATATTAGAAAGAAATTAGTAAAGCGAACAAGAAGTACATATATTGGTTTTGGACTACTTCTTTAAACTTTGGCTTTGTTGAAGATGATTACTGTGTGATAGGAATCATTGGTCGAAAGTTGCAAGACGTTACTGTAACTTTTTTAAATATTTAAAAGTAGTTAGTAAAGCGAACAAGAAGTCTACTGTTTTGAACTACTTCTTTGAACTTTGGCTTTGAAGAAATGTATCAATTCATTCATCTCGGCTCTTCGCGAATAATACCAACGAGAACACCCTGAAGATCAGGAGATGAGTATTGCTTGCAAACAAAAGGTATTATGGGCTTAGCAAGCAATTCAGTAACCAAGATCTCTACCGACAAACAAAAATCCAACTGTAAACTTCTGCTGCCTTAGCGCATTATCGTTAATGGGCAGTATCAGCATCGTATGATCTACAAGCTATATACCGACATAGGTATTCGCCCTACTCCCAAAAACTCCACATCTATATTGTGTCACAGCCGTGTAACTGATATGGCAAGTGAAAGTGGGCGATTCGCCACTTGTTCTAATAACTCCAATTAAATACAATTAATTATATTGTTTCTTGCCTTGTCAAAAAGCAAATAGTTTGCAAATGTATTCCGCCTCTATTCTTATAAGAGCAGAATTACACACAGAGATCGTATTTATCTCTGGAATGAATTTTGATAAGTATTAACGCTAATTCAAGAGCGTAAATTGATGTGCTCACGCTCTCATTCCCAATGAAGAACTTTGAATGTTTAGATTTTTATACCTTCATTTCATAGAACAAAAATGTAAAACCTAGAAGGAAACGTCTAAGGTATCAAATACGTTTTAACCAAAAGTGTTTTACTAATCTGTCTGGCTATCAGGCAGATTTGATAAATGCCTTAGATCGGTAGATGAGGATTGTAAATAATTTTTATTGGTCCACGCCTTCTATTTAGTACCTCCAATACAAATTTATCGATTTTCATAAGTTACATTTTATCTCTGTAATTTTTAATACGCAGACTGCAGCGATCTGAAGTTTTGTCTATTTTTTTTCCTTATAATTCCTTGTAAAAATTAAGAAAATTTAGTCTGGTATCTCCAATATAAATGACAGATTTAACCCATGTGGTGATAGCTACCCATATTTCAAGCAGTTGAATTGAATTCTGTCAAATTTGACACATTTCATGTGTTTGATAAACTTAGTTGTGAAAATGGAAAATCGATTTAACGATATTTAATGTTCCCCCTGTAAACCCTAATACGAAGACGGCAGTAATTTAAACTTTCGTAATGTAATAAATAACCCGCTGGTTCTGGTAACCAACTAATTTAACCTCCATACCCTTGGATTTATATTTTTCATTCAATTGTACTAAATACAGTAATGTGCACTAATTCTGAGCTAATAAGAACATAGCGATTTTCCACTCCCCTTCCGGCACTCCGGCCATTTTTACACCAATACAAAAATACGTTAGATAAAGGGACATGTAAGTCAGTTCACCTGACTGAAATTTCTATACTGTTTTTAATACCAGACGCGATTATTTCCATACATTATTAATTAGATTACTATAAAATGTAAAAATATTAAAAATCTCCTAATCGTAGAAATATTGAACAGAGTAGACTACTCTCTGGCCATCCTAATTGCCTCAACTTCGCTCCTGAGATAAACATGGCCTCTGTACATAATTCTGTGCGATAATACTTTGTGACCGACTAAGTTTCATGTTGCTTTGATTACCTATTTCCTTCCTTATCTGGATGCGGTAAAGCGTCAAAAAGTTGATACGATTTTAGTAGCACTTGCTTATTAGCCGGGAAACCATAGCGAACTCTCTTACTCAATTAAGTTTTCTATAGTTTTCCACCTAATAAGCAACTGCTGCTAAAATCATATCGACTTGTTGTTTCCAAGCGCTTATCAATTTATTTGACAAATCGCCTGATTATACTAGTTAAGGGTAATCTAGGTATCACCACCCATGGTAGGCCGTCAGCTTTAACAGTTTTATTTGTTCTGGGTGGCATTTCTGCGGGGTGCCATTATTGAACTTCACAAAACAACATTTACCGGACTTCCCCGCTCACTTTCAAACGAGAAGTTGTTTTTCGTAAAATACAATAATTAATTAGTCTTAAGTTCACCAGAAATACCTTACTGAGCTATTGTAACGACATTGTTGTCATGAACGAACACTGTTGCCATATCAACGTTTAAGTGATTTTTTTTAAAGTAAATTTTTATCATTTGTGCCAATTTTCTGCATTTTTATACCTATCAGTTAAAGAACTACAGGAATAAAGACGATCCTAAAATATTCCAACTACTACCTTTTATACAGAAATGTCCTTCAACAGCAATAAATAAGAAGGTATTCCGAAATCTAGCAGCTGACTGTGGCGCGATGGTTAGTACACACGACTATCGTTCGCATGATACCGGGTTCAATCCCATATACAGCCACCAATCACTATTTAAGCGGCGGTTGCATCGATGTGCATGACAAACATTTCGGGTAGTCGAGTCTGGTAAATGCTTCTCAAATTGTGACGTTCGGATTCGTCATTAAACTGCAGGTCTAAAATCTAAAAATGGAACACGTGTAAGCTTACTAAATGTGATGAGAAACTGTCCCATATATCATTCATGGAATGCATGGGAATTTGTTTTTCATTAACCTTTTCAGCCCCACAAAATTCCAATATGAAATTTTTAATCTAATATGTCTCTTCTGGAAGCGGATTATTATAAACTTTTTTATAATAAGAAGTAAGCAAATTAAAGGTACTTTTCATAAAACTGGAAAAAACTGATTTTATTAATATTTTATATATACTTTTATATAACATACAACATTATCTCAAAATCTTTTTTCCTATTGATCATTTGTAGGGATGGTGTATGTGATTTGCTAAGGGGAAACCCATAACCTTTTTTAGGAGATCAGTTGGCAACCAAGTAGCTAAGACAAAATTCGTCCTGACTGACTAAACAGCTGCCAAACACGATATGTATTGGTGATGATAATGAAAATTTGTGTATAGTAAAATCTTCTGAATTTGTAGTTTCACATTGAAAATGGGCAAAATAGCCACACCACTTCCTATGACTTTTATACAAAATGACAGATTCAACCAACCGTTACACGATTACATAGTATTTTTTAAGATTAATATACATATCTTAATCCCATTCAAATGAATTTGAACCCTAAACATTGCTTTTGCCATAGGTTTTGAAATAGCTACAGAAATCTACTAGAATTTAGAAAACTATAATTTTTTTCTAATATTTTCGAGCTTATAACTGTAATTGGAAGACTTAACCATACGTGTTATGGTGTCTCTGCAGAAAACGGGACGGATTCGACAAGATTTACTTTTTCGCCGATTACATCGAATTCATATGACCAACTTACTTAAAATTTAGCCAATCACTATATCGTTTTTTCACAACTTTTGAAGAATCTACTGATACATACGAGTGGCTTAAAGCTGGCATTATATTAAACGGAATTCCTTTTCACATATAAAATGCTTGGAAACTCTACAAGTGAAATTCCGTTTGCACAAACTTTCCGTCGTCATTCTGTTTTGCAATACTGAATTGAAAAGGAATGTACAAAGGAAATAAATTCAAATATCCCAAATGTGAATAAATCTAAATATCTGATTTTAAAACTTCTGAAAACATTTTGTTGAAAATTAATATTAAAACGAATAATTACCGAAACATCGACTGTCGTGTAAAATAAAGTCAAAAGCGTTTACATATTATGTAACATACCTGTGATAGCATTCCCAAACGAAATTTTTATGATAAGTTGCTTACCACCATATTGAAAAGTGGACGAAAATTTAGGTAGCTTTTCGTTTCTGCTGCTGTCTGGCCTTAAAGTCACAAGCGTTTACATTTTGTCCCACAAACATTGCTGTAATAGCATTCCCAAACGAAATTCTCGTAACGAGCTGGGTGCCATCCAAATGAAAAACAGCCGAGAATTTCAGATGCCAAGAATTTCGGTAGCATTTCGATTAAACTGTTGATTGGCCTTAACTTAGAACTGTAAATTGATGAGTTCATCACGTCTTTTCTAGGTAAATACTAGAGTACCATTACACTTTTGCCCTGTTTTAAATACAAGAAGTCGTAAGAATCGTGCTACTGTCAGCAGTCAATGGTGACCGTTATTTAAAGATGTTGAAGCATATTTTTAACCCAGAGCTACGCCAAAGACGAATTTATCTCAACAGCTTTTGGTTCCAGCAAGATGAAGCAACTGTTAGACCGATTATGGCGGAGCTCCAACGAAAATTTTCAAAACAATTAATATCCAGAAACCCAACTTCCGCGGGCCCCCAAGGTCACCCGACCTGACTACACCAGACCTTTTTTATGGGTTTATGTCAGGCAAGAAGAAGTATAGAACGAAACCAAGGAATTTTGATTGAATTGAAGCATAATTGACTGCTTCAAACAATAATTGAGGCGATGAATAATTTCGTGATTGAGCATTTAGGTCATTTAGTTATAGAAAATAAAATTGAATTTTCTGTACAATAAAAGAAAAAATATATATAAAATATATTAATTAAAAAAAAAGTTTTTTGAATTTTTTATTGTAGTGCAATTGATGCGCCTTCCTGCAGCTTAACACTACTAGCGATTGAGAGAAAATTAGCCCCTCCTTTCAGGTACCCCTCATGCAAAAAGCTTGAAATTCCAAAATATTCTTATAACTATATTTCAAATATCGGCGGGAAAGCAATAAAAACTTTTTCTAACATTTAATTTACTACTACTACAGGAAGAGCAAGGTGGCAAATTAATTTTTCGCTCCTAAATTGTTGGACAATGCAGAAATTACCTTTTCCAAAAAAAAAAAAAAAAAAACAAAAACAATTATATTTTCGGTTAATTTTTATTACTTCATAAAATAACCATTCTGCATACTTATTTTTAAGCAATATTTCTTCCAAATGTTGGCTTTCAAAATGGATACTACACTGATTTTTCGCGGTGAAACTCCATAAAAAGATGGTCGTGAAACTTTAAGTTAAATATATTTCCTTTTTTGTTGGTTACCAACACTGAAATCGCAATACCTTAAATTTTTGCGTTGTTATATGTTCGATAGCACCTCTGTAAGCTTGTAAAATAAAATATTAAAAGAAAGACATTATTTTACAACTTTGCAAATATATTTTTGATCATATTACAACATTAAAAACATAATTTGTTGCGATTTCAGTGTTGGAAATCAATACAAAAAACTGGCAACGACGCTAAATTTGTTCACGAGAAAACAATATCTTATAGAATTTTTTCCTCATGAAAAGAACATCAAGATCAGAAATTTCAGCAATGCTGCATAAAAAGATAAACTTCGTCAGACTAAAATTATTAAGCTTTTATAAAATATTAGAATTTTTTATATCGCTTTGTAACTTTTTAATGGCCATTTAGCATTTGTTTTTCTGAAAAGCTTCTGGCAACATTGCTCCCAAACTGGGTTCTCTATAGAATAAATTGCTAGAATTATTGATTCTTATCAATTTGTCATGTCAAAAACTAATGTTGTTACACGAACTTTTATTAATGCATATGCTATTTTACAAAGTTCACAGTATTATTATCATTCTAACTGCACATTAGCTGTCACTAAATAAACTACGCGTGCCTTTCAATTAATCAAAGCAATTAAAATCGATGCCATAAATCAATAAAGTAAAGTGAATTGAACTGAACTGAATTAAAAAATGTACTAAAGGAAATGAAGTGTGGAATGTAAGTTGGACTGGTTGAACGCCTTTACACGGCACTATATGAATTTATGCATGTATGGACTCATATATCGTTTTTGCAAACATGCAAAGAGTGGCTCTTTACTGTATGTACAGGGTGTCCGTCGGGAAGGTATACTACTTTGTTTTGACGCCATTTTGGTAAACATTCGTCTTGACAGTTCATACTTGGCAGTCGTGAAGTAGAGGCGTGCCAAATTTATTATGGAAAAATATTCGATAAACCAACGTGTTTTAATCGTTAAAACATTTTATCAAAATCAATCATCGATTACTGTGACGATGAGAAATGTACGTGAAATTTTTGGGAGAAAGAACGTGCCAACAAGACGCACTATTTATCGTGTAATAAATGATTTCGAAGAAAGAGGGTCCGCAGGTGATAGGGCAAAGCATGGACCACAACGTGATTTTTCATGAAAAAATCATAATGAGTGACGAGACACATTTTCATTTGAATGGATATGTGAATAAACAGAATAGTCGGTTCTGGGCAATGGAAAACCCTCAAATTATTCATCAGTCACCTTTGCATCCATTAAAAGCGACAGTCTGGTGTTCAATTTGATCAGGAGGAATCATTGGACCTTAACTTCTTTGAAACTAAAAACGGCGTAACGGTAACTGTCAATGGGGAGCGATATCGTGATGTGATTGAAAACTTTTTAACGCCACAACTGCATGCTTTTGGCTTGATTAATATGTGGTATCTACCAACAAGACAGTGCCACATCGCATACAGCCAGGATTACAATGGAAGGAAGATTTATGCAAAAGCAGGAGAAACGCTTGAGCAACTCAAACAAAATATTCGTGATTAAATTAATGAGAATGGAATGAAAAAATTGCTCAAAGGGGCTCGGATTTGTAAGGCTAACAGAGACGGGCATTTATTTGATATCGTATTCCATACATAATTGCCGACATTCTCTTTCATTTAATCAAAAATTATAAACAAACAAAGTAGTATACCTTCCCGACGGACACCCTGTACTTAACGGAAAATATACCAAGTTTTGCTGTTATAAATGCGATTTTTTTTCTTGAAGATTCTCCACTTGGAAGCACTTGTTTCGTGCATCGAAGTTCTCTGAACATAATAATTGATTGTTAGATAACACAAGTAGAGCAGCTCCATTAAAAGTATGTGAATACTTCTAATTGATCGAAATTATGGTGTTTGTCTCGAATTGGTTTACTAGCAAAGTGTTCTATAGCTATTTTTAATAATTATTGTAGGTATTAAATATAATAATTATTTTTCAGTTTCACGATAAAAGTGAAAAATATTAATTAAAAATGCAATTAACTCTTAAATGGTAATGGTGGGTCATTAGTGTCGCAATCAAATTGTTTCTCCTTGCGCAGAAGAAGGTGCTGGACGGGGCCAAACTACGCTGTAAATAATTGTATACCACTAGGCTACTCGCTCCCTCAGCGACAGGAACAGTCGTTGTAAGAGCCACTCGATATTTCGAGAAGACGCGAATGACCCACTGTTGCCATCCACGTTGACAAAAATGTAGTTTGAATAAAATTTTTTGGTGTTTTATGAAGAATTTTTTTACATAATTTTTTTTAAATATATTTTTATGATGTCGACTATGGTGATGGACCCAGTCACTCAGAGAAGGATTACTTCGAGTATCAAAAATCCAGCAGCACTGAAGTTTTGTCTGATGGAGGAATTTCGGAATCTTAAGTACGTGAGGAGTAAGAAGACCGAAAAGAAGATGCACCGAAGCAAAGAAGAAGTCGCAAATTGGAGTACCATAAGAGTAGGTTACCATGCACTCAAAAAAAGAAAAAATTAAACGTGTACTAAATTTGGATTGAAAACATAATCAAAATAAATATACCAAATGTACCCAATACAAATAAATTTAACTTGAAACGGGGAAATAAAACATAAATTGAGTAAATTTTATTTGATTTGAGAACGCGTGAAAATATCACGTACTTAAAATTAGTACACAAACTTTCTCATATAATTTTCTTACTTATTTTGGGTAAGGATGTAAAGAGGCCTTCTAGAATCAATGTTATTCGATTTAAATTCGAAAATTAATTGCTTTTTTCAGTGTATAAACCTCTTTTCAAATAATTTTATTACTTATTTTTGGTAAGTGGGTAAAGAGGCCTTCTAGAGATCAATTTTACTCAATTTGAATTCGAAAATTAATTACTTTTTTCAGTGTAGAAAACTCTCATCAAATAATTTTCTTACTTATTTTGGGTAAAGAGGTAAAGAGGCCTTTAGAGATCAATTTTACTCAATTTGAATTCGAAAATTAATTACTTTTATCAGTGTAGAAAACTCTCCTCAAATAATTTTCTTACTTATTTTGGGTAAGGGGGTAAAGAGGCCTTCGAGAGATCAATTTTACTCAATTTGAAATCGAAAATGAATTCCTTTTTTCAGTGTAGAAAACTCTCCTGAAATAATTTTCTTACTTATTTGGGGTAAGTGGGTAAAGAGGCCTTCTAGAGATCAATTTTACTCAATTTGAATTCGAAAATTAATTACTTTTTTTTCAGTGTAGAAAACTCTCCTCAAATAATTTTCTTACTTATTTTCTGTAAGTGGGTAAAGAGGACTTCTAGAGATCAATTTTACTCAATTTGAATTCGAAAATTAATTACTTTTATCAGTGTAGAAAACTCCATTTGACTTCTTTCTATCAGAAAAAAGCAAGCGTAATCATCTATCAAGATGAAGGAGGGTAAGTTGAAACCAGAAGCAGTTCTCCTATTACAACGAGAATAAATACGTGTGCAACAAGACAACCCAGATGACCATGGCGTCGGTTTTCTTTTTTTTTTTTTTTTTTTGGAATGCTCGTCCAGAATCGATAACATGTTTGCGGACGACATATGCCCGGTTCTGAAACGGTTATAGAATGTGATATATCTTTAATTTTCGAATTTGGTCTAATAAATGAACCAATTTTAAATGATGACAAAACCAGACTGATTCGATTTAGACCAATATAAAAAATTTTGTGAATGAATTTAGTATTTATATTGATGGTCCTGTGATCACTAAAGTTAGTGATCGGCAACTGAAATATTACACAAAATGAAGTATATTTCGGATATAAGGAAAAATGCTCATAATCACCTATAGTACGTCATTTGAAGTGTTTGCGGGAAATATATGGATTCAGAAATACGTCTACGTCTGCGTATGCAGATTAAAGCCCTTAAAACTATACATAATTTGCTAATTAAATATTCGACTATTTCATTAGAAGAGGTGGGTTCAAAAAATAAGGCGAATTTTCAAATTCCGCGGGCAACGTACATTCGACTTTACATTATTTTTTTTTTATGTTTGTACACTCGTCTCGAAGATATGTTGACGGTTTTATCCATACAGGATGTTTAGTTTGTTTGTGAGAGGCATAAATAAGACAAGTGTTTTGCGTGTTCGGCGATTTTCTGTCATCGAAAAAAATGGATCAAAGAAGTTGCATCAAATTTGGTGTAAAAAATGGAATTAAGTGCTCAAAAACACTTGAAATGTTGACAACCTGAGTCAAAAAGATGTGGTACAAGCTTACTACAGAAGTTCGAGAAGATGTGAATGATGACGACTGCTCTGAACGCTCCAGCACATCAACAACCGATGAAAATGTTGAGAAAGTGAAGAAAATTGTTATGGAGAATCGTCGAATCACAATTAGAGAAGTTGCTAAGGATGTCGGCATATCGGTAGGCTCATGCCATGCAATCTTGTCGGAAATTTTGGGCATGAGGCGTGTGGCAGCGATGTTCGTTCCAAAATTGCTGAATTTTGACCAAAAACAACGTCGCACGAGCATCGCTCAGGAATGACGTCAACGGTGATCCAGATTTGCTTAAAAGGGTTATAACTGGTGAATCATGAATATATGGTTATGACATCAAAACCAAGGCCTAATCGAACCAATGGAAGAGTCCAGGGGAGCCAAGACGAAGAAAAGCACAGCAAGTTCGATTAAATGTCAAGGTTTTGCTCACTGTTTTCTTCGATTACCATAGCGTAGTGCATCAGGAATTCTTACCACAAGGTCGTACGGTAAATAAGGAACATTACCTTGAAGTTAAGCGCTGTTTGCATGAAGCAATACGAAAAAAACGCCCGGAATTGTGTAAAAAAATGCATGGCTTTTGGATCATGATAATTCACCTGTTCACTCATCTTTGCTTGTGAGAGATTATTTGGCCAAAAACAATTCTGTCATCATGCCTCAAAAACCGTATTCACCAATTTAGCCCTCTGCGACTTTTTCTTGTTCCCAAGATTGAAGAGAGCCATGAAAGGACGGCGTTTTGCAACGATTGAGGAGATAAAAACCGAATCGCTGAGAAAGTTCAAGGACATAGCAAAAAGTGAATATCAGAACTGCTTCGAGGATTGGAAAAAACGCTGGCACAAATATATTATATCGGAGGGGGATTACTTTGAAGGAGGTAAATTAGAAATTGATGAATAAATAAATATTTTTTGAGAAAAATGAAAATTCACCTTATTTTTTGAACACACCTCATATATTATTGTTTGCTTGTGCTTCGGGGCCCCTTTACTTATATCAATTAAAGATATACATATGCTTATAAGTCGCGGAAAAATATATATTACTTTAGAAGGACTGCGCTTGGCAGGTTAGAGATTACAAAACAATGCATTGAATATATTGGTATCCTTTGGAATATTGATTTTTAAAAGAAATATTAAAATATATTTAAAACGCATTAAAAACAAAGCACAATCTAAATAATTAGTTTATCACCAATTTACGCAAACTAAGAATATGCAAAGTCTTGAAAATGTTTAAAACTTACATGTATAAATCTATATTTATATATATCGCTAAAGCTCGTGAACGGTTTGACCGATTTGGCTCATTTTGAGCTTAAATTATTGGTAGAGTATTCCGGAAGGTTTAAAAGGTTTTATTTGAAGTGATAGATGGCGTTGGAGATGAGATTTTTGCAATTAATTTTTTTTACCACATTAACATTTTGAAGGCAAAACAACGTTTGCCGGGTCAGCTAGTTGTATTATAGTTTTTTTATAATAATATTATAACAATTGTAATATTTTGTACTTAATATGATATAAATTTATTTCCAGTATGCCTCAACAATGCCTTAACAACGCTGAGGTCATTTTTCATACGATCGTACAGAAAGAGAATAATGTAAAAAAATGAGGGAGATAAAGAGAGAAGAGAGAGTGCTGCCAGGGAAAAAGACAAAACAATATGATCAAATTTTACTTAATTATAGCCATAAATTGGATACTAATACAAATTGCGTATAATATATACCGCCTGGTTATGTTAATGCAGTCTTCTCAAATTATACAAGAGCCAGAAAAATTTGCCTCCGGCTATGAACTTGCTAGACGATGTAGAAGAGGACTGTCAAGCCTCCATTAGAAAGGCCAGGTTGTTGAATCATTATCAAATCCTGGTGCGAGAAATTAAAGAAGTAGTTCTGAAGACAGAAATGCATATAATGGTGTATTACATTCGACTAAACCGGATACAGAGATTGGGTTAGTATCGATCACGTAACGTTCATCGAGGGTTTGAATAATGAAGGCAAAACTGTAGTTACTACTACTTTTCCTTTAAATGTGTAGGAAAGTATAGTTTTTTAAGAAAACACTTAAACCTTAACCTGTGCGCAAACTTTCAGATATAAAACCCAATTGGTTATTATTAGAAAACAGATGCCCCAAATAAATCTAGTCGAAAGTTGGTCACCCCATTACTTACCTATTCTTCAGTCCTATGAATCGAAACAGATATGTATACAACATTGTTTTTTTTTTTGTTTTTGTATTAATATTATATTCATACCTTAACTTGCATATGTTATCGCATGATCGAATTTCAATACGAATAATACGTAAAACAATAAAATGCATTGTGAATTATAACACATTTAAAAGCTGTCATTATTCAAGTAATGTCAATAATAAATTTAGCTAAATATCAGACGTTAAGAAAACAAAAATCGTTTTTAAAACTTCAATAAATTATAACAAAATATTTGATTTCCTCATTTAAGTAGCCGTGCATTTTGCCGGTACCAGACACTTAACGCTTTTAATATTTAAGATATATTTATATGTATATACCTAAGTTGCCTAATATGAAATGCAAGGTTTAATATGTGAAATATTTGCTTCACCTGTCAAATTGACAGTGAACTTCATTGTCAAAAGAGTCACTGTATGAGTAGTTTGCGAGTTATTTAACAATTTCTGTTAACAACATTTGCAGTTATAATTAGAACATTGGCAAAATAAACTACAATCAATGCATAAATTATCGGTATCATGAGTACATATAAATGACATTTGTAATCGCTAAACTTATATGTAACATTTATTGTCAAGGTCCGGTACAAATGACACGCAACAACAACAGTGCCAGCTACATTTTTGCCACAACTTATGTCCGCACACTACATGCATGACAACTAAAGCCCATTCGCATAAAATTTGATACAGAGCTGCAAAAATATTTACTTTTTCCTATAAGATTGATAGTCAAATTCGCTATTTCATTTCCGTGCACTCGATACTGACTGTTTATCTTCGTTAAAACACCTTTAGCTATAAAGTAATAGGTGCGCAACGAAGTTCTCGCTGTTATTTTTTAAAAAGTTCACTTTATTATGAAAACATGTTTACAAATGATTCATTGAGAGTATTGCCCATCGCTAGCTACTACTTTTCCCCTTCTCGAATTCTGGTAAAGCTCGAGTTCCGTCACGGTAAAACTGTTCGTCTTTTGAGACTATCCACGAATCTAGTCATTCCTTGATGTCGTCATATGAGTGGAACTGCTGGTCAGCCAGACCGTGTGCCATCGAACGGAACAAGTGATAATCGGACGGAGCAATATCTGAAGAATATGGCGGATGGAGTAAGACTTCCCATTTCACCGTTTCCAGGTAGGTTTTAACGGGCTTGGCCACGTGAGGCTGAGCATTGTCATACTTAAGAATCACTTTTTCGTGCCTCTCCGCGTATTGTGGGGTTTCTCGCACAAAGCTCGGTTCAATCGCATTAATTGAAGTCGATGCCGATCCCCGGTGTTGGTTTCGCTTGGTTTCAACAGCTCGTAATAAATAGCACCGACCTGGTCCCACCAAATACAGAGCATAACATTCGCAGCGTGAATATTCGGCCGACCTGGTCCCACCAAATACAGAGCATAACATTCGCAGAGTGAATATTCGGCCGATGCGACGACGTAATAGCATGACCGGGCAACTCCCATGACTTTCTTTTCCTTGGATTACTGTAATGAATCCATTTTTCATCTCTCGTTACAATACGATGAAGAAAACCCTTCCATTTTTGTCGCTGAAGCAGTTATACTCAGGCGAAAAATCTATGCTCAACGTCCCTTGACTTCAAGTGATAAGGACCCCGTTCCTTATATTTGAATCATTACCAACGCACGCAATCACTTGGAAATGGTTTGGCGGTAACTCCTAATACTGAAGCAATCTCTACCTGCGTTTGATACAGATCCTCATCAAGCAATGCCGTCAATTCAGTATCATCAAAGGTTTTTCGTCTTCCTTCTCACGAACGGTGGTCAACATCAAAATCACTGTCTTTAAAGCAACGGAACCAATCTCGACACGTTAAAGCAGCATCTGAGTAAAGGTTTTGAAGCTCTCAATGAGCTTCAGCCGCCGTTTTCTTCGATTGCAAGAAGAAAATCAATACTTTCTGCATATGGCGATTATTTGACACAAAATCATACATATTCACACAACCAAAAGACTATGACATCAAAAGAAAATCACTATTGTACCGGATCGGTATGTTTAGCATATGCCTAAGCTTGGCTCACGACGTTTAGGTTATGGCAGAATCGACTAAAACTTACAGCTGGGACCATCTATTGCCAAACAGCGGGAACTTAGTTGCGGATTTAATAGCTAATCGATATTTCACAAAAATATCAACCCTGTTTGAATTATTTGAATGTGGAAAACGAGGAAAACGTGCCGGAATTATAATGTTTAGATGATCACAGGCTTATACAAATTTCCCAAAAACTGCCGTTAATTCTATCGGACATATTTATTGAATAACTTTGATTTTAGTCAATGAATCTTACAATCAGTGATAAAACTTTAGTCAGATGAATTCAATTACAGATACTTTTACCCAACATCTTTATGCGTTGGTGCAAACATATGAGAGATGCCAGAAAAGACGTGGTTGTTATCGAACAATACTCTGAATCAGGTACTGTCAACGAAAGCAAAAATAATTTTGGTTTATTTCAATTTCTGAAATCCAAATCAAAAATATACACAATAATAATAATGCTTTCTCCGACAACTAAATCAAAATTGTATTGAACTTTGTTTTTATGTATCCAAAACGCTATTACGAACAACTCTGTTTTTGATTCAGATACCCGAAACGTAATTAGAAGCAATTTTGATTCTGAATCAGTTTATGAAACGTTTTCTTTGTATTCCTTTCGAAATTTTTCTGATCAAAAAAAACGCACAAAATTTGTGAGTAGCTGCGAAAATTTCTGAGAGGCTGATATCGTGTGAAAGAAGCGAAATTTAGATTAAAAACCGGAATTACAAAAACTATATTCTCGTTTGGAGTTCTCGAGTCAAATTTCTTTCAAAACGAATATATATGTGCAGTGAGTTGTTATTTCCAATATGAAAAAAAAATTAAATTTCTAATGAGCTGTAAATAAACTTACAATATCAAAACTGAAACGAAACTACACCTTCAAGAAGGTTCTTGCTCTGAGTAAAAGAAGCCAAATTACAGTTGTCTGAAGTACTCCACTTAATAGTTATACGGGCGCCACTGATTTTTGCTAAATCGAACAATTTTTATATGTAGATAACGCGCCAATGCAGTCTATTTTCATTTCCATAATGATCCTTGATGATGCATGCATTCCCTATTCATTTGCAGAACAATTGTTTATTAAGGGAGAATATCAGTAATATTAATTATGCGTTAAATTTGATCTGTTCATGGATGATGGAAAATAAACTCTCAATCAACATTCCAAAACCAAAAGCTATGCTTTTTTCTAATCATGATTTAAACTTGAGTTTATCTTATCGTGGCACACGTATTGAAGTGTGGACCACAGTGCACATTGTTTGGGAGTAATTTTAGATAACAAACTGAGCTTTAACTATTATATGGATAATGCAATCCGGCATTTAAATTATTCACTTCGGAGTTTTTATAACACTGATTTAATGTTGCCTAGATCGATTAAGGATATTTTGGTTCACGCTTATATCATGTCTACTATTCTATATTGTTTAGAGCCATATAGTGGCACTAATAAACAAAATATGGGGAAAATTCAGATGGCGTTTAATAGAGTTATGAGATATTTGTATATACTGAGGCGTCGTGTTCATATAACACTATATGTTAAGCGTTTCTTGAGCTGTAGTTTTAAAAATTATATCGATTTCTGAGGTCTTTCTTGCTATTTTATAAAGTTGTTCGACTGTGTAGTCCTTAATTTCTTTTTAATTCGTTAAATGTTTCACATTCCACTCGTAATAAATAGCTTCTTATTCCTAAAATAACCACACTCATGCGTCGTGCTTTCGTAGTAAGAGTAACACGAATTTACAATTTACTAGCAAGCCATTTAAAATGTTTTAAATGATGTCCTGATTCTTACAAAAGGCTCATTCTGCAACACTTTCAAACTTTCCATTAAAATGTTGCTTTCAATTAAATTGTGAGCAGCCTTCATCACATACCGATTATCTTATAATTTCAGATTATATACCTATACAAATTAACTTCTAAATTAGGTTTTTTTCATATTTTGTTGTCTTTAATAATCATACCAACTTCAAATCATATTAAATTTTTATAAATTTTATATTTAATTTTTATTACGTGTTTTTTAAATTGATACGACTGAGCGGATTAAATCTAATAGATGAAATGTTGTTAACTTATAATTGGCCGGAAGGCTTTAAATTACAAGCCAAATAAATAAATAAATGGTCGATGCGTGCTAAATTAAACAACATTTAGGGAAATTGAATCAAAGATACGAATCTATGAATGTATGAGATTAACTGGGTAATTTATATGAGACTTACCAGAGATTAATTAATTTTTTTAATTTTACCAACAAGTCAGTTGAGAGG
>JAHXMU010026398.1:405-40267 GCA_019455685.1 Philornis downsi
TATTAACAAACGCTCCCAACAAGGAGCTACTTGGAAACGCTCTAACTTCCATCCACAAGCTGTAACATCGTTGAAATATGAATTGCATTGTCACAATAAATACCAGGAGCCCAGAAATTCTGGAAAGTGGAAATTTTTCATAAGCGTTTTTATTAAAAAACGCTCCCAACAAGGAGCTACTTGGAAACGCTCTAACTCCCATCCACAAGCTGCAATATCGTTCAAATGTGAACTGCGTTGTAAGAATAAATACCAGGAGCGCAGAATTCCAGGGAAGGTGAAACTTTTCGTGAGCGTTTTCCAAAACGCTATTGCTTATTTATAAGCAAACGCTCCCATCGAGGAGCTACTTGGAAACGCTCTAACTGCTATCGAAAAGCGGCAATATCGTTGAAATGTGAATTGCGTTGTCACAATATATACCAGGAGCGCAGAAACCCTGGAAAGTGGAAATTTTTCATAATCGAGTTTATTGATAAACGCTCCCAACAAGGAGCTACTTAGAGACGCTCTAACTCCTATCCAAACGCGACAGGCCGTTTAAGTTAAAATTACGCTGCAAGAATAAATGCCAAGAGCGCAGAATTCCAGAAAAGGGGGCATTTTTCGTAAGCGTCTTTACCAACAAATGCTCCCAACAAGGAGTACTTGAAAACGCTTCAACTGCTATTTAAGAACTTCAATATCATTTAAATATGAATTGCGGTTTAAGAATAAATGCCAGGAGAGCAGAACCCCGGGGAGGGGGAAACATGAGAGTTTTTCGAAATGTTATAGCTTGATCATAATCTAACGCTGCCAACAAGAAGCTATTTGGAAACGTTTTAACTCCTATCCAAAAATAGCAATATCATTGTAATGTGAATTGCCTTGTAACAATAAACGCCAGGACCGCAGAATCGCAGGAAGGGGGAGGAGTTTCATAAGCATTTTCCAAAATGCTATAGCTTGTTAACTAACAAACGTTCCCAACAAGAAGCTACTTGAAAATGGTCTAAATTCTATCCGAATGCGACAATATCGTTGAAATATAAACTGCGTTACAGGAATAAATATCAAGAGGACAGAGTCTCAGGGGAAGTAATTTTTGTTGTAAGCGTATTTCAAGATGCTATGCTATATGCATATATATATATATGCTATATCTGTAAGCAACAATATCGCTATTGCAATAGGTGCTTCTTCAAATCCTGTAAATTCTAAGCAATTCCTCCAAGTAAGGAGCACACAACTCTTGTTATTTGCGCCCGAGGTAAACACTTTGAATATGAATGTGGAGAAGCTGTTTTCGGTTTTGAGTACTCTTATTTAAGTCGTCCCGTCTAAGTCCCGTCTAAATTCTAAAATCATATAGATACCAAACTATAATTAACATTTATTTATAATGCATGATGAATTCGCGTGCCAATTTTGCACTACATATATAGGTATATTTGGAAATTTCCATTTTGTGTAAGGTTTTTGCTTCCTTTACGAATAATTACCATATTGAAATGAAATTTACCTATGATATATTTATTTTCATTACTATAAAGATTCGTGAAAACACATTGTGTTTTGGAAAGTGACTATTGCTTACTGTCTCGCTTATTTCGTTGCTGTGAAATGAGGCTGACTGCTTATTCAATAGTTGATTTCGCATTACTCCAAATTCCAAATATCCCAGGGGGGATAACAGAGACAAAAATCACGCTTCATATAATCGGATCATTAAGCAGGTGCTGCTGGAATAGTGTCCATATTTTTACCAATCTGCTTACAAAGCAAATGGTTTTCGTTCGAAATGTCCCATTTGAATGCTTTATTTTAGGACAATTTGGTTGCCATTGTGGTACTTTTCATGCATGTACGTACCAGTGCTTCCAATTTTTTGCTTAAATATAATTATTCTCTTTTCATTAAGTATGCAACTCATTGGCTTCTAGTACTTAAATTGTGCAAGATTTTTATCACTCGTATTTATTTATATAATTTTATCGCTCTTCGCAACTTAAGAGCTATATGATTAAATAATTTTGTTTTGCCATATGGAAAGGCATATTTATGTTCTTCACAATCTTATGTGTAACGAGATGGTTCCAGTGCTAACAACAAAATCATATCAATCCACTTGACGGCGAACACCTAACGATCGAGGTCAGAGACACCTTGTACAAACTGGAATACCACCATTGAGGGCTAATAACAATACAAGATAATAACTTAATCAGAATCAGTGAGCCACCTGATCGAACAAAACACTCCCAAGCAATTAATTAAAAGCAAAATTAAGACGATTCATTTGAGGACATGCGATATTTTTTAGAGATTTTATTTTCAATGAGGTGCGATAACGCAAGAATTTGCTTGAGACTTCTGATATTCACGTATCGTTTTTCTTTTTGGTCACGGAGCACACGATATTTGTATACGATGGTACTCTAATTTAACAGGATCTTCTTCTTCCCTTCTAACTCTTTATGGTATCTCAAAAGTAAAATGGACATACTTTTATCACAATTGAACAATTGGAACAATTGGACCTAAAACTAAAGGATGTGATTATTATTGAAATCAGTGCATACTATTTACTAAAAGCCGTTTTACACGCTGAAAGGACTAGAAGTTAAGGAAAAATTTTAGTATTGATAATGATTGATATCTATCCAATTCAAATGTTTTATTTCTATATCTCGGTCAACAATGGAGAACTTTTTTCACCCAGAACTGCGCTGAAAGCCTATCTGTCTCAACAGCATTTAGTTCCAGCAAGATTTGACAGTTATGGCGAAGCTTCAACGAAAATTCCCAAACACATTAATATCCCGAAATTCCACTACCCACTGGCGCCCAAGGTCACCTGTTCTGACTGCATCATACTTTTTTTTGGGCTTATATGAAACAAGAGGTGTACAAAACGAAACCAAGAAATTTGACTAAATTGAAGCAGTCAATTAAAACAATAATTGAGGCGTTGCTGTCTTCAACGCTTAAGGCCGCAATGAATAATTTTCTGATCAAGTGTCGCATATAGTCTATCATCTATTATCATTAGGCTCTATCATCTTCAAAACCAGTTATATTCCGGGTTATTCAGTTTTCGGTTAAATAAACCTATAATTTCGATGAAACTTTTACTTAATTATATTGCCTGGACCTTGCCTTTATGTACGAAATACAATGTCATTTAAATGATCTCCTCATTGGTTGTAGCAGAGGATCCTTTTGAGGTAGTTTTTTTTTACCATTTTTCGCACATTTCGGGTGGTATCTAGGCGATAACTTGACGAATGTTGCTCCAACGTTTGGGAATTATCCGCGGTCTTTGACTTACTTCCACAAAAAAAAACAGTCTAACGGCATAAAATCGCATGATCTCGTTGGTCTATTGACGCCGCCAAAACGTGAAATTACTCTTTCTGGAAACATCTCATGCAATTAAGCCAAAATCGCTGGTGTTGTGTGGTTCTTGGCACCGTCTTGTTGAAATCACATATCGTCCAATTCAAATCTTCAACTGCAGGCCAAAAAAAAAAGACGGTTATCATATGGCCACAGCGCTCTGAAATGAAATGCGAGTTATCCGTCACATTTTGAAGAACGGAAGCGATAGTTTCAGCATTGCGTACATTGCGATAACGCACAAGTCTGATCACATCTGTAACGCTTTTGGTCTCTTCAAATTTCTTTATAATTTTGAATTACCTTTTTGTAGTAAGTTGTAAATATTTGTACGTGTTGAACGATTCATATTCGTTAATGGCAACATTTTCACTAAATAAATAAAACTTCAAATGATAGGTATTCAACGGCTGACAGCCTTGCCAGATCGGCGGTTTTAAAACCAGCAAATGGATAACCCTGTAAAATAAAATTAAAATTTCTATGCCATAAAAAAATTAATGAAATACATACCTATACAAGTAGATTAAAAAAAAGTTATTTGAATTTCTTATTGTAGCACAATTGGTGCGCTGCCCTGTAGTGCACGATGGAAACTATATATAGGGTGGCGCTTAAGCAACGTTAAGATTTGATCAGTGAATACATTTTTTGTTTAAGTTTGTTTTTTCGTCTCTTTGTAGAATTAACTTAATAATACTTGGAAAATTAATGATGGAAAGGCTCAGCACAGAACAAAGAATCAAAGTTGTTCAATTTTTCTTTGAAAGTCAGCATTTGATTATTCAGATCATATCGAAATGTCTTTCATGTTCGAAATGCTCCTAGCGCTCCAACAATTTACCGATTGGTTCAGCGTTTTGGGCAACAAGGGGCTGGAAGACATCGCGCAGTTCAAAATGAAGTGACCATTGCTGCAACCAAGCATTGAGGAAAATCCTGAAACTTCTACCAGGCAACGTCCTCAGCAGTTAGAGATGTCTAGGCGGCAATTGCAAAGAATTGTACATATGTTACATCTTTTTCCATATAAGATGCAATTGGTTCACGAGTTAAAACCAAATGATGCACAAGAACGCATTCAATATAGTCGCCGTTTTCAAGAATTGTGAATAGAAAACAACGAGTTTATTCACAAACTCATGATGAGCGATGAAGCTCATTTTCACCTAAATGATCCTGTGAATAAACAATATTGCTGAATATGGGGCACCGAAAATCCAAGAATAATTGTTGAAGACCAAATGCACCCACTTATATGCGTAGTACGGTGTGGAATAACTTCAGAGAGGACCATTGGACCATATTTTTCCGAAAATGTCGACAGAGTTGCGATTACTATGAACGGCAGAACAATCCAGATTTGTGGTTCTCACAAGACGGAGCCACAGCTCATACAGCTCGTCCAACTATGGCTATCCTGCACGAAATTTTTGGCAGTCGAATAATATCACGTTTTTTTGATTTTAATTGGCCATCACATTCGCCTGATTTAACGGCTCCCGAATTTTTTCTTTTGGGGCTACTTAAAGGGTAAGGCATATGCCTGTAAGCCAAGAACCATCCAACAACTTAAGGCCAATATCCTGGAAGAAATGGGTGCGCTGGGACCTGAAATTCTAAGAAAAGTTATGGGAAATGCTTTGGAAAGAGCACGTCAGGTAGAAGCAAACAATGGGCACCATTTGAAAGATATCTATATATATAAAAATGAATCGTGGTTTGTTCCTATGCTTAAAACTCCAGAACGGCTGGACCGCTTTGCATAAATTTTTGTATATGCGTCTGGGTGGTGCCCGGGATGGTTTAGATTTACAATTCGGCCCAATTGGACAAAGGGGCGTGGTACCTCCCATACAGACAAAAAATTAAAAATCAATTATTTCTGCTTCTGCTTACGGTATTTGAACAAAATTAAGTGCTGCTGCAAATATGGGCGGGATTGGACAATGGGGAGTGGTACCTCCCATATAAACCATAAATTAAATATCCAATATTTCTGCTCCTGTTAAAATTTGAAGGCAAAGCAACGTTTGTCGGGTCGGCTAGTTATCTTTAAAACATAAAGTGAACATATTTCCAAACTATATTCTAAATTTGAATAAATGCCAACGTTAAATAAAAGCGAAAAAAAAGTTATACATTGAATAAATCTAAACGTTACTTATGCGCCACTCTTTGCAAGAAAACAATTATTTTAATCTATTTTATAATCTCCCACTTTTTCATAACTTCCTTCCACCTCTCCGGTAGCATTTTAATTCCTCTCTCATAAAGCTCGTGTGGTTTTTCTGAAAAAAAGCACGTTTAATTCGATTTCTCACTTCCTCGTCGTTTCGGAAGTTCAAATCCTTCAAGTAGTTGCTCGGACTGCAAAATAGGTGATAGTCGGACGAGGCGAGGTCTGGGAAGTACGATGGGTGAGTAAAATTTGCCACCCAATCTCTCACAGTTTCCGACAGGTCCGCAAGGCAATGTGAGGCCTTGGTGAGAGAGTGAGATACACACACATCGAGGATGCTCACAAATCCCAGCTCTTTTATGACCCCGTGAACGGTTGAGACTGATTTTTTGACAGTTTCAGCAATTTTCCTACCTGTTGCACGGGGATTGTCAATAATTATATCTCTCACCTCCTCGGAAACAATTTCTTTTGGTCATTTTGATCTGGGAGCGTCCGTTACGGAGAAGTCGCCCGTAAGAAATCTTTTAAACCATTTCTGGCAAGTTCTTTCATTTGGTCCGTTTTTTCCATAAACAGACTTTATTTTTCGGCTGGCTTCAGCAGCCGTTTTTCCTTTTCGGAAATAATACAGCATAATATGCTCTTTTTCGTTAATTTTTTACGCTTTTTAAAACTTTTTTTAAACGCTATAACCACTCACGACTAGAACGAGAACACAAGTAAGCAAAAGTAAATAGTTTGGAGAAGGGGTGGGAGGAAGTTATGATAGTGTTTGGAGGAACTCTACGTCATGAGGAGTGACACACGAGTATGGTGAATTAACGAATTAACCGAACGAACTTTCAGAACAACCCAATAATATAAGTTGTTTGTACTCTGTTTATATGAAACGGGAACTCAAATTTATAATACAATTTTGTTTTGGGATCAGGATCAAAATTGTGTATAATTTTGACTCGGATGACGCACACTGAAACTAGTCAAAATCAATTTGGGATTTTATGTCGTTTTGGTAACAATTCCTGTTTCTTAATGAAGGTCTATGTTATCGAATTTAATATCAAATGTCAAAAATTGTATGCAATCGTTTGTTGGTATTAACATTATTCGATCTGTACAACATTCAACAACATTTGCTATTAATATGGATTTGTTTAACGCGCTGTAAATCAACTTCCGAGTAATCGACCTGTTGCAGTAACAAGTGGAAAAAAAAGAAATTGACTTTTGTATTATGAAAAAGTCAATGTTTTCGACTTTCTGTTGTATTCAGATTAGAAGTATATTGTATTCTATTGACAGATCAGTAAAATACAGGGCGTCCATCGGGAAGGTATGCGATTTACTTTGTTTGTTTACAATTTTTGATTAAATGAAAGAGAAAGGATCTCATATGATAAATGTTTTATTTAATGTTGGCAATTATGTATGGAATACAATATCAGATAAATGTTCGCCTCTGTTAGCCTCACAAATTCGAGCCCTTTTGAGCAAATTATTTATTACATTCTCACATATTTCACGCGGTATTTCGGTATTTGAATTGCTTAAGCGTTTCTGGTTTGTTTGCACAAACCTTGCTTTTCAGATATCCCCACAAAAAGAAGTCCGGAGCAGTCAAATCAGGCGACTGTGGAGGCCAATCAAGATCACCATTTCTTGAAATAACTTGTAGTGGAAAAGGGTCTCACAGTAATTTCATTGTAATCCTGGTTGCATGCGATGCGGCACCGTCTTGTTAATACCACATGTTAGTCAAGCCCAAAGCATGCAGTTATGGCGTTAAAAAGTTTTCAATCATATCACCATATCGCTCCTCATAGACAGTTACCGTTACGCCGTTTTCAGTTTCAAAGAAGTAAAGTCCAATGATTCCTCCTGACCAAATTGCACGCCAGACTGTCACTTTTAATGGATACAAAGGTGACTGATGAATAATTTGAGGGTTTCCATTGCCCAGAACCGACTATTCTGTTTATATCCATTCAAATGAAAATGTACCTCATTACTCATTATGATTTTTTTTTTTATGAAAATCGGGGTTGTCTTGGGCGAGCTGTAATATCCTATTGGCATATGTACGGCGGCGTAAATTGTCTTATGGAAGAAGCTCTTGTGTCAACTGAATCTTAAATGGAAACAAATGCAAATCCTTGGCAAAATTGTGGCCAAAGTTGTTCTTTGAAGACCAAGCTCCTGAGCACAGCGTCAAATTGAGGTTGATGGATTGCTTTGAACAGTTTCTTGAGCAGCAGTAATGTTTTCAGCCGATCTTGCAGTGGTCCATGCTGGGTCCTATCAGCTACAGACCCTCTTTCTTCGAAATCATTCACTACACGATAAATAGTGCGTCTTGTTGGCTAGTTGTTTCTCCCAAAAATTTGAGGTAACTTTCTTATCGTCACAGTAATCGGTGATTGATTTTGATAAAATGTTTTAACGATTAAAACACGTTGGTTTATCGAATATTTTTCCATAATAAATTTGCCACGTCTCTACTTCACGACTGCCAAATATGAACTATCAACGCTAATGTTTTCCAAAATGGCAGCAAAACAAAGTAGTACATCGTCCTGACGGACACTCTATATAAGTAGCTTTTAGTAAAATAGAAAAGATTTTGCAGCGATGCCAACATATAGAAATAGCGTTAATAATTTATTAAGCATTTTTTATAACTGAACACCAAACACATTGCATCCGAGATTTCCAGCATAGTTTCTAAACCAATTTCATCAATATTTTCAATTAAACTATGCTGTTGTAATTTCATTAAATATTGATCTATGCTCAGTACACTTTAACTCGTAGAGATACAGTAATGGAGCAAAATTATAACTTATTGAAACTCGAGCTTAGATATTATGGAGGAAACGTTGATTTTTATTAAAACGGTCGATTTGAAAGCACCTCTTACATCGCATGCAATGGATAAAATCCTACATCGTTAGGTTAGCGGGCTCATGGAGTTTTAATCGCTATGAATCACTTCGACGGAAAGCGTCGCGCATTTTTCGTGCGCGCATTTTACGAGAACTCTCGAACCTGAACTCTATGCTACCAGGCGACTATATTGTACTGAAAATGGACTACGGTGAATTAGTGAAGCTCCGCGTGCTAATTTAATTAAAATATGGGTAAAGCGTTTTGAAGAGACCGGTTCAACATTTAAACCACAAGCAACATTTAAACCAAGAACATCTAGAACCGAAGACAATGTTGAGAGAGTTATGGAGTCAGTACGAGGAAATCCACAAATGTCGACTCGCAAGAGATCGTCTGTCTTACAATTATCGCGACGAAGTTTGCAACGAATTGTAACATTGGGTCTTAAACTGCATCCATATAAGCTGCAATTAACACAAGAATTGAAAGAGTCTGACTTCATAGCAAGGCTCGCATTTGCTAATGAAATGCTTAATCGATTTCCCAATTTTGACAATATCCTTTTCTCTGACGAGGCTCATTTCCTTATGAATGGGTTCGTAAACCGTCAAAATTATCGTTACTGAAACAGTGAAAATCTCAAAATCAAACACCAGAAACCATTGCATAGTCCTAAAGTGACAGTATGAGCAGCAATCTCTGGCAGAGGAATAATTGGTCCTTTTTTCTTCGGAAATGCGCGGGGCCAAAACGTCACGGTTAATACGGAACGCTATGTTGAGATGTTGGACGGATTTTTGGGTCCAGAAATTGAAAGTTCAAGAATAGTGAATTCCAGAACTTGGTTCCAACAAGATGGAGCTACCTGTCACACATCAAATCACTCCATGGCGGTGGTGAAGCAGATGTTCCCTGGCAGACTGATTTCGAAAAGAGGTGATATCCCATGGCCCCCACGTAGTCCAGACTTGACGCTTCTTGACTTTTTTTGTGGGGATGCCTCAAACACGAAGTCTACAGTAATAATACAAGAAACATCGTTCAGCTCAAGGAGAATATCCATGGTGAAATTGCAGCCATTACACCAGTATTACTGAAGAAAGTTTTCAATAATTTTAGTTTGCGGTTAGAGGAGTGCCGTCGTAGAGAGGGTTACCATTTATTTTTAAAAAATAAACTCCATTTATTACTCTACAATGCCTTAGATTTATTTTAACTATAACTTTTGTATTTATTTTTTAATCTATTTTTTAAATATGCACGTTCTATTGCGCCACCCTGTATATATGTGCTACTGTATTAACACTGAATGTTCCTATGTCGGCAATGCAACCAACATGTTTATACTTTGCAAAAAGCTAAATTTTACAGATGTACCGACAAAAAAAACCAAAAGCCAAAAACCAAAGTCCACTTTTACAACACAGAATTCGATTTTTTCACCACACTATAGTCGAAAGCGAATTTTCCATATTTTCGTATAAAAATTTGATTAGTAGAAAATCGATCTATAGAATCCTACATTGCATACATCGAAAAACTAAAACTATTTAAATTTAGCAAGAAAAAAAAAATCAAAGATTCACTTGCAGCTTTCATTCATATTCATAAACAAAAGCCATTGGGATGAAAAAAAAAAAACACTTCCATCAAAGCCACCGCCCACATCACCATAAAGCACAAGGTTTCCTGTCGCCTAGTTATTCGCTGTAATCTTAAAGGTTGTCTGGTGCAGTTGACTTTTTGACACACATATGGACCTGATACGTGTGAACATTTACAATACTGACTTATGTGCCTGCCATCTGCCTGTTTATAATTTCTGTCGAGAAAATGAGCGAGAGACCAACCGACCTAACGCTGTGCACACCATCGGAGCAAGTGGGTTATGGGTTGCATCTGATTGAGACTCATAATCATAATTGCTCTAGAGGGCAACAATGAATATGCAATATGCACAGGTAGCGTCACATCCCATTGCAGCTTCTAATAGGGCCAGAGTAACAACGAAAATAGACTACAAACAAACAACTGCCAACTCTCATGATGACATGTAAATAAATACTCAAATTAAAGCCCAAACATAAACTGACATAACTTGGCTTTTGCGTTTTCGATCAGTTTTCATCATTTGGGAAAGCACGTTCTCACAGTCAAGCCATGAATTCATTCAAGAAAAATTAGAGGGAAACCCAACACAATTTACTGAAATGCAACCAGAATGTACATACGAATGTAATTAGATAACTTATTGAGTGTCATTCAAGACAAACACCAACAAACATGGTGATATTTGAGATCTAGCTTGAAGTTGTTACAGCTCACACTACCAGTCAGTCAGTGGTCAGGTATTTAAAGAAAAACTTCATAAACCGCCAGAAGGTTGAGGTGTTTTGTCATAATAGCCATCGACTTTAAACGGGAATGATTTTTTTTAAATTGATAATATTTTCAAGTGTTCTTCAGTATGCTGCAAATGCTATGGCTGTCACTACAGAAGTGGGGTAAATTTGATAACAAATAACCGGTGTCTTGATTATTTGTATTTCTAGTTCAAACTTAATTGCAGTGACTCGTCGGCGGAGTTGAAGACAGATAGCTGGAGATCGAAACGCCATGGAAAACCACTTTACTTCGATTACTTGAATTATCTAATAGACAAACACGCTCTGCACGCCGATGAACAGCTGGAAGAACAGAAACCTCATGGAGTTGATAAACCTTATGAAATGTATGTGCTGCCCGACGGAACAGCAATAAACTCGGCCGGACTTCAAGAGCACATGCAGCAAGTGTCCAACGTTTCTCCAGATTTTACTTCCCTTTCGATGGTTAACCAGAATAAAAATATTTTTTCAGCTCTGGGAATTACTCATGAAATTTACCCTTCGCTAAAACCATTCATTGAGAACAAAGGGGTCCTCGTGCCCTATCCTACCGGTGATTTGGTAAAGAAACCAATTTGTGACAGCAATAGATGTCGCGCAAAGCCAAAACCCAAATTACGCTATAAAAGCCAAGAACGAAAAGGTGGATCTAAAAGTTTAATGGAGAGAAATCGTGTATGTTCCTGTGGAACATTTAAAAAGACTGGCAACGGAAAGCAGTCTTGTGTATCTGCAGAAAATAACACTAAGTTAGATTCCAATACGGCCAATATTTCGTCAGTAAACCAGATTATGATAAACCAATCATCCAAAAATAATACAACTCATGTTATTGTCTTGAATCTTGGGGCCAACAATTGTGGCTGCTCGAATTTCGCCGTGAAATACCCAGACCATGTAGAAACAGTCACTGTAGTTGAGGGATCAGGACATAGTGTCGGAACTCCTGCCGTTTTACCTGGTCATGTTTCAGCTAATGTCTCTCCTCCTATCGCCGTTTCTAGCGCTGATTCGGCTACACGTTTGGATTCAGTTTTAACGCTCGCTCCTAATTCGGCCCCTGATTTGTCTTCGCATCATGTTTCTGAGCCAGTTCCTATTATGGTTACGGAATATGAAACTGCTACAGTTTCTTCTATTGATACAGGTACCGTTTCTGCCCTAGCAACGACTTTTCCCGCCAGTGGAATTTCCACACCTACGATTACCCCACCTGTTATGCCTACCTTTCAATCTTCTTCTGCTCCAGGTGGTTCTTCTGCAGATCCCGTTCAAATTTTCGTTCTTGATTCGACAACTATATTTGGTTCAACTTTAGGTTCAGTGGCATCATCAACAGCGATTCCTGTTTCAGCTTCAAGTTCTAGTTCGGACTTTGATATTAGTTTAACTTTGCCAACCGCTCCTAGTTTAGCTACAACTTTAAATCCTTTAACGACCTCCGCTCCTGCTAAAGGTACTGGTCCAACTTCTGGAGCCGTTTTAGATCTTGCAGCTGCTTTTAAATCTACTACCCCTCCCGATTCAGCTTTAAAATCTACACCTCCTAAAATGTCAGAGCCTGACGCAGGTATTGCTTTAATTTCTAAAATTATTTTTAAATTAGATTCAGCTTCAACGTTCATTACAGCCAAAACATCAGTCCCTGCTGCAGTATTTGATGTTGCGTCAGATCCCAAAATAAATTTAACTTCATCTCCCACGCCTACTATAGATCTTATCACACCTTCTGATGCTAATATCGCAGTTACAAACTCAGTTACGTCTCCTGTTCGTGGGTCAGCTTTAACTTCAGTTCCTGATGCATCATCAGATCACATTCCGGCCTCCAGTAGTGCCTTAGATTCTACGACTACTGCTTCAGCAAAATTTTCCGCTCCTGTTTCCGGCTCCACAGATACGGGAGCTTCTACTGCCACTTTGTCGTCAAGTCCACCCAGTATTGTTGATCCAGACCCAGATAGTACCATTAAGACCGAGCTCGATCCAGATTCCGATTCATTCGTCCTTAGTGCAGACTTAAAGCATAACTATGTTGCAAATTTCTCCACTGCTTCATCTGAAACTAGAACATATGGATCAATTTCTGTTTCTTCAATTATGACGCATCCTGTTTCCACTTCTTCAACAACTTTTCCAGATGGTTCGAGTTCAGTTCCCACGTCTAGAATTAGTCCAACTGCAGCTCCATCATTTGTATCTTCCTCAACATTGAACCGAGAATTGGATCCACCAGTTTCCGATCCTGGATCATTCTACGTTCTTGGCTTAGAATCAAATTCTACTTCTAGTTCAGTTACAACTTCCGTTCCTGGTTTATTTTCAACGACAATCCCAACTACATCTTTCAATGCTGATTCAGGTCTTACTACTGTGTCAGAATCGTCGCCCACTTCAGCATTGCCAGCCCCTGGTTCAAATCTTCCACACGGTATTGGTCCGTCGGATATGAATCCTCCGAGTACTGACACTTCTCCGCCTCAAGTGATGGATCAAATGTCCAAACCTGCCACTAATGCAGAAACTTCTCGCTCAACTCCATTGGTTATTGGCACATCTTTACCAACAGAGTGGAGTCTGGCTGTTACTTCGGCTTCGTCTTCAGTTATTGCTGATAGGTCAGCTGCCGTCACTGGTTCACCTTTTTCATTCGTTCCTGTTCCAATTGCTACAGCGAGTTCAGCATCAGTCTCAACGTCTCGCTCATCTTCATCATTCGTCACTGGTTCGTCTTCAGAGAAAGCTGCTGGTTCCGCTTCCGATTCTGGATCGTCAATATCTGTTGCTAGTCCAGCTTTAATTACAAGCTCGGCTATAGATTTCTCTTCTCATTCATCTCGCTCATTTGTTCTCAGTTCGTCTCTGGCAGCACTAAATAGTTCAGCATCCGCTTCTAGTTCTTCTTCAGGCTTTGTTGTCAGTTCAGATCGCGTCTCAAGTTCATCTGTACCATCCGTTCCGGATTCAGGTACCTCTGTTAACTCATCGTTAATCTCAAGTTCTCACTCATTGACATCATCAATCACTGATTCATCTTCATCTTTAGTTACTGGCTCAGCTGTCTCTTCAGAACCATCTTCAACATCTGCTGCTAGTACAGATTCTGCCCATAATACATCTCCATCATTCGTTCCCGCTAATTCTTCTACAGGTTCGTTTTCGACTATCATTCCCTATTCACCTTCAACCATAGTTTCTGGTGTTACTGCAACTCCTGTTATATCTTCAGTTTTCCATTCCGATTCCAATTTGCCATTGGTTCCTGTTTCGACTTCTACCCCGTCTGCGTCTTCAACCATTGTTCTCGGTGTATCTTCAGAAAGCATTACTTTAGCTTCAGGCACATTGGCAGTTTCTGATCCCAGCTCAACTTCCACTCTTAGATCAGCTTTCCGGTTAGACCAACCCAACGTTTCTAGTGCTCCACCGATTGCAGATTCTGATTCACGTTTAATAACATCCATCCCTGTCGTTACTGGTTCAAGTTCCAATAATAATTTATCATCAGCAAAAATTACTAATTCGACAGCAGCAACATCACATTCATCTGCTTCAGGTACTTCCGGAATTGCTCACAAAGTTGAAACATCAAACCAAGATGATTTTGAGAGCCACATCTTTAGCCAGATAGATGAAAAACGAGACTCCTTTGTGGCATCAAATGATCAAAATCGAATGGTTGTTAATACTCCCACAAACTCAGAACAAAGAAATATAGACTTAATGGCATTTTTGGGTAATATGGAGAAAATTCCAACACACCCGGAAGCTTCCGGAGAAAATGTTTCTGAAATAGAAGCTCCTATTAAGATTGACCCAAATTCACGTAAAAAAATGTCAGACCCAACTCATCATAATGCGCAAGTTCACATTTCCAAATCTGCTCACAAATCTCAAAGTCAAATGTCTAGAAAGTTCACTTTGGAAATGGGATCCAAACAGGGAACTCGCACAGCTCAAAATGGTGAAAAAACTTTTCTCCTCTCAAGCGGTACAAGCGATGATATAGTTGAGTTGGTAGAAAATGTACCAGATCATATAGTGGCTATATATGGACCCGATGATGACCTGGCCAATGACAGTTTAGAAGATTTGGAAGGGACGCTTCATGGCCTGAAGGAGGCATTCGACACTCCATCAAAAGATCACGAGGCGGCGAATGCAAAAAAAACTTCTGGTTCCAGTAAAGGTGTTGGTGCAGACGTTGGAGTTATTGGTGAAACGAAGTCTCTTACTCGCAAATTTAATTCAGCATCATTTTTGGAAAATACTTCGTCTGAAGATGAACCTAGTGAGGACATTATAAATGTACCTATTATTGCCAATGGCAAATTGAAATCATTGAGATTCCAAACGGGATCCCGCAGGCGGATTACCGATTGTAAACAAATTCACAGAAACTCCAAAGTTTTAGGTAAGATATGGAAATGCTTTCTAATAATATTTTGTCAATTTATAAGTTTACTATTCAGAAGTTGGAAATTCAAAAGTTAGACCCAACGATATGACCAATACGGGCTCACGATTTGCCAAAGTTCTCAAAACGCCCAAAAGAAAAGACAAAGGTAAACCAAAAAGTAACTCCAGAACAGCAAATAAAATCAAATCAGCATCTCCTTCATACTCTTACGTTTTTCAGCTTCTTGCTCTACATCTCAGGCAACGTTTGCTGTACCTCAAGACTGTGGACGATATATCATCAGACATAAGGGCTGCAATGACCAACAGCAGATTCCTTTCAGCATCTATTGGCACACAATTGAAACTAAGCCGAAATTGCCATACAGATATCTCAAAGAATTGCGACCATTTGAATCGGCAGATTTCGAAGATAAGGCCCCTAACACAGGATGTTCTAGCGATTGTTTGGATTCATATGAAACGTCCGAAGAACTGCACTCAAAGAACATGAAACCTCAGTTTCCTGAATTATTTAATTTTCATAAGCTATTTACTAAATAAGTTTATTGAACTTTTCAATGCTATGCAAAAATTACATACCATTTTACATAAAGACGTGTCTCACCTACCGATATGATAGCGATTCCATGACTTTGACTCTTTATTTGTTATCAAAATGTATGAGATCATAAGCTAAATTGCGTTCTTCGGGCTCTGTGCAATCAATCAAATTTGTGTGATGGTTGGCGGATATATTGAAAGACAACGCTTGGCATAGACATAGCATTTTGGAACCATTGACACAACTCATGACTATATTATTATAGGCAAATCATATATCATAGTAAGACATGAATAAGTGCGAGTATGAATTGATTACGAAGCAAAATTGCGTCATTGAAAATAAGAAAAATTAAGTTTTCAGCATACTTTTCAAAATTTGAATTCCTAATGCTTTCTGCTTATATGATTTGAGATGTTCAAAGTACAAAATTATCTAATAATCTCCATGGTTTCCCCGCCGACTTGATCATTTATTAAACCATTTTCAATGAGCTAACAACATGAACAAATTGTCTGAATTATTTTATTCGTCGCTTAATTCAAACTGGTGCCTACGTTGCTAGGGAATTAAGGTGAAACGGAATGGATTTGTAAAAGTTTTGATTTGTTTTCGCTTCAAATATCCGAATTAAACTATCGTATATTGACGGCTTGTATTGAAAAGACTGTATGTAAAAAATATTACTTTTCAGGAGAGCGAACAATAATAATTAAGTAATAATTTTTACTTAATTATAAAGCAACTGAACTGTTCACATACATGACAAAATTAAAATGCTATTAAAAAAAACTATTGAAGTTTATAATAGCATATGAGAGACGTTCTCACATTAAATTGGCTCGCACACAATCTATTTTTAGGCTCACTGAGAAGGGTCTACTGCTATACCGGATGCCAATTTTAGAAGCATTTACGAAAATATGTCCACTGTTTCAGCTACACACAAGGACTGCTTGCCCAAACAAAGATAGGTGTTTGCATCGAATCGAAGTCGATCATACGAATGACAGTTTGATGACAGTCTTCATTGGCAGATGGCAGTTGACAGTAGTACGATTCTTGCGCCACCCTGTACCAAACTATGCGAAGAATAACACATTCACAATGAGAAACACATACAGAATCTCATCTAAATCCTTCGGGCGATTTGCGGGCCTACAAAGGACATACGACAACGTTTCACTTCCATTTATATATATATACGAACAGATATTTTAATTAACTTCTTAGCTTCTGTTTTATTATTGTTTTCATCACAAGCCTGCCACAAATATATTCGTAATTTGTTATTAAGGAAAAAGACACACATGTTACACAAGCTTCTTTGCAATGCGGCGACAAATGGGTTTTCTCATTTCCGTACGATCCAATGCGATGATTTTATATTGCTGCCAGCTGGGACAGGTCATTCAATGAAATTAGTTATTTATAACCTATTGAGCCCCCAAACCACATTTTCACCTGAATGTTGACCATATCCGCCTGGCTCGGGTCAATTGTTGCCAAGTTATTGTAAATGTGCAAAAAAAAGCGAAGAAAGACAACAGTCACGTAAATAAAAACAAAACACAAAGCGTCAATTTGCTTTATCGCTTATCGTGTCCGTTGTTGTTGCAATTTTCAATGATTTCTGTTGAATTAATTGATATGGTTATAATTCGATTATAATTACACCAAATGGGACATACTTTGGACATCTATCAGTCAATTCCAAGACCAGCACAATACATCAAACAATATTGTAATATCATTATTGAACTGATATCTATAAGCAAATGCACAGTGGTTTTGGTGGTTTTGGCAGGTGTCATGGGACTTTATGACTTATCAGTGATGAGAGGATAGCCAGACCAGACCAAACTATCGATCGATTTTGGCATTGAAATTGGCCAGTTGCGACGAATTGCTTAGTACTAGAATTTTCAGAACTGGAAAACCGAAATCGTATGCCGGATTTTTCAAAATCAGCATCTCCGAATAACCGGTTTTTCTTTTCGATTAATCGGTTTGTAAAAAACTACAAAAATGTCTTAAATATGGATTATGTAGAAAAATTTCCAATTCATAAATATAATTGGAAACCGATTTTGGTAATTTTAAATCAATACTGTTTCAGACAATCTACAGAACGTTCTTAATTGATTCTCAATTGATTATTGCTTGCTAACAGATGTTACTATGAACTAAGCAAGCGATTCAATCGTAAAGCCATCTCTTGACAAACAGAAATCCGACTGTACCGGGCGTTGGTTCCACCTGTCTTGTTATATGGCACAGAAACCTGTTTTATAACGCAAGCGGATGAATCAGTACTGGCAGTTTTTGAGAGGAAAATGCTCCAGAAATTGTATGGACCCATCATCGTTAACGGAGAGTATCGGCTTCGCATGAACAATGAGCTGTATGAGCTAAATGCCGACATCGACGTGGTTAAACGCATTGATATACGAGGTGTGATCAAAAAATAGCCATTATTTTAATTTTTTCCAAAAAGTATTTATTTATTCATCAATAACTATCTTGTCCCCCAAGGTAATCCTCCTCAGATATAATACATTTGTGCCAGCGTTTTTTCCAATCCTCGAAACACTTCTGAAACGCGCTTTTTAGTATCGCCAACAGCTCCTGTTTCGATTTTTCTTTTATCTCCTCAATCGTAGCAAAACGCTTTCCTTTCATCGGTGTCTTCAGTTTTGGAAAAAGGAAAATGTCAGCGGGACCCAAGTGTGGTGAATACGGTGGTTGAGACATGATTGCGGTTTTGTTTTTGGCCAAAAACTCACGCACAAGCATCGATGTGTGATCTGGTGCGTTATCATGGTGCAAAATCAATGATTGGTTTTTCCACAATTTTGTGCGTTTCTGACGAATTGCTTCGCGCAAACGGCGCATAACTTCATGGTAGTATTCCTTACTGACCGTACGACCTTGTGGCAAGAATTCATGATTCACCACGCCATTGCAATCGAAGAAAAGAGTGAGCAAAACCTTCACATTTGACCGAACTTGACGTACTTTTTTCGGTCTTGGCTCTTCTGGACGCTTCCATTGGATTGATTGGGCTTTGGTTTCAATGTCACAGCCATACACCCATGATTCGCCACCAGTTATTACCTTTTTGAGGAAATCTGAGTCGTTGACGACATTCAACAGCTCCAGAGCGATGTCCATGCGATGTTGTTTTTGCTCAAAATTTAGCAACTTTGCAACAATCTTCGCTGCCGCACGTTTCATGCCTAAAACATCCGTAAAAATTGCTTGGCATGAGCCGAACGATATGCCAACATAAGCAACAACCTCTCTAATAGTGATTCGACGATTATCCAAAATCATTTTCTCCACTGCTTCAATATTTTAATTGGTTGTTGACGTGCTCGGGCGACCAGGACGAACATCGTCATTGACATCTTCTCGGCCTTCCTCAAACCGGTTATACCACAACTGAACTTGTATTCTGCACATAGTAGGCTCACGAAACGCTACAGTCAACATTTCAAATATCCTTGCACATTTAATTTCATTTTTTACACAAAACTTAATACAGTTTCTTTGATCCATTTTTTCGAATAGTGAAAAATCGAAGAGCACACCAAAACACGACAAACCTTTTTATCTGTCAAAAACAAGCTGACAATCCAAAATGGCTGATATTGTCAACATATATAACAGACATGTGTGAACATACGTAATTCACGAAATTTGAAAATAACGGTTATTTTTTGATCACACCTCGTATAGTGATTGCGTTGGCTCCGTCATGTTGTGCGGATGGACCCGGAGTCTTCGACTACGAACTCGATGGACGGCGCAGAAGAGGGGGGCCAAAACTTCGTTGGAAGAACCAGGCTTTTGAAATACTATCGAAACTTGGTGTGATAAATTGGAGGAGAAGCGCAGAAGATCGAAGCGCTTGGAATTATTTTCTACGGGTGGCGTATAAGATAAGTATGTCTACTCAGGTAGTCACCTAAGAAGAAGTTCTTAATTGATTGAGATTGAAATCCGATATTGGCGTATATTTACGAGATATTTAACAAGCTAGTGCCGGCTCAAAATGTACTTTCGTATCAAAAATATCCATGTCTGATATACAATCAATATAAATACCTTAAGAAAATCGATTTTTCAAATGAATAAAAAAAAATTATTATTCAATGCGGTATGTTAAAATTGATCAGTTGCGACCTGTTGGTTAGGACTAGGACGTTAAAAACCTGCAAACTGTTTTTTTCAACCGAAATTGTATGCCGGATCTTCAAAATCGCCATTTTTCCCCCTTCAATTAATCGGTTTTTGAAATATAAAAATTAAAACAAAAACCGAAATGGATTTATGTTTAGCAATGAAAATTTTCCAGTTCATGAGAACAACCGGAAACTGATTTTGATGATTTTAACTCAATACTGTTTTAATCTTGATTTTAAACAACTTTTGTGGTCGGTATTAGAACGGAGAACAAAGAAGAATTTTCCAAATTAGTTTTTGAATATTTTAGATATTGTTCTGGAACCTAACTAACGAGGAACCTTGGATCGCCATACCATAAGAAAGAAGCCAAATAGCATTACAGATATGGCGCTATGGTAGAATTCTCACGGCTCAACAAGCCATGGTCGACCAAGGACCTGAAGATGCACAATATTCTAAGAACTAGGAAATTTGGTCCAAGTAGTTTATTCTGTTTGTATCCAGCCGTTATTCAAGTGATTCGCAACGGTCTGTTTAATTCCTTGGCGATCGAAACTGTTACAGCATGATGGCCTCACTTAACGACTTCCATTATTCTATCGATAAGTTAGACAATTAGTTTTTGAAAGCTTGGTGCATATTTGGTAATCACAAAACTGTCAGAGCAGTTTTTACAAAATGTTATTGAATACAAAATTTTATTGTACTTATATAAAGTGAGATTTAGACTACTAAAGCCATCTGTCGGATTTTTTTTGATATACCTTAAAGCAATACTCCAAATATTAAAGAGTGGTCCACCACATTTATTTATTAAGTTACGTCTGACTCTTCTCGTCTCTTTAATATTGGATTTTTGAAATATTGATCTGATTCTGAGAATCGTCTTCCGAAATTAACATCGGACTTGGTGATATAATATATTTTTTATTGTTTTGCACTTCTCCATTTTAGTACGTTTAGTACGTTTCTTATTAGAATCATTCTAAACTAAGGACGAGGTTATTATAAGAGCAATCTTACGTCCATTGGGAAATATATACTGCTATCTTTATTTCTAAGCCATATTTTCTCTTCCATGCGGTCAATTTTACGAAAACTGTCTGTAGTATTCTGGTAACCCGCACCTTAAGTATTTCTGACTCATCCTCATAAGTAAATATCAATTTGTGTGTTCAAGTTTTGGGTTTATATATTACCCAAGTCATGGACATAAAAATTTGGCAAATTGTTACTTAGCTGTCGGGAGTACTTTCGAAATGGGTTTTTTTATTGTTTTTTTATCGTTGAAGAGTAACCCATCTCAATGATTGTGATTTTCGTACATAATATAGGCACGGTGGCAAAAAATATTGTCAATAAGCTTAACCGAAAACCATATATTTGAAAAAAGAGGAATTTTTTGAATAAGATCGGTTTTCTGAAAAAATCGGTTATTTAAGCCCTATAGTTTGAATCCAACTATTGTGTACCAAATCACGATCCTAAAGCTAACAGCTGATCTATGTGGAGTTGGAGATCAGCAGGTCAGAAAGAGCAGGAGTCGGAATGACAGTTAGGGACAATTTTTTAAGCGCTCGACCTAAAAAGTTGATACAAATTTCACTAAATAAACTAATTAAAAATTTCACTAATTAAAACAAGAAATAAAACAGAGTCACATTCTTTTGGCACATATGCAATCTTTATGAATATGTTTAACTTCTGCCTCTCATTAATAAAAATATTTCTTTCTTTTTGTATTGTTAATAAATGCAAACAAAATATGTGTACAATTTGAGCGAAAGTATAAATTTAATCACTCCATACTTTAGGATACACAATAGATTTTATGTCGATAAAAACAACACATATTTGTGTGGTTCAAACAATGACAGTTTATACAGTGATATTTTATAGAGCAAACAAAGGCCAAATTCTATCGTCCGACTTTCCAAGAATAATGAAAAATGTTAGGCTTGATGGAATATTTCTGAACACTTATTGCACATTTAAGTGAAAAACAGACCACAAATTGTTTTGGTTGTTTAATAATTTAGTTAATAGCTCGCGGTATTTGCTTTTCTAAAGGCAAAAATTAAGCCTAATTCATAAAATAAGCAATTCAAATATATTAGCTGTTTTTTGACGTAGAAATCGGAGACTGTGTTGGAGTTTAAATCGGTATTGAAATACCGCGGAGTTGAAATCAGGCTTTCTTTCTTTGAAAAGAAAGTTGAGCAAAATTTCAACTCTATTTTACTTTATCTCAACTTTTAGTAATTGCGGATAATGCACGAATCGCACATGATTGAAGACCAATGGGGACCGTTATTATAGATGTTAAAGTAGTTTTGGCATTTGTTTCCAGCAAGATGGAGCAACTGCACACATAGCCAGATTGGTTTTGGCGGAGCTCCAACGAAAACTCCCAAATAAATTAATATCCAGGCACTCCACTTTCCTCTGGCCCCCAAAATCACCTGATCTAACTGTTCCAGACTTTTTATGAGTTTATGGCAAGCAAAAGCTATACAAAATGGAACCAAGGAATTTGACTGAATTGGAACCAAGGAATTAGAACAATAATTGAGGCGATCCTGACTTCAACCCTTAAGGCAGTAATGAATAATTTTCTAATTAGGTGTCGCATATGCCTATCATCTTCAAACCCAATTTGTTATATGAAATAAAATTGAATTTTCCACACAACAAAAAATAATAATTTAAATTCATTGATTAAAAAAAAAGTTATTTGAATTTCTTTTGTACCACAGTTGTTGCGCCACTCTGTATATTTGCATTTAATCAAAACGTTTGCTTGTTTTCTTAAATGACAATTCAAGCTATAACGATCCTAAACCGCCCAATGTAAACAAATCCAAGTGTCTATTTTCTGCGCTCCTTCCACAATTCGTTTCACCCAGATTTAATAGGGTATGAAAAATCAAGTCCTTCAAGTTCTTGTTGGGGCCCTCTTCTGCGCCGTCCATTAAGTTTAAGTTTAAGTTTAAGAACTTGCTTTCTGCTATTCCTCAAACTCCTCGGCAACTAAATGCATGCATCGTATGGATGTGAAATAAAGATTTTAAACACAATAAAATACGGCGAGTTAGTATTTTATCTCTCATTTTTTCTCAATCTTGCGAAACCGTTGGTGATTTCCACTTCCCAAAAACATAAGTTTTGTCAAAAAATAAAAATGGTAGAAATCTTATTAATGCGATAAGAACCAGTATTCTAACACAAAGGATTCAGATACTTAGACATATTTAAATGTTTAGATTTAATTTGTTTTGCAGAAAATTCCGGCTTCTCCCATCTTTATATTCAATTATCAGCTTGAGATAGGATGACAATAAAAGTCCCCACATACATATCTTGTTGACCGCCCTTATGACCCAGCCGACGCCGTAGCTGTGCGCTTCGGTGCACTTTACCACTTCCCCATAAGTAAACATGACATATAACTCATGATTTACATATATGACGCGGATACTCTCCCTTAACGATGATGAGTTTATATATTTTATGGAATATTTTGATATCAAAGATCCCCGGAAGATCCGATTCACTTGTGTCGTTACGTAACATTCTACGCCATATAATAAGATTGGTAGAACTGGTGCCTGGCGCAACTTGACTTTTTGTCTAAAGAGAGCTTTATTAATAAATCGATAGCGAAAAGAAAAAACCCAAAAACAAGCATATTTCCTTCTTGGGATTCAAAAAATATTCCAAATATGAATCGGAACCAATGAATTTAATATATGCTTTTCATAGGAGGTATGTTGTTTGTTGTATATGCTGACTTTGCAGTGATTCAATAGTAGTGGTCATGATGTAATGAAGGAAGATGTGATTTTATGCACAACGGGTGTAAGTAATAAACAACGTTTGAAAAGCGCAATATCATTTACGAGTTTTTTTTTTATATAACTTAAACCCAATTGGAATCAAATGTTTTTGAAAAAGCTAGATTTTTGCTGGTTTCTAATCTCCAGACTCACATTATGTATTGTGATTACGACAGTGATGAGATAAATAAAATCATTCATCACACCAAAGTTACAGTTATTAACGTTCAGGCGGTGGCACATACAGGGAGAAGGATCGCAGAAGGCCCAAATACTTGAAAATCTTATTAGGCTAAGCCATTGTTGTCTTTAGGACGCTGAATATTTTCGACAATAAACTTAATGGAAGTAATAGAAGATGGTTTCAAAACCGCCGGTCTGTCATTTTTTTTTTTGAAATTTTTATTAGGGTAAGCCATTATTGTCTTTAGGACACTGAACATTTTCGACAATAAACTTAATGGAAGTCATAGAAGATGGATGTCAGCTGTTAAATACCTTTCATCCGAAGTGTTATTCATCTAGAGGAAGCTTTGCCATTTACGAATGTGGATTGTTTAATAACCGAAGAACGCGTAAAATAGTTAGAATTTACTACAAAAGTGGTGATTCAAACGTGGGCATTCAATCAAATAAAATTTTCTTCAGCGATGAGGATCATTTCACACTCGGTGGTTACGTCAAGCAGCAAAATTGTCGCATATGGGGTCTGAAGAACCCGAAAGTGATTGTGGAAAAGCAATTGTAATCGGTGCACATTATGACTTGGTGGTGTCACTCGGGCGTATCTTTTCGAAAATGAATCGCATTGTATTTCGTACATAATGGGAAGGTCCAAGCATTATAATGAAATAAATCGAAATCTTAGCTTTAAGTGTATTTTATTTCACTTTATTTTTGAAACCGAAAAATGGATGACCCTTTGCAAATGGACTTTGCGTTCGTCGAAACAAATTAATCGATTTTATCGTCGTTTACAACAAAGCCTACTCCTGGCGTTTGATTCTCGAGTCTTAAAAACACTATCTCAGAGTCATTCTATAAATAAGCACCAGCTTCGCAGAAATAACAAACTCGGCCATGGCTACATGTCAATTTACTAGACTGTCGAAGGCATCTTTATAGCCGACCACAAGGTTCGATCTGTTTTTATAGGTTTTTCGAGTTGTCGATGTATTAGATCTAATCTCTACTAATAAGATCTGATCAGGTCGGATACAACATAGTTTTGCTTTCAACTCAATATTAAGGAATGGGTTTAATTAGCGAGGTGCAATAGGCTGCCACTCATCAACTACCATTTCGATAAAACAAGTGTGGTGTAAAAGGCTGATCCTCATTGAACATTGCTTTATTTATTTTCTTTCATGCCCAATATGAACTATTCCCCAGCTGTCTGATAGACCTCTCCGGACAGAGACCATAGCATCTGCTGCTTTTACTTGATTTTGGCTCGGTAAAGGTTAATTTATACCAGCTTCCTTAACTGGAGTCATTCACTCGCCTTTGCTGACTTCAAGAATTTATAAAATTTACAAAAGTTCCCTTTTTCTACGCAAATTTGGGACCTCTTCTTTGCCCACATTCTTCACAGAATAGCTTCGTGATATACAACCTGTAATTTTCACCTTTTGATAGAACTTTCGAGTTTCACCTCTATTCTTGTAACGTTTATTAAGTTTTTACGTGTTCATTTTTATTCTCACTGAATAGTACTTCCAGTTTAACACGAATCCAAGAGGCTCATTTGCAATTTATACACTGCTCAATGATTGTAATAATTTCCATAAAAAAAAAAATCTTTCCAAGCCACTGTAAAAAGTCCGGCAATTTTACGCAAACAGAAACAATAATATTATGAAAAGAAACCACGCGCTTAAATTATGATATCGCTATAGAAATAAATGCAAACAAAAATAATAATAAAAACATATGACTCTGGGTGACAAAAAAATCTATGAATGGTGTGGGAGATGAGCTGGGGGATGTGAAGAGAGCCCCTGTTCGGTATCCAATAATCATCTTAAGTATAATAAATTGAATGGACCGGAACGACGACAGACCACTCTTTGGCGGTCCCACTGACCACTCTCACAGCGGCCACAAAATTGCAAGTAGCAAATAGCAAATACCGTTAGATTTCCTAGGGTCAGTAGAAGAGAGTGCATTGTATATAACAGAGTAGTCCGCTTCATAACAGAATCTGAGAAATGAAACCTGCGCATTTCGCGCAAAAGAGAGTATCAACATTTGTACTTTACAGAATTTTACTAATGTTGTGATTAGGGATGAGAAATAGGAGTAGGGAAATATTTTAAAAGAGTTCGAATGATTCGAAATGGTACAACAGAAACTATAGAAAAGTTAATGGAATAAACTGGAAGGTATATTTAAAGGAATCTTAAAATTTTGGGTAATTTTTGTTTCTTTAAACATAATTATCAGCTAATAAAGGAAAAAGTGTTATCCTGTATTCAAAATCCATAACATAAATTGTATTCTCATACTCTTTTTTGGGCTTTTCCAAATAATTATTAGGTGCGCAACTAAGTTCTCGCTGTTTTTTTTTTTTTTTTAATTCAACTTTATTATGAAAACATGTTGACAAATGATTCATTGGAAGTATTGCCCACCGCTAGCTACTATTATACTTTTTCCCAACTTTCTGGTAAAGCTCAAATTCCGTCACGGTAAAACTGTTCATCTTTCGAGGTTATTTACGAATCTAGCCATTCCTTGATGCCACCATATAAGTGGAATTGCTGGTCAGCCAGACCGTGCGGACGGAACAAGTGGAAAATATGGCGGATGAGGTATGACTTCCCATTTCATCGTCTCCAGGCAGGTTTTAGCGAGCTTGGCTACGTGAGGCCGAGTGTTGTCATGCTGAAGAATCTATACCGATCCCCAGTGATGGAGTCGCTTGGTTTTAACAGTTCGTAATAAATAACACCGCTCTGGTCTTACTAAATACAGAGCATAACCTCCGCAGCGTGAATATTCGGCCGAGGCGACGATGTAGAAGCATGACTAGACAGCCCCTATGATTTTCATTTCTTTGGATTGCTGTAATGTACCCATTCTTCATCACCCATTACAATACGATGAAGAAAACCATTTATTTTTTTGTCGCTAAATCAGTTGTTCACAGGCGAAGAAACGACGCTCATTGTTCTTTGACTTCAACTCATAAGGAATCCAACTTCCTTGCTTTTAAATCATTCCCAAGGCCTGCAATGGCTTGGAAATGTCTTGGCGGGTAACTCCTGATACTGAAGCAGGTTCTACCTGAGTTTGCCACAGATCCCCGTCAAACAATGCCGTCAATTCAGTATCTTCGAAGATTTTTCGTCTTTCTTCATCGTTTTTAAAGCGACAGAACCAATCTCGACATGTTGTTTCACTTAAAGCAGCATCTCCGTAAGCATTTTGAACCTCTCGATGAACTTCAGCCGCCATTTTCTTCGATTGAAAGAAGAAAATCAATATTTCCCGCATATGACGATTAAATGCACAAAAAATACATATTCAGACAACCAAAAGAATATGACGTCAAAAGAAAATCACTATTACGTCGAGGCGGTATGTTTACTCTATGCCTAAACTTGGCTCATGACGTTTAGGCTACGGAAGAATCGACTAGCACTTACAGCTGGCGCCAAAGATACATTTTATAAGCGCTGGGAATAGCTTACGGCCGCTACCCTGTTTACGATATTGACATATTTCTTGAAGATTTTAATGCAAAAATAGGAACTAGAGGAAGCTATAAACCCAAGAATCAGAGAGTTCAGTCTACATAGCGACATCTCCTACAAGGGATTGAATCTGATTACTGGAACTAGATTCCAATACAAAGATGTGCACAAGATAATTTGACTAACCTCTGATCATAAACACTAGACTGACTATGTCATAATCGATGGGAGTCGTGCTTGTAGTGTTTCGCGATCATTAGTGCTAATACAGACGGGTCATCATCTCTTTGCAGTTAAGTTATGCCACAAATTCTGTTCCGCAGCTAGCTATGCTGCATGCTCGCGGCGTAGTCACAGCCTACTCAAATGTAATTTTTCAATTACTGCCACAAAGTGTCCTTAATCTTGATGTCCCTGACACACAGTGCCGACATATTCTATATTTAATAGCAATTGCTATCAAGATGATACCAGAGTATAACAACCAGTTCTCAGGCAAACTCTGGAACGATTGAGAAAGGAAAGGTATATGACAATACTGCAACCAATTGTAATACGGGTTGTGAGAATACGGGTTGTAATACGAGTTGTAATACGCATTATAGTGCGAAAGTATAAACCAAATCATATGGTACGGATCACTTTTCCTGTAAGGACTTGAATTGAAATATGATGACGGATACGCAGGCTACGCTATATTTATGGAGTAAACACTTCTATAAATTGCTAGTTTCGAATGGCAGTGGCACAAGTGAAGAAATTACATCGATTATTTAGGACGGCGTAGCACAATAGCAGTATAATGGCTTAACAATACACTGAGCTAAAAATGAGCATGCCTCGGCTCCTAAACACGATTTGGTTCAATGGATTGGCAAACTTCCACATTATCATCTCCAAGAAAGAATCGCACTGTAGGTTGTCAAATATACTTGTATATTTCCTTATCTTCATTGAAGACTTCGCGTCAAATTTGCAGTTTCATGTTTGCCATAAAGCCTAGGCGCTGAAAACTTTGAAAACATTTGACAAAATCTCGACAATCAATTAATTGCCTAATTGTTCTAATATTTTCGAAAAAAATTTTGCTTATTGTGAACGCCTGAGGGAAGTACTGCGAGTATTGTCAACGTTGCTTAAATAACACAATCTTATTTGTTAAATCTTATTTGTTGCAGCGGCTAAAGAAGCTAAGCTACACCGCTGAAGAGTAATCCATTCGATTACAAAATGTGAAAGAAGGGGTGCATGATTCGGTTTCCCTCAGGCTAAATGTTTTTTAAATTTTCCTTTAACCCTCCTGTGTAAATGCTAATATTTAGTTTATAATTATGTTTAGTGTATCGGACTTATAAGTGTATTTAGCTTTCTCTATAGATTATTGATATTCAAATATGTAAATACAAGATATTCCAAAAAATGTATAAAACAAAAAATATCGATTAAAAAATCACCCTATGTCACTTAGAAAGTGATAAAATTTCTAAAAGTAAATAGACGGGATGTCTATTTACTTTTACTTTTTAGACACAATAGTAGTGGCTTAAATTTCATCGATAGCGTTGATTGGATCATGTTGGACGAAAGAACGAAAATTCTCCGGCACGAAAGGTCTTTGACAATTAACACGATGTGCACCTCAAAAGATTAGAAAGTCTCCTATAATTATCCCATTGAAAGAACCCTTAATTAACTAAAACAGACTGTTTCAATAATTCTGTATTTCACTATACAAATATTGACTATCTTTACGGTCTGTAAGTACGAGTCCCAAAGAATGTACTAAATACCATCGCCAATCAAATATTTCATCCCTGTGCAAGTGGTATGTGTTGTGCTTTACTTCGATTGTACAATTCACAATTCCTTTTTTGATGGGGACTAAAGAAAATTCTGTACTTTATGAAATTTAGGTGCTTCTGTAATTTTCTGGTAAACGGACGTGTTTGGTTGCTCTACGCGGTGAAAGAATAAATATCAAATGTAAGGCAACATTTAATTGGAAAGATACCATCTACAGAGATACCCCCTAAACGATTCCAAACAAAGTGAACAAAAACAAAAAAAAAAAAAAAATTGATAAATAAACGAATACTTCGATAGAATTGGCGATAATAAATGACGGATTAAACGATAAATTATCTGGTGATTACAAGTTCACTGATTAAATCAATTAAAATAGAAAATATCGATGGAAAACCTTGCACTCGGATAAGGAAATTCCCAGCAAATTTTTACCATTCAAGAAACCTTTTAAGTGTTAAGTGTTGTTGTTGTCGTCGTCATTTTTTAGTGAAATAGTTGCAATTTACAAAAAAAAAGAAAATATTAAATGAAAATAAAAGTATTCACGAGTTCACAGCAGTGTTGAGAAGAAGAAGAGAAAGAGAAAAATCGATCATTATACAAAAGTTATTAAAAATAGAGCGAGAAAATGTCAACGGTGTAGATCTAAAAATAGCATTTATTTTAAAGTCAAATCAAAACTTGTCGATTTGTGTAAACCACCACCTAAGATACCAAAAAGGTCACAACTAGATAATAACTGGAACAACCGCCGTAATCTGTGAGAAATAAAGTGACAGTATTTGCAAAATAAATACTGCCGATTCCCACCACTACCACCACCAAACCAGCCTGTCTATATTTTAGGGCAGCACACGGAGGAGAAGTGTCCCAAAAAACTTTAGCAGCAATCGCTATAATCGATCGATTCCATTGGACACAATTGAATTTCAAGCAAGTAAAGGATACCTCAGAAAGTTTCACCTTGCCACCACCCGATTCTGAATGTTTAAAACACTGCCATTAGTAACAAAAATCAAAATTGTAATATCAGTAACTTAAAGCTGAAACAACACCCAGTCAGCCTGCCAGTCACCCAGCTAGCCATTTCCCGTACCATTGTTATGCAGTAACTACGCGTACAACAGTACCTACTACAGGCGTTCTTTAAAAATAAGGCCTGCAAATAAATAGGCCGCTGTCTCTTCGGCATTTGTTGTTATACCATTTACTCAGTCAGGCAGTCACTCATTCGCACGTACGTACGTATATTTATAGAGATGTACATATGTACACTGTAAAAGTATGTATAAGTTGGAAAGGTGGATGTTGTAGCAAACCTCAACAACATTTTTGCCCCAGTAACACACAGAGCGCCAACACCAGTGAAATCTGAGACACCAGTCGCAGAAGCAGCAGCAGCAGCCTCACCATACTCCTGCAGGCAACACAGGATAACATAAAAGCGCGTGCAAAAGTATTTTTTCTGTGGCATTTTTACACATCTCGTATTTATTCTTGGAATTACTGGATAAATATCTTTGGTATAATTGGACCAACCTGTAATATCGATTAATCTCCGGAGATTGTTGACCTTAATCAATCTGTAACAACAAAGTAAGTTTTGATATCCTTTACTTTGTGGTCTGACCTTTTAGCAGTTGGGTGTTTGTTTCATTACATTTTTATTAGTTCAATTAGTTTGTGGCTTTTCTGTTTTTTTATTTAAACAATAAATGGACTCCCTTATCGAACTTGGAAGGCAGAAAATGCGAAACTGATTAACCGCAAACGAAAGGGAAATTCCTAAAGTTCAGTTGCTGGTTTTTGGCTTTTAGGACTGACCTTCCGGTTAAAAGCTGGTGATAAGTAAAAGCTTTAGAATGGCGTTAAGCGACATAACATTTTTGAATTATACGATATGCCTTTCAGAGATTTAGGATTTTAAATTTTGGTAATCTCGTATACACACACAGAAACGTCTAATGAATGGAGGCCAGGTTTCTAAAGTACGGTTCCTTAATGTCGCAACTTGTTTATTTAGAAAAGCCCCTACAATAGAAAGAATTGCCAGTTTTTTACCGAAAGTAGGATCTTGCAAAATGTATCGATGCTTTGCGGTATCGTTACTTTTCAATCGATATTGATTTTGTTAAACCGCATTTGGAGCGCTGCAGTTCCACACCATCGTTTTTTGAAAATGACAATAAAATGTGCATTCTTGCTACTTAAATTAAATTACAGGGTGGAACACCAATTTCACTACAATAAGAAATTCAAATATATTTTTTTTATCAATATATTTCATTTATTATTCATTTTCTTTTGTATAGAAAATTCAATTTTATTTTATATAACTAATAATGTCGCATATGCGACACTTGATCTGAAAATTATTCATTGCGCGATCGCCTCAATTATTGTTTTAATGGACTGCTTCAATTCAGTCAAACTCCTTGATATCGTTTTGTGCACCTCTTGCTTGTTATGTCAAATCCATAAAAAATTGGAGTTTTTGCACATTAATTTGTTTTGGAATATTCGCTGGAACTCCGCTATAGCCGGTCTGTTATATGTGTAGTTGCTTTATCTTGCTGGAACCAAATGCTGTTGAAACGGATACGTCTTCGGCGCAGTTATGGGTAAAAAAACAAACTCCTTCAACATCTTTAAATAACGGTCCCCATTGACAGGTGGCAGTTGGGAGAAACACAATTCGTGCGCCACCCGTATAACGAAATATTTGCGCAGTTGTGTCGCCATTAGATTCTGCAGGACAACCATTCACTGCTGCCGGCAGCACCATAACTTTAGGGTAGAATTCAATTTTATGAAGACATTTTAATAAACTATGCGAAATTGTGCTGAGAGATAGAATAATAAATCATGCAATGTGATTTTCTGATGAATGTTGCTACATTAATAATCTCAAATAGCTTTTTTAAAAAGCCTTCTTTATTAAGTCTAGTCAATGATTTTTAAAAACAATCAATTTAAATCCCCTCTACACTCAATAAATTACTACTGCTACTACTTGAACGATTGTAGAGGGAACTGACTCAATTATTTTTCTGCTACAAAACTTTGAATCTTCTAAATTTGTTGGTTTTATTTTGCAAACTTCCTGTTTGCTATAATCTGATAAGATAGAGAATCTGGTGCAGTAAAGTTAAGGGATTTTTTCATAACAAGCATGGCTTTGCGAAAAATCGTACTGTATTGAAGCTACACAGATTTTAAAATAATTCTTTAGATTCTTCTTCACAGTTTTAGAAACAAAACCTTTTTCAACGTCTTTAAGTTACATCTTGGTAGCAACATTCATCATCCACCTTGTAGTATTTGTAATTAGTTGTTGATTTATGTAATTCTTATAATTTCTTTTAATCTTTTTATTAAAAAATCACAACACAAATCAAAATAAGAGTTTTTGGTTCTATTAAAAGGCAGTATCGAGCTTTAATGCTCCGTTGATGCCAATGTTATCGAATATAGTATTGAAAAGTAGTATAATACAGTATTAAAATGTTTCAGTAAATACCGAGATCCAGCCGTATGCAGCAACAAATAATTCCAAGCGCTACAGTTTCGACGTTTTTTTTTCTAATTCGTCATGTCGGCCTTTTCTACGCCGCCGATCGAGTTTATTATCAAAGCAGGCGCTCCCTGCACATAACATGATCCAGCCGAGGTAACCGCTGAATTTAGACCTAGCCGCTGTCGGTATAAGACCCATGTTTAAAATGACGTCAATGCTCTCCCTTAAAGTTAACGTGTTCTTATATTTTATAGGGGAATCTTTTCTCAAAAAATTCCAAAGTTAATTCATTTACTTGAGTTATAACCCAAAATTCTGCGCCATTCAGCGAGATAGGTAGATCATGCGTTTGGCACATGTTTTTCAAGGCAAACAATTTTTTGTACTCAATTATCACCGAATCTCCTTTTGAGGGCTCCTTCTCAATACTTGAGAAGGCTGCAGAAACATATCGTAGGTTTTGAAAAATGATGTTAACAACAGCAGCACTCACTTGATGCAAAGCGGCTTATCAAAATCCATGGATGCTAAGAAGTTCCAAACCGAACTGATTTTTTTTGCGAACCGGACCGAACTTTTATCACTTAAGGACCAAATCATGAATTTAAGTAATCTCTATGAACAATGAAGAACCGAATGAAAAGCTTGGGTTAACGGCAGTCGGTTTGTCATGTGAATATTGTTCTTTACGGCAATTACATTGCCATCGTCTTTACAGGTCTTTAGAGAAATGTTGAAATATAAGATTTCAGATGCAGTAAAAACTATGAATAAGTCAAAATGCGTAAAGTTAGACGGATACACAATTAGACATTCGCAATATTATAGGGACTAATGCTGATTATAAATTATCATACATCTGCGGATTCGAGGCAGTCTTTTACAAACTTTGATATATAGGTATAATTCAACTGTACGGTTTGTGATAAATCATATGAATACAATGACTTGTGTGGGTATTACAATGACATTTTTAGGGTTATTATAACAAAAGATGCACCGGTCATACTTAACTCAACTAAGTAGCTTGACTAAATATAATCGAATCCCAATGAAAGCTACAGCTTTTACAAGTGATAAAACTAGATTCGGTCAGAACAAGGACCGGTATGGCCGATTCTAAAAATTGATCGTTCCAGACAATTGTGTTTTTAGTGATAAAATCAAGCTCTAAATGCGATCAAATCCCAATTATTACTAAGTTCCAGAATTCGTACTTGTTCTAAACTAAATATATGTACATTTACATTTTTCTGAAATTATATCATAATTGCGAACTTTACTCACAAGAGTGCATGGACAGACGGACATCGCTATGTCGACATAAAAATTATCCTAAATCAATCGATATATACTTTCTATGGTCTAACTCCCATATTTCTAGGTACTCAAACATCATTATAAACTCGAAACCTTCTGAACCATAATATGGTGTTGGGTGTAACAAACTCTGAAATCGTCAGTACAAGTACAAGTAGAAAAGAAAGTGCAGGAAAGAACTTTTCGATTATGTGACAAAAACTGACTATTTTATTTTGAGAAACAAACTGTCGCAATGGCAGAGTGGACTGAGTGGCATCGATGTGAAATATTCTAATCAATTACGAAATACCCCAGTTACAGATTCTATTACCCCTGGGCTAACGATTTTTTCAAAATTTTCTAAATAAGCAAAAATACTTGATTGAGAAAGCTCGTAAGGATTTCCTACTACTCGCATTGTTTGATATTTGAATGAGTTGCGGACAGTACTTCCACATGGGCTAGCAGCAATTAGTGTCAATGATTTCATTAGATTGAAATACGAGATGTGTTCAAAAAATAAGATGAATTTTCAAATTTCGCGGGCTACGTACATTCGACTTTCGATTATTATTTTGTTTTTTTTTTTTATGTTGTTACACTCGTCTCGAAGATATGTTGATGGTTTTATACATATAGCATGTTTAGTTTGTTTAGGAGAGGCATAAATAAGACAAGTATTTTGCGTGTTCGCCGATTCGGGTTTTATCTCCTTAATCGCCACAAAACGCCGTCCTTTCATGGGTTTCTTCAATCTTAGGAACAGGAAAAAGTCGCAGGGGCCAAATCTGGTAACTACGGTGGCTGATAAGGCATGATAACGGTGTTGTTTTTGGCCAAATAATCTCTCACAAGCAAAAATGAGTAAGCAGGTGCATTATCATGGTGCAAAAGCCATGAATTTTTTCCACAATTACAGGCGTTTTTTTTCGTATTGCTTCACGCAAAAGGCGCATAACTTCAAGGTAATACTCCTTATTTACCGTACGACCTTGTGGTAAGAATTCCCGATGCACTGCGCCATCGAAGAAAACAGTGAGCAAAACCTTGTCATTTGATAGAACTTGGCGTGTTTTTTTTGGTCTTGTCTCTCCTGGACTCTTCCATTGGGACGATTGGGCTTTGGTTTCGATGTCATAACAATATACCAATGATTCGTCACCAGTTATGACCCTTTTAAGCAAATCTGGATTATCGTTGACGTCATTCAACACTTCCCGAGCGATGCTCATGCGACGTTGTTTTTGGTCAAAATTTAACAATTTTGGAACAAACTTCGCTGCCACACGCTTCATGCCCAAAAATTTCCGAAAATATTACATGGTATAACTTATCCGATATGCCGACATCCTCAGCAACTTCTCTAATTGTGATTCGACGAATCTCCATTACAATTTTCTTCACTGTCTCAACATTTTCATCGATTGTTGATGTCATTCACATCTTCTTGACCTTTTGTGAAAAGCTTGTGCCACTTGTAAACATTTTTTTTGTCTCAACGTACTCTCACCGTATGCCACTATCAACATTTCAAGTGTTTTTGAGCAGCACTTAATTCTTTTTTTTGATACAACTTCGTTGATCCATTTTTTTTCGAAAGCAGAAAATCGCCGAACACGCAAAACACCTGTCTTATTTATGCCTCTCACAAACGAACTAAACATGCTATATGTGTAAAACCATCAACATATCCTCGAGACGAGTGTACCAACATAGAAAAATAATAATAATCGAAATTCGAATGTACACGTATCCCGCAAAATTTGAAAATTCACCTTTGTTTTTGAACACATCTCGTACTGAAACATGTTGAAAGACTCATGTATCCAATGGTCTTGGTTATTATGCTGCCTATCTATAGTATAATGCCTGTAGGAAGACACACTTTTGACACGTTGAGCACTTATACAGGGTTGCCCATATTCGACGGACCCATGTTTTAAAAAAAAAAATCAAAGAAAAAAATAAAAATTTGGCGGTTGGCAATCTTATTCATTTAATTTGTTCCAAGTAGATTTGTTTACATCAATTTTTGAATATGATATCTCTCAAATGGCCGCCTCTGGCGTTGATGGCGTATTGTGCCCTTTTTGCAGCATTTTCCATCGTTTTCGCCAACATTTCGGCCGGAATAGCGGCTATTTCTTCACGAATGTTGTCCTTGAGCTCTTCTACGGTCCTTGGCTTGTTAACGTAAACCTTTGACTTCAAATGTCCCCACAAGAAGAAGTCAGCGGGCGTCAAATCGGGCGAACGCGGTGGCCAGTCCAAATCACCACTTTTCGACATCAAACGGCCCGGAAACAAATTCTTCAGAAAATCGATTGTTATGCGACTTGTGTGCGGTGGAGCGCCGTCTTGTTGAAACCAGAACTGCCTCATACGCTTTCGACGAATAATTGGCATCACAAAATTGGTCATCATGTCGCGATAACGCTCCTGGTTGATGGTAACAGCATGGCCATTTTCGTTTTGGAAGAAAAACGGCCCAATGACCGTTTTCACACTAACGCTGCACCAAACTGTGACTTTTTCGTCATGAAGAGGCAATTCTTGAATCTCCTGAGGATTTTCAGTGGCGTTTCAATATGTCATTAAGCGATCTGACATCTCTGTCAAAAGTTATGGCGTTGCCAGATGGGTCCGTCGAATATGGGCAACCCTGTATTGTTGCGAAATCTTTGCATAGTTACCTTTTTGGGTATGATAACAATTCTCTAGTAAAATTGTATTTGAAAATGTGATATAAAATTACAAAGCAAAATTATGTTTAATTCAAAAATATCAATTTCTATCGACGCTTTAGCAATTATTTAAAAAAAATCGTATTTTTAGATTTAAAACAAATGCAATATCAGTTTTTTTCAAACATTTTGGCATCACCCAGTATGGAGTCATAAATTGGTACTCTCACCTGTGGGGAAACATGCAGATAAGTAATGCATACAAATTTACTGAATTAAACAGGTAATAAAAATGTATTTATCTTATCACTAAGATCCAGCCTCGACATCTGGGATATCTGGAGTCATCTTCAGTGCCGTAAATTGCTTGATTATCGAGCGTATAGCTTTGTTTTATCGGGTTCCTTTTTTTCAATTAGGTAGTTTTGCGCGTAATATTTTCCGCGATCATCACTCACTAAATTGTACTTCAAATCAGTTTTAACATATTTCCAGGAATTTGATTTCAATGAAAAACAAATTAAACTGAATCAAAACAAATTTACTGAGTTATACAGGTAAACGAAATGTATTTGTCTTATCACTAAGATCCAGCGTCGACATTTGGGATGACTGAGGTCATCTCCAATGCCGTAAATTAATTGATTATCGAGCAGATAGCTTTGTTTTGTCAAGTTCTTTTTTTTAATTGTTGTTTCGCGCGTAATATCTTTCGCGATCATCACTTACTAAATTTTACTTTAAATGAGTTTTAACATATTTCCAGGAATTTGATTTCAATCAATTCATTAATGGTCTGATTGGTTTATTATTATACATATATGTACCTGAGTGGCCATAAATTACTTTTACGTCGATACAAAATTGACAGCAAACGAAAACTGAAACATAGCACTAGGCAATAGAATGGAAGAAAAATTGTTGACTGCAAGTGCGACAATATTTTTTCAATTTGTGCCAATTTTCCAAAAGTGGGTTTAATCCTTCTGCAGGTAAGTTTCTTCCTACTTAACCGACTTTGTCCAGTATCGAACACAACTTGCCTATGACTATGAGACATTTTCATGCAAAATATCAATCTTCTAGCTCGGGCTATTCGGGCTCTATCGTGCTTTTAAATTTGAACAGGTGCGTTCAGCCCACACCTTTTGTCCCCCACCATGGTATTTCAATCGGAGCATCAAATGCAATCCCTTCTCACACTTAATAATGATCATGCTTAAATTAGTACGAGTATACCATGGTTTTTCGTTCGGTCAGATCAAATATCATACAAGGTATAGTAAAAAGACATCTATTATTTTTCGCATAACGTTGAAGGCTTTATTTGGCACAGTTAAAATGATCCGATTCAGTTCAAATATGCACCGTGTTGTTCGATAATTTGTTGCCATTTTTGAAGATATTTCCATTATGCATCTCTCATAGAAACGCTTATCTCTATTGCCAACAAACTGAGACAGTCGATTATCGGAAGCTTTACTTGAGGCATATTTCTCACCAGCAAAACCATTTATCAATCATAATCACTTGGTGTCAGTTACGGACTGTAAAGTGAATTCATAATAACCGTCCAACCAAACTCGATGAGCTCCTGATGGATCTCTGTCTATGTGTGTGGTCTGACGTTTCACCATTGGAACACAATTTCTCTCCTATTGGCCTAAGCTGATCGTTACTGGATAATTGCTTCCTTTAGACGGAATTTGGCTGGAAAGGAACAGTTCGTAGTAGATAATTCCCCGCCAATCCCTTCAAACTCATTGCAATACCCTTCTGATCGTCAATTTTACCTCGGTCGCCGTTTACGCCCGCTCAACGCAAATCGACCACGGTCATTTTCTTTTGACGTTGTCGTAAGCGACCCACTTTTCGTCACCAGTCACCATCCGCTTCAGAAATGGATCGATTTAGTTGCGATTTAACAGCGATTTGTAGACCGAAATTCCATCCAAGGGTTTTTTTTTGCTTTAACTTTTATGGCATACATATATCGGGCTTACTTTTGTATCCAGCCTCATTTAAGTGGCTCCAAATCGTTTTTGTGCAATGTTTAGCTTTAGAGCAATCGAAACGTAGCTTAAATGACAATCAGAATTGACAATTTTCATTATTCTATCGACATTTTCGATAATTTGCCTTCCAGAGCGTGATGTAACTTTGACATCAAAATTACCGGAGCGGAGTCGACGCATGCGCAAAATTGCATTGCATTATCAGGACTAAACATTATTCACATTTTGGCCGTCTGAAAAACTGAAAAACTGTAAAATATGGCAAATTTTCTTTTCTTGCTGGTATACGTCTTTGATGGGCGCTCAAACAATACGGAGTCAAGCAATCACAAAAGTGTTTGAGTAGTTTTTTGAGTACGAAATCTTATCTTTCAAATGACATCAAGTGTAGCCCAATCGCATTTATACAATGCTAGAGACGATACATGTTCTAAAGCCATCTATCGGACAAATAATGGATTTCTTTTTATTACATTTTATATACCTATATTTACTTCCATAAGCTGCTGTGTCGTGGACGATGTACTGACCTGGAATCAGATAAGTAGAAATGGGCAAAACGCCCTCTTCTCATACATAACATATCGACTTAGGTAATTTTTTCCACTGACATATCGTATTTTCAATAGTCTTAAATAATATAAAGTAAAAAGTATAAGAATTTGAGCAACTCCTTCCCCTATGTATCAACTAATATCGAATGCGGTTTTTCAGATGATGATGCAAACAGAATGATATACTTTTTATAGTAATTGTAATACGGTATAGTAACACTCTAAAACTTCTATAGGTATGATCTTGAAAGATAAGACGTGCAACTAAGTACTTTTTTATATCTCTCTGGTAGCAGGATAGAGGCTCCGATAGGGCAAACAATTTGGTTGCATCGTCTTTTTATAAAACTATATTTCTCCCATAATTTTCATAAAATTTGTGGTACTGAATTTCAGAGATCGCACTATGTGAAATTTAATTAAGTCGAACTTATAAGTAATAACTGTTCTACTTTCA
>JAHXMU010026399.1:0-32601 GCA_019455685.1 Philornis downsi
TTCGATTTTATTTTCCCCCTAGTAACAAATATTTTGGCCCACTGTGTAAAAATTCCAACACCTGCACCTTCTACGAAAAATGACGGTGGTTTTACTTAGACGTCCTTATGCCATTCTATCATTGTTTTCAAAAAATATTCCACGTACAGTATCGGACAAAACTAAAGCACGGACTTCTGTTTATCAAGAAACTTTACAATAACATTAAAAAGAATGCCCATTTAAAAAAAAAAAAAACAAAAACAAAAACTATATTTGAAAGAATGTATCCTACACTTATTAAAAATTAATGCAGAAGTTTTGTTGCTTAGTAGTTTAACTACTTTTTTATGTACTTATTTTTTTTTTTTTTTTAATTTATTATATCATACAAATTCATACAAATTACGCCTCAGCGCCACATGGCATTATCGAGGCTAGTTGGCAAAATAGTTACATCAAAATTTTTTGTATAATAACAATAGTTTAATACAAGAATACAAACATATTTATGAAAAATTTAATTTCTTGGCATATACTTCAATATTAACTCAAAATTCATACCAGAAGCTCTTCAATATTTTGCAATAAATACCTTTTCATTGAAGATTTAAATAACGAAAGTGTTTCTAGTGATTTTAGCTGTTGTGGTAAAATATTATACTGACTACTACCAGAATGTTCTATACGCTGTTTTGTTGTTTCAGATCGACACATAGCTACTCTCAAATTGTCATTATTTCTCGTATTGAAAATATACTGATTTCGGGAAAAATTTATCGTGTGATGGCCAATACTATGCAAACATTTGAAAACATATATTAGCAATTTTAATTTATAACAACCATATACTGGCAAAACCGTTGGAAAAACATCTCTATACAGAGAAAGCGTACAATATGAAATTGGCAAGTTCGCTACAGCTTTTAGTGCTTTATTCTGTTGTCGTTGGAGTGATTTTAATTCAGAACTCTTTTTATAACCATACATAATTGCTAAATAGTTATAATGACTTTGAACTAAAGCTTGAAATATTAGAAACTTAGTATTTTGATCGAATTTATTTCTAAATTTATACAATAAACCTATGGCAGGTGATACTGTAGACTTTAGATACTCTATATGCAGTGTCCAAGAAAGATTACTTTGAAAATATAATCCCAAATATTTAACTGAATTAACTTCTGGAATTTTTTCCCCATCTACGTATATACTAAAGCTGTCGTTGAACCGACAATGTGGCCTAAATCTTATCAATTTCGTTTTTTTTTTTGGATTAAGAGAAAGTTTATTAATACGCAAATACTCTATTAATAGACTTGCTCCCCGTTCTATGTAAGGCTTCACAGCCGTTTCATATTTATATGGATAAAAAATAGCAATATCATCAGCGTACACAAACATTTTACCTGATAAGTCAATATTTTTCAAGTCATTTATATACAAAGAAAATAACAAGGGACCCAATACACTTCCCTGGGGGACTCCATGCTCTACTGGTTTTAAAGTACTTTTACTATTATCAATTTGTACAAATTGTAACCGCTTCGTCAAATAGCTTTTTAAGAGGAAAAGTTCTTTGTCACGCACACCATAAAATCTAAGTTTCTGAAGTAAGATGTCATGATCAATTAGATCAAACGCTTTTGACAAATCATAAAAAACTCCAACTACACCCCTATACCCATCATCCAACGACTTACATATGAAATTTTGCACATTAATTGTTTAATTAATTAATTAATTTTAATACGTACGAAAATGCAGCGACAAAACTAAAACACGAAACCTTTTGAATGTTTCTTCTTCTATACAATATTGAATTTACTAACAACAATTACCGTTATTTTTCCAAACATCATTTTATGTGCGTATAGAGAAAATTTTGCATTCAGTTACTAATTGTTTCTCTGCTTACAAGGTCATACAAGTTTGTTGTGAACTTTTTTGATTATTTCGCTAAATAAATGACACAAAATAAATATTCAGTTCATTTGAAAGAAAAAATAATAGCTGATTTTAATAACGGTGAATCTGTGACGGCGACTGCAACAAAATTTGGTATTCATCATAGTATTATATCAAGAATAGTAAGCCGCTTTCGATCTCTGGTTCTTTGGCTACAGTACATAAAGGTGGACGGCCACGAAAGACCAGCAAACGATATGACCAGGCAATAATACGCTTAGTAAAAAAGGATTTGTTCATATCGTCAAGGACTATTGCCTCATAATTATCGTTAAACGTTACTCCCAGAACCATCCAAAGACGCGCTGTAGAAGGGGGCTTAAAATCTTATAAAAGTGCATAAAAATCCATTTATTTCACGGAAAAATAGACTGGCCAGGATTGAGTTTACGAAGAACCATATTAATTTCACCACTACACAATGGACAACCGTACTATTCTCCGACGAATCCAAATTTAATATGAACGGTTCCGATGGATTTAGGCTAGTTCGGTGACCTAGAGGACAGCGTTTTAAGCCACGATATACAAAAGGCACAGTGAAACACGGAGGGGGCAGAGTTTTGGTCTGAGGCCATGGCATTGGTCCAATTCATAGAATAAGTGGAATAATGGATCGATTCGTTTATAGAGACATTCTCCAAAATGTAATGCTTCCACATGCAGATGAGGAGATGCCAATTAAGTGGAGGTACCAACATGACAATGACCCCAAACACACATCTAGGTGTGTGAAAAAGTGGTTCGTACAAAATAAAATTGAAGTTATACAATGGCCGGCGCAATCGCCTGATCTCAACCCCATAGAAAATCTATGGGAAATTGTAGATCGAAATAGAGACCGCGATAGCTGCAAAATTTTGGATGAACTCTATAAAAATGTGGAAAATGACTGCAATAAAATTTCTCCAGACGTATTAAATAATTTAATTGACTCCATGCATCGAAGATGTGCCGAAGTTTTACAAAATACTGAGTTTTTTCTAGTAATCAGTTATGTAGTATTGGCTACGTGCTTTAGTTTTTTCGCCTAAAACATGGAGTTTTATTTTTTTTCTTAAATTTTAATTGTTTTTAATAAATTAACGTTGTTTTTGTTTTATTTTAAAATATAATTTAAAAATCTAGAATGTTGAATAAAAAAAAATCAATTATCTAAACGAATTTTGAAAGGCTGTTTAACGACATTCGTAAAAAGCATTCCATGCTTCAGTTTTGTCCGATACTGCATATTAAATAGATGAATTAAGATTATAAAAAGATTTTACATAAAATCTGTAAGAAAAACCAGACACATTTCTTAACGTACCGATATTTTGACAAAGACATATTTATCTATTTGTTATTTTTAATACAAAAATATTTTTTATTTTTAATTTACCTATGTTTGTAGGAATCATTAGTCCTCTGTCCAGGATGTTTTGGATGAAGCTGTACCATATTTTAATGTAAAAATGAAATCCCTTATTTGGAAGACATGCCGGAAGTTTTAGATGTAGAATTTCCTTTGAACAGTAAGCCTGCACAAAACAGCGAAGTGCATGTAGATTTTGTAGAAGCTCCCACGAAGTTTGCAAATCCAAACCAACCACAACACATTAGAATATCAGAAAGTTTTACAATATGTCCCAATAGATCTTTCCATAAGCTCTGCTGACAAAGTACAAGAAAACATAAATCAAGAATATCTTGGTGATATCTCAATGGATCTTTCCATTTCGTCGATCGGAAATGCAACAGAAAACAAAAATCAAGAACAGAATTTTCATGATTTACCTCAACGATTTATCTAATCTAAATGTATACGGGAAAGTTATAATGTATGCAGATGAAGTTTAAGAAGTTTATTTTACCCATATAAACATGATATCATATTAAGAGGTCAAATTGAACATGATGCGGAGCTCATATTGGAATATGCAAGGTTAAACAAATTGGTTTTAAATGCTGATAAGGCAAAGTTGTTATGATTCCGACCTTATCCTACTAGTAATATTTTAAGTGTAAATGTCAGAAATAGGGTGGTTGCAGAGTGCATTACTCTAAAATACCTGGGAATTAACTTTCAAAATAATCTTTCGTGGAATATACATATCCAATATGTCAAAGACAAAGTAGCGGCAGCAATCGGTATTCTTTATAAATTTAAAAATAAATTTGATGTGAACACAAAATTATTTTATAATGCACTTATACATAGTTATTTCAGTTACCTTGCGCTGATTTATGCATATAAACGGACTGCAGATTTTCAAGCTCTTCAAAGAGCGCAAAATAATGCGCTTAAAACAGTCTTCAATCTTCCAATTTTATACCCCACATTCACATTGTACAAGGATGTGGCGAAAACAATATTGCCGATTTATGGGCTATATAAATTTCAATTATTAGTACACATGTTCAAGTCGCTGAATTGCATAGGTTATCATGCAATCCAGTTTCGAAGAAACCACAATGTATTTAATACCAGAAATGGCTCTAATCTAGTTATTGTAAAATGCAGACTGGAAACTACAAAGCAACGAATTGAGTATGCCGGATGTTCTGAATACAACCGCATTCCACAATCATTGCAAAATATATCCAGGATTGGTACGTTTAAGTCAAACCTAAAATCTTATTTATTTGAAAACATGGAAATGCTTCCATTGTACTTAGCCTTCTTTTTCATAACTTCTGTTTATTGTCATGTAATTTATTTTTCTTCAAATGAATATTTCATATAATATGAATGTTTAATAGATATTGCCAATTCGCCCCAATAATATCCAAGTGGTGCAGGGGCATAAATATTAAGTGTGAAATTATTACTGAAACAAATGAATCCAAAAAAAAAAAAAATATCTCTAAGAACCTTTCTATTTCGCCAACCGAAATAATTCTTGAAATTATTGTGGATTATGGAAAATATGTGTGGATGCATTATTTGTGGATTTAGTCAGTTTAATCCACAAATAATGCAACAAAGCCAAGCTCCATACTTGAGAAAAATGAAGTTTCCATCGAAGCTCTCTGTGGAATTCAGGATGACACAACTCCAGCAATATTCTGTAATAATGTTGAATTATATTCCACCAAAATCGACACCATAACAAAAGAAATCACCACAAATTATGGCACAATTTTAGAATATATTCCATTAGAGAAAAGATTAAAACTGTTCAAGATCCGAACAAAATAATGGAAATTGTTCCAAAAAGGAAAAAAAAAACAAATATTTTGTAGGGAAAATAATTCTCAATATGAAAGAGAGTTTTTTAATCCAAAATGATTTAGTTCGGCAAAATAATTTTAAAGGAGCCAATAAAGATTTTGAACACCAAATTTAGCATATTGCGTTTGTATGCTAGATGTAACTATTTTAAATATGGCTGTGGACGATACAAAATCAGTGTTAAGGTAGGAACTATACCATATGAGGCATATTTGTACGCTACACAAACATAAGTAAACCATCCGAAAAAATGAAAGAAACATCAACTTCGAGGCTTTTACAGATCAATAGCCAAGAGGGAGATACAATATATTAAAACTTCTGTATGAAGGGATAGACAAATATCTTCGATGTCAAAAGGATTAATGCGACTGGGAAATGACCAGCAAATGTTATCCAAAGAGACTGCGCGAAAATTGAATCAAGAAGAAGAACACTGCTTAGATAGGCATGCTGGCAGTTACATAGATTTGTACAGAATGTCTTTAGAAGAAAAGTGGAGCGAATATATCCAAAATGGATTGCCAAATAAAATTTATTTATTTTCGAAAAAACAATTCGATGTTCTTCAAAGAAAAAACAAATTTCTGCTAAAACAGTCTCGAAACATCCTTTTTTTCGATGCCACAGGGAAAGTTAATAAAAAATTCGACAAGAATTCCAAAAGAATTTTCCTTTATAGCTTAATAACACATGTTAGAAATAAAGGTGCAATCCTCCCAGTAGCCGAAGCTTTTTTAAGTAGATATTACTCCAACGATGTTCAAATCTGCCTCTTAGAGATTGAAACATTTTGTAAACTGAATGGCATTTCTTGGTCAGTAAATGCTGTGCTGCTGTGGTCTCATAAATGCTGTGCTAGGCGCGTTTAATAGGAAAAGTAAGGGCAATACTTTATAAAAATATCTTGCAGAATGCTATCTAATTATGTTCCACAAATACTAAGCCACAGCTGATTCTGCGCCCACTTTTTCCGAATCATTTCCAAGAATGTAAAAAATCTTAATATTCAGGGAAACCGTGGCAAATTGTTTCAAATGGCAAATGTTTTGCGCTATCAATATTACACAACTCGATCAATTTCATTCAAAGACGGCCGAGGTAAATGAATCTTTAAAAATTTTAAAATTGTCAGGAGAGATAGACGCAAAAAGTACGGCTGAAACGCAAGCTAAACACCCCAATGATGACAAATTCTCTGCCATTTACAAGAACAGCGTATTCTACACGTTAGCAGCTGATATTGCAAAAAAATTACGAACTAAAGTCAAAACAACAGGCCCCAAAAATCCATATTACAACGAATCATTCTCAAACTGACTTCTTAAAAAGTATGCTCCATATGCCCCGTTATGGACCAATTTAATGGGTAAGTTTGTGGATGATAATGGCTCAAGAATTTCGAATAGTCCGGCCGAATCATATTTTGCCATCCTTAAAAATAACACATTTTATAATGAGCTAGTAGCCCTTACTGGATACCAAATTTGTTCGAGAGGCCAAAGATTTATATCGATGCAAAATTAACGGAAATAGAAAACATGTTTCTAGATGGCAGTGAAAATCATAAAAATTCTCCGGAAAAAGAAGTTGAAATAACAGATGAGGAGAAATGGAAAAAATTTAAATCCAAAATCAGCTCACCGATGGTTTTCCAAAAATCATTGATAAATTTAAAGAAAAATGAATTCTCCCAAACAAAATACGTAATCTTTAGTTCTCGAGACATATAACAGCAAAACTCGGTGCAGGAAAGCGGATGAACCAGTTTTAAAATATGTGTTGAAAGTGTGGCAACACAATCAATGAATTATATTTGGCAACCCTTCTTTAAGCAACCTTGAATTTGCAATCTTTGAACTCACTCATTCTTAGTCTAAGTCTCTATTTATCCGTCCTTCTAAAACTACGTGAATAAAACTTAAAATGAAAATAGTCAGCTGCGGCCGTGTTCTTTCTTATTCTAATTGCAACAGGTCATGGGCCCAGAACAGCCATAACAAATTATTCGAAGTGAATAAAATCTAATTCTGTATGAATTAAAGTTAAATTCTGTGTGAATAAAACGAAAAAAATATTAAAGAAAAAAAAGGACAAAAATGAATTTGATGCAAATTGACAAACTGGGCGATGGAAATTATGTTACTGCATACAAATGAAAAGTGTGTTGGTGCACTCAGATTTATGGGGTGTGACGTGTGGCAGGGAAATTAAGCCTGAAGGCTCAGGTGCCGCTGCATTTGAAACGAAGAACGAGAAAGCATTAGCGTCGATATTACTGTGTGTTCGACCTACGCAGCTAAATCATGTTAAGTCATGTACAACAGCGATCAGGCTTGGAACAAACTCAAAGAAATTCACCAACCTACAGGGCCGGCAAGAAATATAATGTTGTTCAAAAAGCTTTTGTACATGAAAATGTCAGAAGGTACTAAAATGGTAGATCACGTCAACGAGTTTCTGAACACTATGGAGAATTTGATTGAGGTTGAAGTTGAATTGTCTGATGAAATATATGTATGTATGTTATCATTATGTTGTCAAGTCTACCGAAAAGTTACGAGAACTTTGTGCTGGCAATTGAAGCAAGAGACAATTTGCCTACCTTCAGTTCCTTGAAAGTGAAGCTGTTGGAGGAGGGAGCAAGGCAAGACGAAAATGAAAACATAGCAAGCGGCAATGGGATAGTTGAAACAATCATGCAGACAAGAACAAACGGAAAATACCAAAGAAAGTACAAAAACAATCGCCATGGAAAGAACAGAAACAACGAACCTAACAACAGAAGATGTTATAACTGTGATCAGCCGGGACATTTCGCCGCAAAATGCAAGCAGCCAAAGAGAGCAGAAAAGAACTCTTGTTTTATGACACAACTACTTGTTGTCAACAACAATTCCACATAATTTTGTTTCTGTCGGCAGAGCCACAAGTGGTGGCATGAGTGTACGTTTTATGGACAACTACATATATAAAGATCATGAACGAAGAAAACAAATGTGTTTTGAAGGCATATAAAGAAAACGATTTGTTTATTTACGAAAACAAACAAAATGAACGGCATGACAAATCTTATAGTGTCTTGAAATCAAACGATGAAGCTGTGAAGTGGCATAATAGATTTGGACATTTGAATTATAATTGTTTAAAAGACTTAATTGATAAAAAGATAGTTCGCGGTGTCAAATTAAACAACAAATTCGTTAGAATGTGTTACGTGCGCAAAAAGTAAAAAAAATGAAAAACCGTTTCCTCAAACAACAAAAAATCGTTCGAGTGATCTGTTGGAAGTCATTCACAGTGAGGTGTGCTGTCCAGTTGACAAAATATCTTTTGGCGGTTCACAATATTTCGCAACTTTTATAGACGATTATTCGAGATATGTAACCGTGTATAGTTTAAGATCAAAAGACGGTGTATTTCAAGCATTTAAAGACTATAAGTCAGAGGTCGAAAAACAAACGGACAAAAGAATAAAAAGCTTGAGAACGGATAATGGTTGCGAATATGTGAACAAAGACTTTGATAATTTTTTACGTGCACACGGTATAAAAAGGCAACTAACGGTACCATACACGCCGCAACAGAACGGTGTGGCAGAAAGAGCGAATCGTTCGTTGGTCGAGATGGCGAGGATGATGTTGATACATTCTGGGTTATCTGAATCTTTGGGCAGAAGCGCTAAGAACGTCAGCTTATATAAGAAATCGAACAACAACAAGGATTCTACGGGTCAAAACGTCCTTTGAAATGTGGAATGGGTATAAACCATCTGTTGGTCATTTAAGAATTTTTGGTGCGTGATGATTTTTTCAAATTTCAATTTGAATTTGAATTCAAAAATTTTTTCAAATTTTCTTCACAAGTTGCGGAATATTGTTCGGTTCTTTAAATATATTAACTGGAATAAATATCCTGCAAATCTAAAGCTGCGCCAAATAAAATAGTCATACTGTCTCTGGTCATAAAATTTGTTTTAGAGTTTCGGATACTCTAGTAATAAGTTTTAAATTTATAGTGTAAAGTAAATTAAGGAAATGCTGTTGACTGGGTGACGATTACACTTTTTATAATTCTCATGAATTCGTGATTCAAAATAAATATATCTCGAAATATACATCTTATCCAGCAAGAACTTTAAATATGAATAAAAGTCTCACTCCTTAAGTATTAACTTTTAAAACTAAAAAACTCAATTAAAAGAACTTAGAACCATTTTCTTACAAAAGTTAACTTTGTTGTTATGAATTTTATAGTTTTTCTTGACCTGGCAATAATGGTTCTAAACTTTACTACAAAGATGCACCTACTCTGAGTACGATCTTAGGTCTGTTGGGAAATAAATACAGTTCACATTTGATATTATAAATATTTTCTATAATATCTCAATATCTTTATACGAAACTGATGCATTTTTTGCTATATAATGGGACCTTGCTGAGGTTTGGTTACTGTGCGATAGTTGAATAGCTAAATATTTCAAATAAAAGTGATTTTTGTTGTGAAATATTAGCAATAAGTAACAATAGTGCACATTTCTATCTGAAAATGTTTATTTTCCCTTTCAATTTGCTTCATAGAGAAAAATTGAAACTGAATTTTTAGTCTGTTGTTTACGTTGGTTTCGACTTATCGAACAAAATTCTAATTTAAAAAAATTATAATTAATTAATTAATTTAAACAAAAATTGTTCTCGAATTTTTACAAATTTTATGAAAATATAATGCAATATACGTGACGTCATCTCACTTACCTCCTGTATATTTTCCAGGTAGTTTGCATTAAGGTATTTCAGTCATGGCCATTGAGCGGGAAAAATTTTTTTCTCTTTTCATTTCTTTCACTTTGTTTCAGGTTTAAGACATAAATAATTTACATTTAGTATTTTTTATTTACACATTTTCTATTTCTTTCGTTAATATTTGAACTAATCAAATGATGTTTATTTAAACAATATTTTTTTCTCTTTATTCAAGATACACATCCTCTCGAGCTAAAACGACATCTATTGCTTATATTTCGTAGTTGCAATATCGCATGATTACATTTCCGTGCACTTCCTAGAAACAGCTGGCGTTTTCTCACACTGCAATCAGCTGTTCATTGGTAACCAATTTTTTTTTTTCGTTTGATTTCACAGCAGCAATGTTAAATTTAACCAAAATTATTACACAAAATGGTAAATATGACAGCAATTAAATTAGTCCACCAAAATGTTATTTGTGTGTCTTGTAATTTCTCGTTAAAGCCGGTGTTTTGACAAACAGCTTCCGCCTTTTAAGTGTCTCTACTTTAAGGCCCTTGTCGTCATCCGCTGATAGTGTTCCTCTTGCCTCGAATCCCGACGAACCTATCGATATAAGCAATCCTTTCCAGAAGGAGCGCGTCGTGTGCATTTTGTGCAAGCACAAAATCACACCGGATTACAAAAATGTCAAGTTATTGTCCCAGTTCCAGTCTCCTTATACTGGACGCATTTACGGCCGCCACATTACTGGATTATGTAAACAAAAGCAAGCGGAGGTGGAGAAGGCTATGATAAGAGCCCAAAATTGTGCCATGATGCCGACTTATCATAAGGATTTGGATTTCATGAAAGATCCCAAGTTGTATGATCCAGAAAAACCCATAAGGCCACATAAATATTAGGATCATAGTCTTAAGTTTCCGAACGTATACCTAAATGTATTTTTTTCTTTCAATTTTCTGTTAAGAATAAACTTTGGGCAAAAGAAGTTGTTCCTATGTGGTTTTCTTATTCTCTGTAGATTCAGTTTGGTCTGGCTTCTGCACTCACATCCGGTGGATAATGCGGTTTGGTGAACTCAAATGGCATAACATTCAGTTTTCGATCACATAAACACAACTTGTTGCTCTTTTTGTTGACAGTAAACTAATCGTTAATATAATTTATTATATCTTAGGGTATATGAAGATGTTCCAATGTGGTTTGATTATCCATTATTACTATTTCATCTTGGAGATCAGTTAAAACAAAAGAAAATCCGAAGCGTAAAATTCAAATGGTGCAGTATAAGATTTTGGACCATATAAATGTATCCTTTTTTTGCTTCCAATCCTCTGCAGGCTACACATCAATATACTTTCTGACATATTTAGTTATACGAAGGTGTTCCAATATGGTTTGCTCATCCACTCTAGTACAATTTTAGCTTCCAAATCCCGTAAGCTAAGCTCGAAAGGCACAATATTTAGTTTTCTATCACAAAATTATGTTTTCTTCCTTCCAATTCTGTTCATAAAAACTAATCTTTAACGTACTTCAGCATATCTCTGGGTATATGAAGCTGATCCAGTAACGTTTCCTTATCTACTCTGGGTACAATTTTGTCTTGCAAATCACTTAATGCAGAGGAAAATCCCGATTGCCAAACTTGAATAGCCTCTTTGAGTTCTTGGGTTTTGCGAGCGTGTTCCTGACGGAAATTCAGGTCTTTGCTTAGCACTTCTATTTGTTGTAGCAAATTATCACGGGACATTTCTGCAGGGTTTCCGGACGAGAAATTTGTTACAGCGTACTGACCTGCCCCAATCATACCAGATGCTGTTTTCTGCGACTGGGATTTGGCTGTAACTGGACTTTCAGCTGTCTCATCCTGGAATATTTCCATTTGCTCTTCTTTTTCTATCCCATTCATTCTCGGGGGACTAAAGACAGATGTGGGTGGCTCCAGTGAGGTTATTCTCACATTATCCATATCATATTGCTGGCAAATCTTCCGCTCGTCCTCCTCTTTTTCAATTTCGTTAGCTAAATGAAACTCCAAACGCTTTTTCGTCATTTTTTCTCTCACTCGTTTACTCAACGAGAGCCTATACGGACGGCAGTTGGTGCTCACAGCCTGTTTTTGCAGTAAATGGCTTGAAGTGGGAGTTTCCGGCGTTCCGTTAACTTCGTATTTGTGTTGACTATTTTTATTAGATTTTTGTAAACTGCGATAGTCTACTTTTACATCACTCTGAGCTTGCTGCAGTTTAGCTGCCGTTTCATTTGTTGCCTCGTTCGCAGATCCACCATTTATGAGAGTTGCTGTTGTTGCCGTTTTCTTTAAGCCGCTGCCACTTTTCGCACTGCTATTATTGCGTCGCAGACCCAAACGTTTAGTTTTTGTTTGCACTGGAGTAGAAAAGTTTTCACCACAATTGTTCATTTTAAGAATAATTTTTATCCGATCGGCAGTAATTTTAAGCCATGTAAACAAAACTTCGCGCGCACAAATACTCAAAGCTTTTCAAATTTCAATTGAGGAGCAAAATAATGAATGAATCAGTTCCGATTGTCAAATGATGTACTGTACAAACATAACTATTGAACAGGGATGTCAATTCGCTACATTTTACTGTAAACACACCCACAGGTGAGAACCAAATGAGGAAAAAAATTCGAGCTTGAATAGAATAACCCAAAACAGAGAATTGGTCTACTGGATATATAATATATGACGACAGTGTGTTTTATTTATATTAATTATATATATATGTATAAATTAATTATATATATTATTATATATATCAAGGCTTATAATTATTTCAATAACATTGGATCCCGTTAAAACATTTTCTATGGAAAGAATTTTTCATTTGAATACTATTTCTCCTGTAGTCCAAATTTCCCAATCCTGAAATATGCGGTATGATCTATATCCCAAATTTTCTATTTTTAACCTAACTTTTATAAAGTGGATATTAACTACAGATATTATATGTATATGCCTCGAGACCGCTTTTGCAACGACAACCCTCTGGACGCCGAAGATATTGCAGTTATAAACTCAAATTTTTACTCCAAAATTGGAAAAGAAATTGTGCGATTTTTTTAATATATATTCCTTTTTCTTCGCTTCATTTTTCATTTCTTAAACGTAGAAAATTATTTTATAAAAATAGCTTGATTTTGTTCAACATAATTTTTCTTGAGGCACTTCGGCCTGTATTTTCTATAAATAAACTTCAATTTTTTTCGCTACTACAATCCAGAACAATGGGACCAAAAATCGGTTTGCAGATATTTTACCATCCACCGACTGCCAGTTTTTCCAAATTACCAATTTCGTTTTAACTTTATGCCATGGAAAAACTTTTTCTTAAAAGAATTTTTTTCCCTTCAAGGCCAAACTTACTAAACCTCCAAATAGTACAAACCTACGTAAATTTACAGGGCAGAAATTGGCCCTCACAAAGACATCAATAACCTTTAAAAGCTGAAGATACTATACTTAGAAGTTGTTTCTTCTTCTTCAAAATTGAAATTTGTGTCTAAAAAAATTGCACGATTATTTTAATAATAAAAATTTCCTCAGCATCGCTTTATTTTCAATTGCTCGATATGAAAAAAACAATTTACAAAACTCGAACAATCTTTTTAGGTAAAATTTTTCTTCTTCATTTCTCGAAAATAAACTTTTTTACAACTTTTTTTCGTGCAATTTACATTTTGCAAAATAGCAGAAACTGACGCAAAATATCTTGTATGATACGTGTTTCACAATCTTTTTTTTTTTTTTTTGACTATCAATAATATTATTTATGTCAATAATCGTATCTTGCTTTAACAGAACATTTTACTAAAATTTTTCCTTTTCTCTTCGCTTCAGTTATTTTTCTCACTATGAATATTTTTTGAAAAAGAAATATAGTTGAATTTTGTCTCCGGCTCTTAAAGGATTATTTGTAATGTAACTTGTTTTGCAGGCCAGCCTCTTGGTTACATACTAAATGGGACTGGGTGTCTTAATACTGGCAATCTTCCGAAATAATATCCGATTTACAAAATGTCGGGCTAAAAAATTAAAAAATCTTATGTTTGAATTTGAAAATTTTTGGGTTTGGAACGGGTTAAAGATATCATCTATTCTAATCTAATTGATAGGCTTTCAGACGAAGGGCTAGCGGATTTGGTAGCTGCCGCAAATCTTAATGGAATTGCTGAAAATTTGGCACAACTTAATATTTTGGCAGGCTTGCTTTAGGGATTATATACGGGTTACATCTATCCATTCCTTCTAGTACCTTCCACACAAATCGGAAATTTAAATTTTGAACTGTAACTGTTTTATAATGGTTCATGATGCTTAAGAGATCGATCGATTAAACATACCACTAAGGTTTAAGCCCTTACTAATGATCGGTTAAATTCATATATTCTTAGCTTTATACTTTTTAAGCAATTATTCAGCCAATTTGCCGCCTATCATTCATTTGGTGAACTAATCTCTGAGAATAAGCGATATCCGTCTCTCTAGCTGGGTAAACGGATATCGCCCAAATGCAGGGCTTTGCGACATCTCTTACAGTTCCAGTTTAATTTTCCCTCTATAATCTCTGATCCATATACTGCAGTTACTTTAATTTTTGTCAATTACATTGGCTTTTAAATGATTGGCAAATTAAAAAAAAAAAAAAATAACAACAGCCGAGGAACATCTATGACCTTTCTGGTAACTTCTATAAAAATTGATTACCTAATTCGACCCACACTCGTATATTCCTAGATTCATATTATTTATTCAATTATGCTAAATGCAGTATAATTCAGCATTAGTAAATTTAGTTCTGCGAAAGGAAGTGAACTACATTGCCACGTCCGCTTGGGTATCATACTCGTATACAAATCAATCGATCAATCAACAATCAATGTTACTTATTCTGATTTCTAAGCAACGGACAGAAAGTTATAATTTAGATTTCTTTAGATCTATTTTATTGTGCTTTATTTCGGGGCTATTTCGATAAGAACCCAGCAAGTTATCCCGCCCATTCTAGTACACCTCACACTTTTGCCCCACTGTAAACGATGTTAGGTGAAGATGTATAGAATTCAGTTCAGTTGACTAAAATTTCTTTGCTGGTTCTATCCATATTTTGGCTATACACTTCTGTGGACTTTCACTTTCATCACCACCACCAGCTAAAGTTACACGAGTTTTATGATTTTGAAAAAAAAAAAAATAATAATGAAGAAATCCAACTAATATTTAAATATCAAATGTATGAAAATCGCGAATGTAAATCGACTTAAACGTTTAGGACTCAATAGAGCAGATTGCATACTTATAAGGAAGCCTCATACTTCATTATCTGCAACTAAATTGAAATAAAAAACTGCTGTATTCAATTATATTTATTTTGTTATTCCTCATATGAATATTGTTGTATTTATTAATACGATACGACTTTTTATTATTATTATTAATTGTAATTCATTTCTTTAAAGCTACTTTTACAAATCTATGTATTTTTGTTGTTGTTGTGGTGTTGTTTATAAGAGATACGTTTTAGATAAAAATATATGTTTATGTTGTTGTATGTATATAAATAGATATTTTGTATGTTGTTTTGTGTAAATAATGATAAATTGGTAATTATTATTGAATTTTTATTGATATATGCCGACTGACAGATCATCCTCTCTCTCTCTCTCCCTCTGGATGATATGCTCAGTAATGATACAACTAAAATTTTGCAATTATTATTATAATAATATTATAATAAACTATATTAACACTATGTATTTTAATGAAACTACTTCATTTCTATTAGTTGCATTCTATATACTCGTATATGCTTTATATTATTGTATGTATGTAATATCTGCTGTAAAAATATATATGATATATTTTCTTTACTGTTGTAATACAAAAAACAATGTGTTTATTTGAATTAATTTTTATGTTGTTTTTTTTTCTTTTTGTTTATTTGCTTTTGTTTTCTTTTATTTCTGCTTTTCTTGTTTTGTGTTTATTTAAGAGGAAACATTTGTTTCATTTCAATTTGAGGGCTCTGTAGTTTGAATTATTTGCTTGACAAAAACAAAATCGTTTAGTAAAATAATATATATGATTTGCACTATATAGCTTTGTGATTTTAAAAGAAACCCATAATAATTTTTATAAAATATTTGTAATATTTAAATATAATAAAGCTTTTAAAAACGAGAAAATTTCAATGCGGTGGATCAGATCTTTTTTGTTAAGCGGCTTAAGAATCATTGCAGGTATTTCTCCTATGGATTGATTAGAAGCCGTTTTTTATTACTAACTGTAGGTTTCAATGCGGGCACCTCACCGAGCGAATAGAGTTTCATTACACTTCGGTTCCCTTTGCTCTTCCACGTAAGGTGGGGAAAGGAAAACGCCCTTCGTGGTTTGGCCGAGAAGCAATTTCTGCAATCTGCCACTATTTATTCATTAATTCCTTTAATGGGAACATCTATGACTCTACAGTTACTGACTAATTATTCTCTTAACTGAATGTTAAAATCTATATTATATTATATTATGCATGTGTGTGTGTGTGAGTGTGTGTTATACTGTTACATGAGAATTAAATATTGTAAAAAATTTGTAATTTGTTACCTCAATTCAAGAGAAAGTCAAAAAATCTACAAAAAGGCAATGTAAATTGGCTTAAATAAAAGTGAAAAATAAATTACAACAAACTAATTAATTAATCAATAATATATTAGTTTAATCTTCTTATTATCTCTTACTTTTGTATCACACATAAATCTCAGCAATCCACACCTGCTGCTAGAAGACAGTTACCCAGCTGCTGAAGGCGCATTATTTCCTCAACGTTTAACGCTGTATCAATAGAATTTTCTCGAGATGAAGTCAATCAATTGCATGAACCCCGAACCATCATATTTATCAGGAAATTAACACGTGACATTCCAATAGTATATTACTTTTCACGTTATAAAATATTATAATGACTGGGTATTGTTGATTCGCTTTTCACATGTTCTTGGCTTTTTCACTTGCATAATCTAATCTACGAAGAGTAACACATATGTCAACAACTCTATGGATACAATTGGCTCACCTGGCATTTGCCTAATCTACCTTACGAAGAGAAATACATTATCCTCCCATTCCATGACTAATCTTACCAAGTCTTAAAGTTCAAAAAGAAAAATATTGCAATGATCCGATTTGCTGCTTTGATCATCTAGTTCTTAACAAAATTTCCGACAATTTTTATCTAAAGTACTCTTGACTAAAATACGGATTTTGCAGGCCCCATTGAAGGGAACAATCGAATAACACAAAGCTTCCTTCCATAAAGAAAATAAAAATGGATACATATTTTGGAACAAAAAGACTGTAAGAAATTAATTAAGATATTAAAAATCTAAGTCTAAGTCAAAAAAAATTTTTTGAAAATCATTTTAAGTATCAGTTAATAGTTTTCTAAACCAAAATTTTGTATCGCAAACGGAAAAACGGGAAAGTAAGCCTCGAAATCGAAAGTCCACAAGGTCAAAAACTTAATAAAGTTAAGTTAACGAAGTTAAAAAAGGTTCAAAATGGTTCTAGTCTTACGAAATGATATAAATTTCTCTACTTTTCTAAGGCCCTTCTGACCTCCAAACTGCCTTTAAAATAATTTACATTTTTATTTTTTTATATCATTACACTTCGACTTAGTTTTAAATATTATTATACTGGATTCAAGCAAACTTGATGTCACTCAAACTCTTTCAAAAACTGCTTAAAAGTAAATTAACAATAATGTACTGAAGAAATATGAGAAAAAAAAATTGAATTACGTTTATTTTAGAAGAAAATTAAGCTATTTAAAGTCCAAAGAAATAGAAAGGATGCTAGTCAAAGCTTCTGACTTTTCCAGAGACAACTTGCCTGGTTTAAATTAAAACAAATTTGCCACAAAATCTTAAGTTATTATAAACAATTTAGGTCCCAAAAAATCTAAAATTCATTCAGGAATTACCAAAAAACAAAAACAAATAAATAATGTGAAAAAGGACTTTATAACACAAATAACAAATCAAGCCTTAAACTATCAATAAACCGGATAAGCACCAGTTTAAAGTTTCCAAAATGTTATTTCCGACTTCAGAAACTCAGTTCACAAAATCCTTGCTAAAAAGCAGTGAAATCTTATTTAAAATAAATTATTTATGATCTTTATTTCGAAACTTTCTAAAACGAAATTTAAATAAAAGCAAATTTCAACTTCAAGTTGCACTTCGAATATTATTAGGAATCACATAAATTTCAAAAAATAACATTGTAGGCAGCAAACACTTTTTTACATTGAACTTTCCGAAATATTTGTACGACTAACAGTCTGAGTACAAAATCTATCATAATATCTCCACAAGTTATATTACTGTACGAGTTTTGAACTGTTCTAAAATACTAAATAGAGAACAAAAATGACAAAAGAAATAAAGAAATTAAGTAGGACAAATGTGAAATTATTTGTAAGATTATAACATAACATCTCGATGAACATTAAAAAAAACATCCGATTAATACATTTTTCTGTGTTACTCCTTTCAAAGAAAGGATACTTTTGGTTTCAACGTAAATCGTATAATTATCAAAATTTGTTAATTTAATGTAAACTTTTCTGAAAAGACCAAAGGAAAAATGGGACCGTTGAAAAATAACTATTATCTAACATATATTGAATAAATCCGACCATTCCTAAGAAATCGAAAAGCTAAAACTACACAAAAATAAAAAAATCGAACTAATTTTTTTGTGTTTTTATTCGAATAATAAAATAGAAAAATAAAAAAGAAAAGCGCAAAAAATCAAATTATACTTGAATTCTTTCTGAAAAGATCAGAGAAAAGGAAATAATATCTAAAATGAACAATATTAATTCAACCATTCGTAAGACACTAAAAAGCTGAAACTATGGAAATTTTTTTTTTTTTTTATTAGCACATCTGTCCGTTTTAATTCAAGACATATTACAATATATTTATTAAATCTAAAACTATTAAAAGAAGTATTTATTTTGAACCCTTTCGCTGCTTTTGATGTTATTTTCTTTATTTTCTAGTTAAAAATGCCAAAAATTAATAAAATCTCAAACATTTCTAAAAAAAAAAAAAACAGAGGGAGAATGGAAAGAATCTTGAAGATATTTAAGACTCAGATACTAAATGGATACAATTCGAATAAATTCCTATTTTTCTTTACTTGAATTATATTTCCTAGAAGATCGCCACGCTATCAGCAGTTTTTGACTTATTTTGCAAAAATATTTTGTAATTGATCTCCGCATATCTTTCCAGTTTCCTTACTCAAAATTGTGACTCTGAAGATTTGGTACTTAACATGAATTTAAACTCAACGAGTTAAGCATCAAATATTTTAAAAATGCTAAATGTAGTCCCAAACTTTACCAAAAAACCGCAAAAAGAGAGGGAAATAAATAAGAATTGAAAAAAATTTAAAACTTCTAATGAAAATTCTGTAAAATGTGTATTAGTTCAACTTCTTACATTTTTACGAAAACAATTCAATTTTACAAATTATTAATTTTTGGACCGAAAAAAAGAGAACATTACTGTGGACATTTTTGCGTGAATATTCTATTTGATACAAGTTCTGCTTATTATTAAGTTAATAAATTATGTAGTCATCAAATTCATAAGATCTAAGTGTAGATTGATAAAGAACATTGAATGGATTAAACTTTTGTAAAGTATTTAAATATAGTTTTTCTGAAAATATTTCTCATTATAAATAAAAGACAATGATTAATAAATTCAAATTGAAAAACAATTTAAGACTGAAATTATATGCCGCAACATAATATAAAAAACCTCAAACAAAGTCACAAGAAGCAAAAGAGAACTGAGCAAATTTTAAAACAAATTTTTGTAAATATAATAAAAACAAATATTTGTAAAATTTGAACTTAAAGTTGCAACCGAATAATAGAATCAATCTATTTTATATAATCAATTTTGAAATTAAAATTTACAAAAATGTCAAGTCCATATCATATTTTTGGGGATTTTTTGTTTTTTGAATATACAAAAGTTTGAATGCTGAAGGAATTGTATGGAGACGTTTGACCTTAAGTATAAGACAAGCGTCTCGGAAGTAATAATTCCTCTGAATAAACCAACAGTACTTATAACAAGGTTCAAACAGTGACAAAATAGAAATTTAAGCAAATTTTTTTTGTGTACTTTTATACTTGAAGGAATTCTATTCCGATTTTATTTTATAAATATTAACGATAATCAGTTCATAAGAACATAAGGCATTAAATTGAAGATGTAAACAGTCTGTCATAAAAAATTTCCAACTAATGCTTTACACAATTTTCTTTTTCTTTCTTCAGCAGCAACCAAAACCAGTTTAAAATATGTATACTTTGCAATATCATCTACTTGTTAAATCATCTCACAGTCAAAAATTGTTATTTTCGACAAGAAGATCCTCTTCTGATCTATTTATCTTCACATGGATTCTAACTGTTTTGGGGCAAGTGTTTTCTGTTCTTCAGACCTCAAAGTTGAAATTGAAACCTGAAAAAGCTGTGTTCTAATTTAATTTTATACGTAGTATTATAAATCGAGAATAGAGTATGCATGGCAAAAATCTAAATAAACATTTTAAGTTCGAAAACATTCAGCAATTGCCCTACATCTGTTTTATGCTTAAACGGCTTTTACAGGAGATGATTGATCTATTTTATAGCGTTAATTTAAAAGATAATTACAATACTTTTGTCATATGAAAACAAATAATATATATGTGGAACTGTGGATAGTGTGCATTAAAATTAAATACATAGTTCTTCATATCCTGAAAGGTTTATTAGCAATTTAATGTACGCTTCAATTCATTTATATGTCAACAAATTAATTTTGTTAAGCGGCATTATGAATGGATGCATTTCACGGTCACTTTGTTTACTACTCTTCATGTTGTAACAGCAACTCCTAATTTCCTTTGGAGTAACATGGGTAGCAGCCTGCACAAGAGGTAAATATTTTTAAAAATATTGTCGAATTTGAGTAAAATTTTTAGTTTACTTTGTGTAGCAACAAATATACTATTGACTGATGATCATGTGGATAATATTTCCCTAAAGATTAGATACTAAAGTGTAGTAAAAATAAATAATTTAAATCAAATTTCATAATAAAATTTCTGGAAATAATTTAATTTCATAAATGTAAAGTATCGAAACGATAACTATTATATCACATCTCAGTAACAGTATAGATATTATAAAGAATTTGTGTATGTGTTTAAAACTAGGATAACTAAATCAATTAAATACTAATATGTTTAATAATAAATTGTATAATGCAAAAAAAAAAAACCTGACATTGAAAAAACTAGATAAAACAAAATTGAGGACTAATTATTGAAAAGAAGAAATAAATTTAATTTAAGAAAGAAACCAATGATTCGCAAGAGTTTCCTGCAACTCTTCTCGATCAGTTCATTCTTTCCCTGCTTTAATTCACAATTTGTGATAACGTTCCACATCGGAGGAACGAAACTGCTCATTACAAATGCATTTTTCCTGTTGACTGAGCGCGACCAAGCATTCGCGGCACACCAGATGGTGACATGTTTGTATTTCATATGCAAAATCTGGACTTTGACATTTTATGCAACTCTCTGGTTTTGAGGGTTCCGCCAGAGGTAGTTGTGAAAATCTGGTGATCTTCTGTAAAGCTTGTTGTATGGCTTGATCTATAGTGGAGGTGGCTGATGCAGCATTGTTCGCATCCAGCGACAAAGTGGAACATGTTGTGAAGGAAGAGGTGGCAGTTGCCGACGTCTGTGTTGCGGTGGAGGCCAACATTAATGAGGATGAGATGGAAGTTGTCGAGGTAGAGTACTTTTTAGCTAATCTCGGCTTTTGTGCCGCTGCTGCAGCAGCCGCCAATGTAGAATATGTCCCAGTTGTTGAAGTTTCCATGAGACGGGCCCGTTTGGCTGGCATGTTATAGGATGCGACAGATGATGCGCCTATCAAATCGGTGCCAGTGTCTGCTGTAGATGAGAGTGTAGCGGTTGCCGTAGTTCTGTATGACTTCAGCAGCGATGAATAAGCTCCGACCGAGTGATGTTGCTGGCAAAGGCTAGCAAACTGCGAGGCATGTCTATTTTTACAGCGTCGTACACGGGAACTACCCAATGAACGTGGAACTGTCTTAAATTGTTCAGAGTTTTCCATTAGGAACTTTTCGATGCGTGCTTTTAGGGCTAAATTGAGGATGGCCTTGCGATGAATTGTAAATTCGAGACCGGTAAATGGATCAGATGGTAAACGACCCCATTTGGATTCTTCTTCGGAGTGTTTATCGATGGTAGATTGGTCGACTACTTTGCCAGAGGGTAAAACTGTGGGGAATATCTGGAAAAAACAAATTGAAATATTAAATTGTTGTTATGCAATTCGGAGTTGAATGAAGTATATGAACGTTATACACATATGGTCGAAAAAATAAGTACACCTGCTTATTTTTGCTTTATGTTTGATGTTAGTTACTTTAACAGAAAGTAAACATGGCAATTCGTTTTTATTTAAATAACTTTAATACAGTAGTGCCTTTAAAAGAAAACAAAACTGGGGTATCGCCGTTGTTTCAGTACTTGGTCAAAATAATAAATACATTGCTCAATTCTTTAATATTTTCGCAGTCTGCTGTAGTCTTTTTGGAAAGGCTAGTTATTTTACTGTTGTTTATCTTTATTCATAACAAAATAGAGAGAAAAATTGAAGAAGGTGGGCAAAGTCTTCGTTCTATACCAGAAACTATGAATCGGTCGCTATTATTTGTACAAGATGCTTTAAGGCTAAAAAGTTCGTCAAAACTCGCGGAAGACCCAGAAAAAACTTCAGAAACAGCAGATATCCGTATTGTAACACTTGCGAAGAAGGACCCGTTTGTGTCTTCAAGAGCGATCTCAGCAGAAATTGGAAATGTAATTTCATCGCGAACGGTTCGTCGTAGACTACAAGAAGCACATCTACTAGAACGGATAGCCAGAAGAGTTCCTTTGCTTAGACAAAAAAATATTTAAAGGCTATATAAAGTCATTCCAATTAGTCCGGAGAAAAAAATGGCGAAACATTTTGTTGAGCGGTGGAACAAAAATTAATTTATTTGGAAACGACTGTGCCCGGAATATTCGACACCCTAAGGGTAGGGAATTCCATGTTCGCTTTACAAAAAAGATGGGGGCGGCAATATTATGGCCTGGAGTTGTTTCTCGCGGTATGGTGCCGGTCCGATACATCGAATTCCCAACACTGTAACCAGATTCCACTCCAAAGATATTTTGGAAAATAAGATGTTGATCTATGCTGTAAAAGGTATGCCTCTTAGATGGACTTTTCAGCAGGATAACGATCCGAAGCATACTTTTAAGTTGGCAAAAGATTGGTTCCAAGATAATAATGTTGCCCTTCTTGATTGGCCAAGTCAATCTCCGGACTTAAATCCAATCGAAAATTTTTGGGGAGAGTAGAAACAAAGAATAGGAAAAGAGGTTCTTAAAAATAAGGATCGGTTATGGAATTTCGTTCAAAAAACGGCATGAAATACCAGTAGAGACCTGGAGGAAGCTTATTGCCAGCATGCCAAAAAGAGTCAACAAAATAATTGAGAATAAAGGTGGATATACCGGCTTTTAACGAAGCTCAGCCAATATAACAGAAAATTTTTTTTTTACTTTTTTCCATATTTTAATTAAATGTACTTATTATTATGTCCAATGTTTTTTGATTAATTTTTTACTTTTTGAAAAATACTGACTTTAATTCTTGTTTTTGTTATTTTTTTAACATTTATTTTATTTCTAATGTTATAACAAAAGAAATTATTATTTGTTTTTTCTTTTAATTTAAATAAATTTTCGTCGAACCTTTAAAAAAAATATAGGATGTACTTATTATTTTGACCATATGTGTACGTTCATTAAGTCATATTTAGCTTGCACTATATGGCTCAAGCGGCTCGTTTATTATTAGAGTACCAATAAATAAATAATAAAGCCATAACATATGAAATAAAACTGAGGTTTATTCATTTTATTATTTTTTGAAAAATATACGTACTTCTGATAATATTTTAATATTCGGTTTTCAGAACTACTTTCAATTTCCCTGTTTTAGTATCTGAAATATTTTTCAAAAACATTTGAGAAGTTCTTCGAAAAATTAAAATTTTTTCAATTTACTTAAACGTGTGAAAAGCTTTATTGAAAAGCGTTTTTTAAGACACATTTTTATTCCACCAAAGGCTTAACTTAAAACGAAGGTGTTGTTAGTAACGCTCTGATATTCATAAACACTTTATCAATATTTCTTAAAATTACTAAATATCACCTAATAACTTCTTGAAGCAAATGTTCTCTGAACCTTTCAATAACTGTAAGGTCCATAAGTTAAAATCTCAAAAGTACGCAGCTCTTCTTAAAGATTTTTATTCCATAGAATTTTCCTTTGTTTACAATCATTCAGAATTTAAAGTTTACTTTCACAGTCAGAGCAGCTTAAAATGAATATAAAACAAAGCTTATATGTATTCTCAATTTCGTAAAATTTGTCCGTCCGTAAATGAAACACACTCTTCCAGGTTATATTGGAACTGAGCGAACCATGATTTTTGTCTTCTTTTGTTTAAATTTTTGCTTGAAAAATGGTCCGGTTGCATATTGTAATTTACTTAGCAGTTTGGAACTGTAAAATTGTTAACTTAGCTACAAAAACAAAACAAAAATTATATGAAAATTATAAAATATTTTGTTTTTTCTCATTATTTTTATTTCCCTCCATTTCGTCTATTTTTAGTGCACTTTAATTTGAGCGTTCTAAGCTAACAGTTACTAGTTTGTTTTCATTCCGGTACTATTTATTTTGTGCATTTTGTAATTTATATATACGATATATTAATATATATTAATACGATATTGGCCAAAAGGCTTTAAATTACAAGATTGTTAAATAAATGAAATGAAACGAAAATGTTCCAGTTCAGAATCAGCAGTTCCGACTGTTTTTTTGCTTTCTTTCAGAAAGTATGCTTTTAAATTTAATTAAAATACGATTTTTAATAACAAGTACTTGACCCTTTTAATTATATTCGGCTCCAGGTTATGGAATTGAATAAACAAGGATGTTGGTATAATTTCTAGTTATTGTATTTAGTATTTTGTTTTCAATATTCCCATTGTTTCCATCGATCATCTTCAGAGGTGTCTAAAAATTAATACAGCAAGAAATTTCATTAAACAACGAGTACAAAACTTTTAACAAACAATAATTACACTTAAAATATCAATAACACATTTTAAAGAATTGTATGAGCGGCTTTTAATTGAGCATCGATATACCTATATATTAGCATATTTCTCGATATCACTGATAAAAAACCGTCCCTTGTCGATAGGAATGATATGATATGGAGCATTTCCAAAGTTCATCTCCGGACATATGTATATTCTTTCTCATTCTCAATTTTTACTTCGTCAAAATCAGGCCCATGACCAATTAATGTACACAGGTCTACGAGTGCAGTTTTTTGCCCTATTGGCCCTACTGTCTGTTGATTTTTGATCCGATTTGAGCGATGCTAACCCTGTTCAATCTTGTCTTTGTAGTACCAACATATGCGCATTTTATTTTATATATTAAATATTCAAGATATTTCACTAACTGCTTGTGTTAGTTTTTGTTTTGTGTTTGTTCGTGTTCGTGTAGCGAAAAAAAACAATACACACACACAACACAATAAACAAATGTCAGAATTTTACATTCCTCTGTCAGAATTTATAGTAGCCCTGGGATCTGGGAAGCGAAGCTTTTCCTCGATTTCAAATATGCATTTGCGTTAAAATTCAGTCCCAGCCGGTTCAAATTTGTAACTACTGCAGCTGAACAACTAAAAGGAGTCAACATATGCGATGCCGCCGACATCGAAGATTTTTGTTCGGCTTGGAACTCCGCCATATATTTATTGTACAGTACATTCAGTGCCATCACCAACGCAATCAAGAGCCCGCCATCTCAATCGCTCAATTGCTGAGAATCTTCGAAATTTTGCCTATTTCACCGAAAAAAGCTTAAATTCCCAAAATGATGCTTAAGAACATCCAAATAAAAGCAGAGGTTTTAAACAAGCCTTTGAAAAAAATATTTTTCGGTTTTGTGAATACAAAATATGGTGAAATTGTTTTGGGATACTACCTCCAGGACGGCGTGACACACATTTATGTTTTACAATTCACCAAAGGACGTACAAACACACAGGTCGCGTGCGACATTCAAAAACTCCTTCCAGATACAGCGTGCATTGAAAATTCTAAAGAAGCCGCAGTGATATTTGCAACATTAGGGCGAGATCAGAAATATATTTCTGTCGTGTTGAATGGTACGGAATTTCAAACTCTAGTGTGGAAGACATTATTACAGATACCTTATGGAGAGAATAGAACTTACAGTGAAGTAGCGGCTATGATCAACAGCCCGAATTCGACTAGAGCAGTAGCCAGTGCCGTGGGAAGAAATAATATCGCTATATTTGTGCCTTGTCATCGGGTGAAAGCGAAACATGATGATAAGCTAAAATATCGCTGGGGAAGTGATGTCAAAATGAAACTGCTTATGGACGAGAATAGCGAGAATTGATTACAAATATATTATTTATGCATATCTGATTATTCTTTTTGTAAAACCGGTTGTGTTTCACTTTCAAATCCAATAAATCGTAACGTTTCACTTTTAAATTCAATCTTTGCATTTCCGGTGGACAGAATAAGGAGAAACTCTCCGATTTGACAAATTTAACCATATAAGTATGTGGATAATTTTATTAATTTTTCTTACCAAACGTTTACCATTCCTAAAAAGGGTTAAAACTTTAACCTCTTTAACCCTCAAAACCTAAATTTAATTTTTGCCAAATTTCCTGTATTGAGATTTGAAAAAAAAAAAAAAATATGGCTTTGATAGCCAACGGCATCCTTTGTATTGGAAAAGGCATTACGGAACAGCGATGATGAAATATAAGTATGATATAACATATTTAGAATAGTGCTGATATTCTTCCCAGAAATCAAAATTGATTTACAAAATCAAGAAATGTATTCCCAATACCACTTCCATCTAAATTTTTCGTAGTAAATCTGTTAATATGCTGTCCTACTGCGAATAGGCGCAGAAATCAACAATATTAAATCACAGTAGAGCGATATTTTCTGCTTATTCCCTATATCCGAGACATTAACTCCTTGGTATTTGAGCTATCTTGTTAATGAGAGGAATTTTGTAATTTTATAGCCAAGCCTATTATTGTATTAAAAATATTAAAGGTATTGTTCATAATTTTTCAGCCAAAGTTGAGAAATGATTAAATGGACAAGAATAAATAGATGGATAATTGTTGTCAGTGGAAATCTCAGAATAAACTACTCTTTCATCAATATCAAACGGAAAATTGACTTCAATTATTCTCCTCCAGTTGGGAATTTCCAGTATCGTTTGTATTTGTTAAGCAGTTCATTCTCTGATCTTTACTAAAACTCTCTACAAATGAGAGAGAGGGAGAGAAAGAGAGAGATACACTGAATCTAATTGCCACATATTCCTATATCCATCATGAGCTTATTAATTTGAAATATCAAATTGGTGCTTACTTGAAGATTATTTACTTTAAGAAATTCGAATTGCTCGATAATATGTCAAATAAGGTCAATCAGCTTGTTAAGAAGGTGTAATTAGGTTCTAATCCGAAGAGAGCCACTACCTACTAAAATAAAATTGTGACAAAAGCCATGCATGGGCACAAGAATTCGGATTCAGATCAGACCCGGAAATGACGGGTGTGCCGAAAAGCATCTTGAAGAGGAAACGTAGAAAAACATGCAAAGAAAACTATGGAAATTTGATCACGAAAAGTGACGAGATATACAAATATCATAAAACGAATTTTGGTTGCTCCTACAGCCAATTTAAGTGGGGAAATTAAGCAAATAACTGACAACGAGGTTTATATACTGAAAGGTATCTGAAGAGTGACTCTAAAAATAGCATTCGTGTAAACTTACTAAATGTAAAAACTCTCTCATGTTTCATTCAGAAAAAATCAACTCTGTGTTTAAGTTAATTGATTTTAAAAATCGAAAAAGAAAAAATTTACCGCTAAGTCGAAAATTGACTTTCAGGCTTGGTTACCACTCACTACTGCTGCAACGATTCTGTGAAATATTTAATAATAAATATTTATTTATTTAATAATAAATATTTCGCAGAACATTTCCTTATAAGCATTTTTTTATAACCGATATTTAATGTACAATTCGATATACAGATCAATTCAGATTCTTTCCTGATATCTAATGAATCACTACAATAGTAGCAATACGGAACTGGTGAATAGGTCGATAATTTCTATGATAGCAGATATGCTTCTAGGTAGTCGGAAAATAATCTGAATTGATCTGTATATCGAAATGTACATTAAACATCGGTTATGAGAAAATGCTTATAAAGCACATTTACTACAGAAGTTTACAATGCTCAGTTATATCGCTTAGCGTTTGGTAGTTGGACTTCTTTTATAGTAGGCATCCACCATTTCCTGTGCCTTCCCTACCTCTGAAAGGTGTATCTTGTATTCTCTACATCAGCCATACATCATTCGCCATTTCTTTTGACAAAAGTTGGCTTCCATTTTATATTGCCTTTGTACTCTTTTCTCAGCTATATATGCCAGCTAATGCAGCAAATTCAAGCGAATTAAAAATCCCTAAAACATACCATCACCATTTGTTGCAGTCACTCTCTTTGCATGTCCCCCTCCGGCACATTACTGTATACACAATGTGATGGTGACCGACCCATTGCCTTTCGGTACTTGCATAATGCGAAATATGTATGTATACTACACACACACATCCCCTGTGCATTCATTGGTAAGGTTATAATTACATTTTGCCACAAGAAGGCAGCAAAAATCGATAAAGAAACGAACAACACACTATGTTCCACATACCATCAATTCCCATGTAATGGCATCAAGAAATTCCTCTGGTATCTTCAGCGTCGAATTTGAATTCAATTCCGGTATCGATCTGGATGGTGACCTCTGGCCGGCATCCTCATCCCTCTGGCGACCGCCATAGTCGTAGGGGTTTGTTATTTCATTCCAAATGCTTTTTATTAGCTCACGGTCTGCTTTTTCCAGGGAACGGGCTGGCAACCCCCAAATTTGCACCTTACGAAGCACGGGTGGGCACTTGTGCGTCGCCCTTATGGTCAGCTTGATGCTGTTGGTGGTCGATAGCATTTTGTGGGCTGTCTTAAAGAAGAATATCTTTTCACTGGGTTGCTGCTCGCAACTCTTCGAGCTGTAGTCGCTCTGGTAGCAAAATGTCAGCGAATCGACATCTTTGGCCAAGTCACGTACATAAGCGACGCGTTCCCAAATGCCCTCATACTTGCCGTGAACTTCAAAGGCTGTCGACCTTAGAGCACCGTGACTGTTCCAAAGTTTAATAACCTTCAAATCGATGGCCTTGGGGAAGTCAAAAACGATTTCGATCGGTGGCTTAGTCACGGCGAACGCCATGAAACCACGCTGTAGCTGCTCAGCATCGTCGGCTATTAGATTTGAGACCCCATAGCCATCTTCACACACGGCATCACACTCGACCGAGGGTTTTAATTTCGGATTGAGGAAATTGATTAAACTCATTTAAGGAATGCTCGGACGGGAGGAGGAAACAGCAAATTGCAACGAAATACACGGGCACACGAAATCGTCTACACTCGGCACGACTCGAAAATTTTGCACAGATAATGAGGAGCAGTGAATTAATAATGATTTATGCAGAAAAATGGCGTCACTTATGATTGCTTTGTAATTATTTGTAGGAAATTATGTTTTCTTTCTTTATTCTACGCTTTTTTTCCCTGCTATGTGTCGGTCTCTTTCCTTTTTCTGACGTTTTGTTACTGGTGTTTTTGTGTTATTCTTTTGCCAGTGACATCAAGAGCAAAAATTACTGTAATTGCCGAAGAAGAGAGGAAGTAAAGACAAAATTAACACTAGAGGGAGATAATAATGCTGCCATCGATTGTAGGTGGCGATAGGAGGACGTAACGATCTCATACGAAAGTTTCTATATTCCAACCAGTAAACTGACTGACTGACTTGCCGTTTTAACTATTCAACAGCTGTTGAGTCCAATTTGGAAAGTGATGTAAATATGAGTTTGGCGTAACGTACGTTAACGTATAGATTTTGCTTTCGACGATACCAAAGCCCAAATTACTTGAAATGTTTGCTAATAGTAAGATAGTTTAATGGTGACAAAAATAAAAATCGCCGTAAAGCTAAAAGCAGATGTAAAATTTTGAGGAAACCAACATTCTGGTGGCGAACTATATAAAATATAAATATCGTCATTTAAATTAAAACTTTTAGCGAAACGACCCAAAAAACAAAATGTATGAAACAAATATTTAGTCACAAATTTGGACATGTAGCTACCGGGTAGAAAACTACTCTACTTATTCACTGTTAGAAAAGTGAGTGTGGCGAAAGCGGCTTCTTCGCATACAAAATATAGCAATTTTTACCAGGTAAAAATCATATCTTTTCTATTTCAATAACTACCCCCACAACTATTACAAAATGAATGTGTTGGAGTTGTTTCTTCTCGTATTTTGCTAATATTATTTTATATATGTAACTATTAGTAAATTTATTTCTTTGCAAATTTCCTTTTTTTGGACCACTTTGTTCCAATTGTGACAATCACGTAACGGCGTATCGACTTTTGGGTGAAGATTCGTGTTGTTTAGTATTTTTCAGTAACCATATTTACAATCAGATAGATATAGACGATATGTGGCCTTATCGTCTAGTAAGTAGAATCGCCAAAAACGAAAATATAGTAAAAACACCATATTTTTAGAATACATCTGCGCCTCACAATGTCGTGGAGAGTGAACCGACTTGATGACAAGGAGTATGCGTATCAATAACGTCGTCTCACGCATTACATGCCAAGTTTACAAATTTTTTTGCTGAAAATTAATGTTTTTAGTATTTCACATAGCGACGCCCACAATAACGGCGGGTCCTCAAAAAACTACATAAGTGATGGATGGTTCTATATATTTCATCTAGCATTATATACTGCTTTCAGTTAACAAATAAATAATAAAATTAATGAACAAATTCTGAAAATTAAAATTTTCAATCAATAAAAAGCTTGATAAAAATTAATAACATAATTGCCAGTAACCAGAATAGTTAATTTAATTTATTGCGAATCAACTGGGAATTTCTTGAAATACGCGTCTAAGCCTACATTTTGCGGCGCAGCGATTTTTTTACCATTGTCATTGGTAGCATTGTGGCAACTATGTACACATTGGCAACTCTGTGACATTTTGTTAGTTGTTGTCAGTTACTTGCGCGTTTTAGTTCATCCACTTGTTGCTCTTATTTGAATGTGATATTATGTGGTTTATACGGAAGTTTCCTTAAATAAAATTAAATAAACATGCTAAATAAGTGCTAGTTAACTAAAATTCAATGAAATTCAGTGGCAAAACGGTCGGTTAAATGCAAATATGTATATGCAAATATGTAAATGCGAACGCGTGTGGGTTGTATGTGTGAAAAATAAAACCCAATAGTGTTCCCAATGGTGTGTAGAGCGTCATTAATGCGAGATATAAGTGTGTCTTTGCTAATGGTTGTTGTATGTGATATTGCGCATTTTGCTGTTGCCAGCTCGCAAATTTTAACAAATTATTGTGATTTCTAGGTATTCATAACAAATCGACAAATTGAAAGTAATGGAGTAATAAAGGTAAAGTACATTTCCGTATCAGTATTAAACAAGTAATAGCAAATATTTTTAACTCATTGATTCCCAAAGGGCTATTTTTTGTAAAATCAACGCTTAATTGTTGTTCTGGTCGAAAATTATGTCCTAAAAAAATCAGGGAACTTCCGAATTTCCCTGATAACATATATTAAATTTGAAACAGATTGCAATTGCAATTTAAAAAGTTAACAATTACCAAGGCTGCGCGACCACCTCTTTTTAAAAATGTTCCTTATAAGTACTGTTCACATCCTAAATATGAAATCTTAAAAACAAGGACCTACTTCTTCACAAGAAATTCTTTCAATAAAAGCAATATGCTAATTTCTCAGAAATTGAAAAATTATATTTGTAGTACTCTTTTAATTCGCTTCTTGTTTTTTTTTATAAAATTTAATTTTTTGTTCATTTAATTTTAATTCACTTTTTTACAAAATTTGTAATTTTACACATTTTTCAAATGAAAGCTAGTTTCAACATTAACCTATATATGCAATTTATTTATCTTTTCCGATTCTTTTGGCGGAGTTAAAACAATTTTTTGCTATTCGCAATATAATTTGGATCTAAAAGCTCAACATTTTAACTTTAAAATTTTTTAAAACTGTATATATCTCCATTTTTCAGAATTTTGACTTTTCTGTAATAACTTCATAAAAAATTAATTTTTTTAAATATTTCACATTTCAAACATTTTTTTTTAATTTATAATTTTTCATACTTCTTGTATGAAAGATCTTCTGAACATAAATCCATACACGTACTGTCCTTCT
>JAHXMU010026400.1:0-13940 GCA_019455685.1 Philornis downsi
CCAAAGAACAGACGCCATGATCTTGTCTGCAGATGGAACCGTCTTCGCCTTCTTTGGTCAGTATTCTCTCACCCAGTCCACTGCTTTGGCTGTTTGTTTGTCTCAGTTATGGAGTAGTGGATCCATGTCTCATCCATGGTTATAAATCAACGCAAAAATTCGGTTTTATGGCAATGAAACATCGCCAAACACAGTACTGAAACATCTTCATGACGCCTTTTTGGCGCTATTGTAAGCAAGCGCGGCATCCACCTTGCACACAGCTTTATCACCTTCAAATCTTCGGTCAATATACGATGTATAGCAGTTTTTGAATTGCAGCTAGCTCTCGCACCTTCGGCCGACGGTCATCCAATACAATTTTGTGGATTCCCTTAACAGTGTCTGGTGTGAACACCTCAATCGGTCGACCTCTAAAGTGTTCATCTTGGCAGCTCGTACGGCCACGTTTAAACTCTGCCACGTAATATTTTACAATCGTAAACGAAGGATCAGACTCCCCCAGAGTAGAATGTAGTTCGGTTTTAATATTGTTTCATAGAAAATTTAATAATATAATATAACAATTAATTAATTTTAATTTTAATTTTTTTCCTCCCACTAAAAATCCCTCCAATACATAACAAGATAATTAACGGATAGGTGAACTATCGCCAAAAGTTTGGCAGGATCTACATTTTTACATATTTATAGTATGGGATTATCCATTTGTTGGTTTTAGATGTAAAGTTAAATAAAACACACATAGAGCTACGATTTCGATGAAACTTGCATTTCATTATAATGCTTGGACCTTGCCATTATGTACAAAATTCAGTATCATTTAGATGAACGCTTCTGGAATGGTTGCAGCAGTGGATTCTTTTGAGGTTCCTCCATTACGACTCAATGATACCTCCAGACCATAATGCGCACAGACAGTCACATTTTCCGGATCAAATAACTTTTCCACAATCACTTTTGGGTTCTTCGAGGCCCACATGTGACATTTTTGGTTGTTGACGTAATCGCCGAGAGAGAAATGAGCTTCATCGCTGAAGAAAATTTTGTTCGAAAAATCTGCATTGATAGCCTACAGCTGTAGCATCCAAGCAGCATATCTTTGGCGTTGTGGTTTGGACTCCTTATGGATCCATCCATTGGTACCTCCAGGTACCAACATATCTATAAATTCAAAATACACCATAATGAGCCTTAAGGTAGCCCCAACTGCTGAAAATGTAGTGAAAACGACAAATTTAATTTATCCACCACACTTTCACTAACGGAAGCGGTATTGTCGGCAGTGCATACATTGTGATTATGCACAGGTCTGACCAAATCTGTAACGCTTCCAGTCTCTTTTAATTTCTTTATAATCTTACCAATTCCTTGCTAATTAGGCCGGTTATGACAATCCCGTAATGCACGAAAAGTGCCCACATTTGAGTCACCACTTTTGTAATAAGTTTTAATCATCTTTGGACGTTCTTCGGTTGTTAAACGATCCTTATTCGTAAATGGCAAAACTTTCACTAAATAAATAACACTTTAAATGACAGTTATTTAATAGCTGACAGCCTTGCCAGATCGGCGGCTTTGAAACCACTATCTGTTAGATTTTTTCAATGACATCTACAGCTAGATATTGTTAATCGCGTCTTATTTTCATAGGATGCAGTTTAGTTATTTGTATTTCAAATGCCATCTGATAAAAAAAATAATCGGCTCTAAATGAAACACATTTTCAATTGCTGTTTTTTTTTTTGTTTGCCGCATTCGAGCTTTCAACAGTCTTCATTACCGACCACGGCATGTCATGAAGATTGCATTTCATTTTTATGTATTTAATTTTTTAACGTATTTTCCAGCAGTATTATTTACACAAAAGTCGTTTGTGCAAAAAATTCCGCGAAACGAACACATCTGCCCTAATACAGGCACAATTGCGACGTAGATCGCACTTACACACATTAATATGAAGTACATTTATGGAACGACTAACAGAAATAATTCCAATTCATCACTTAATACAATGAGCAAAGACATAAATTGTGTTTAAAGTGGAAAAAAAAATGAAGTAGAAAAAAATGACCACAAAAAAGTACACAATATCCTTCGATATCCTGTTAAGTGATCTTTAGCTACAAAAATCGCTCACTTCTGTTCATGGTAATTGCGCTGCGTAAGTACCTAGAACAATGTTCGTGCGTCGTAACGAACTTTTGCTTACGCCCAAGAGAAATTACCTGAAGTTGTCCGCCGCCAGTCTTGCCTCCAGCCCGTTCCTGTTCCTTTCATTGCATAATAATAATAAACTTAAAAATATTCTTTGTCATGAAGTACATACTTGAGTTTCTTTTCTGTAATTCTCTTTTCTTCTGAATGCTCTTGACAATCAGTTAGTTAAAGTAGGATATTTCCTAAATACATTTATTTGCGCATGCGCGCGCACCTCTCCACGCTTTAGCTCTTGCAACCATTGTTGGCATTGTTTGGCGAAAGTGCAATTTATAACGCACCCAATACCTAAAGATGATTGCTATTGAATTTCCTTGATTTCAGTTGAAATCCCATCAGAAACAATGAACGAGATTAGAATGGAATGTGTTCATATTGTATTACATGCAGACGTCGCAGTGGTCTTCAATTCGAAATGAAATAATTATAATTAAATTTGTATCTCAGTTATTGTTTGGCATTGCTTGACAACTTCCTCAAATGTAATTGATATTTCGTTATGATTCTTTTGAAAGCAGTTTTCGAAACAAAACCACATTGTTGGCATCCGCCCTCAATAGAAGGCGATTGTTTTTATTTCTATGGAATGAAATTTTACGTTTGAGTTTTTTTCTTTGTAATGAAATTAACGTCAAATGTGTGCTATAGCACATTTTTAAATGGGTGGAGTTTTTAACAAATGTTCAAATATTTTCAATAATTTAACAGCAAATTGAAAGCGTAATGCGCGACTGATAACGCTAACGCACCGGATTTGTACTCGTATTCTATTCGCCGAATTCATCGACAGATTTCTTTGCCATATTCAACACGGGCCGTTGCTTGGATTTTGTCGTTAATGCTGTCGTTAATTTTGGCTTGAGGTGCCATAATTTTGGTTTTGTAAGAAAAAAGAAGAAGGAAAGAAGTATTTTCAAAGTGCAAAATTTGTGGTTGTTTTTTACTATCGCTGTTCTTTTAGTCCGGACAAAATCGATTGATCATTGTATTCGATAATCATTCATTAGCTGGTTATTACCAATGGTGGAAAACTGGATATACATGCTTGGTAATTAACATTCTTTCTATTTGATACTAAAAATGTAAAGTACGGGTAATCTAGTTTTTGGTTTCAAAAGTGAAATCAATGTGTAGGTTTTACATGAGTCTCGCTTTGAAAGCCTTACCCATGGTGTGCCATCACACAGGTGCTGTTTTCCATCATTTTTTTTCTTGCTTATATATATGTACTTTCTTTCTTCTAGCGACAGCAAGCGCCCCTTTGGGGTACTCAAACTAATCCCGAAGGATTAGTCAAACTACCAGAGATTGGAAGTAGGTCCCTTGGAAAAGCTTCCTCAGGTCCCACTCCGTCACTCGGCCAAAATACCTTTGTAGTCACTTCGTATGAAGTGAACTACCTCCCGGGTAGGAGTTAAGGTATCTAGGAAGACCTCGGATAGACATGAATAGCGTTTTCTAAGCTAATGCCTTCCTTCACCAACGCAATCTGAAGCAACGCAAAAGCACTGAAAACACTTGTTCGGGCAACCACAGCCAGCACGATGCTCCCACTAGGGGTCCAACACCATTGACCAGGAAGGAACAATGTTCCCTGGGCCCCTGGTCACCCGTGCTACCAGAAGAAAAGAACCCTCTGCTCTGGGTTTCGCAGACAAGCTACTCCAGTTTTGCTTTATCATACCTCGCATGGAACTGGTAATCCATAATCTACGGCATAGATTTTCAATGTCCGAGGAGAGAATATCAACACAGCAAAGCACGCCATGCTCCAATCATAGTCCATTAACCAGATCTTTCTGGTCATACAACTACCTATATTAACGGAAAATATAAATCTTCTGATACCACCCGGCGGCTTCTCTATGACGCACCTGTTGCTTGTTTAGCTATGACTCTCCCCTTTACTTGGTTTTCGAAAAACGAGTTCCAAGATCAGTTTGATGTCATATTATAGGTGAATCCCAAGACATAATCCACCTTTTCCTAGGGCGCCTGGCACAAGGCCACACTACTTTGTTTTTGTACGCAAGCATCATACCCTTTGCCTGCTTAATTACAGGATCGGGGTAGACAGGCTTGCGTTTTAGGGGTAAGCGGTACAAAGCATCCTAGGAAACACTCGCCTACCCACGGTTTCAAAAGTAAAGTTAAAAAAAACAATACGCATAAGGCTATGATTTCAATGAAATTTTTAGTTCATTACCGTTGTGTGCGAAATAAAGGGTTGTCCGCCACCGGTCTGGCAAGGCTGTCAGCTGGTAAATACCTGTCATCCGAAGTGGTAGTTATTTAGTGAAAGGTTTACCATTTACGAATATGGATCGTTTAACAGGCGAAAAACGCGTGAAAGTAGTTAAAACTTACTACAAAAGTAGTAATTCAAACGTGGGCACTTTCAGTGCATTACGGCGTGATTATGGTCGTCATAATCGACTACTGTGCAAGGAATTGACAGGATTATAAAGTTATTTGAAGAGACTGAAACCGCTACTGATGTGGTCAGACCTGTGCATCATGGCAATGTATGCACTGCCGAAAATATCGCTTCTGCTAATGAAAGTGCGGCGGATAATCCGAATTTCAATTAATAGCACTATGGCCGTACGATAACCGACTTTTTTTGGCCTGTAATTGAAGATTATGAACTGGACGATATGCGGTTTCAACAAGATGGGGCCATGAACCACATAACACGACCGATTTTGTCGTTATTGCATGAGAAGTTTGTAGAAAGCGTAATTTCATGGTTTGATGACGTCAGTTAGCCACAAGGATGATGCGGTTTGACGCCGTTAGACTTTTTTGTGGGGCTACATCAAAGACCGTATTTATGCCCAAAATCCTCAAGCAGTGGGGCATTTGAAAATCAACATTCGTCCAAAATTGGTCGAAAGCTACCTCAAAAGGATTCATTGCTGCAAACAGTCCAGAGACGGTCATTTCGATGACATTGTATTTCATACATAATAGCAGAGTTCAAGCATTATAATGAAATAAAAGTTTTATAGAAATCATACCTTTATGTATGTTTTATTTCACTTTACTTTCTTAACCGAAAAATGGATAACCCAGGATTACGTATCCCAGTTCAAACTACATACATTTTATTGAAAAAAAGTTTGATTTTTTGTGTGTTTTTTGTTTCTTCTTAGGTGGCGACTGGAATAGATAGCCTTATCTATTATACGCCGCCTGTAGCAAATAATTACAAGCGCTTCGATCTTCAGCGTTTTCCTCCTAATCGTCACACCAAGCTTCGACAGTATTTCAAAAGCCTGGTCCTTCCAACGGAGTTTTGGTCGCCCTCTCCTGTGCCGTCCATCGAGTTCGTTGTCGAAAACTTTCCATGCCGGAGCATTTGGGTCCATCCGCCCAACATGATGCGGATATATTAATGCGTTTGACCACGTCGATGTCGCCATATAGCTCATACAGCTCCATTGTTCATGCGACGCCGATACTCTCCGTTAACGATGATGGGTCCATATATTTTCCGGAGTATTTTCCTCTCGAAAGCTGCCAGCACTGGTTCATGCGCTTGCGTCATAAACCAGGATTCTGCGCCATATAACAAGACAGGTGGAACCAACGTCTGGTACAGTTGGATTTTTGTTTGTCGAGAGAGGGCTTTAGCTTTAACTTTTTTCGCTCAGATTTTGGTTTTTAACATTATCCAATTCTGGATAATGGACGTCATTATTACAACAATTTCTTTACAATCACATCTAATATGTAGATTTAGTCGATTAAATTGTAGTTTGTTGCACTGATAGTGCCACATTTGTGAATTTTTACGTAAAGGAAGACGTTTTCAATCCAACTCTCTCTATCAGAAACTATCACAATACGGAGGCTATGAGAATTAGATTAAATGTTGGCCTGGTATACGTATTAAGATGTCTCAAATTGTTGATTTGTATGTTCCAATGGAAAATCAATGTTTCGAATCGGAAATCATGATTTAAAGGATAATATTTCAAAAAGCGTATTATTTATGATTTGCCTATTTGTTGTCCACAAATGCCCTAATATAAGGACATACATAAGGACGCTTTCATAATAAAAGCGTACATTTGTTTTCCAACCGTATAAGGCGCTAAATAAATATGTGAACGGTTTCTCTGCCACATGATTACGATTAGTCTATTAACTACGTTACACTAAACTGTCTACATTAAATTTTCAGAAACCATTTTCTAAGAATTGACAAAAAAGCGCTTTAAAATAGATACTTAAACTTTCAAGCGTTCTTTACAGTTCAATGGATTTTGGAAGATATTGATGAGGACAAGAATCTCTGTCATCAATTTTCATATGTTCTTTTCGTCCTTTTTCAAAGAAATTACACAAAGTGTACTACAAATATATTGTGGATATTCTCGGATGTCTTCTATTACCGGTATTGTAATAATTCCTTTCATCCTTTAGGATTCAGGATGCTATTTCTGAGAGAAATATAACCCTTAAAGTGATACCAATTGCTTACCACCCCCGTCTTCAGATATGACACCACAAAAATCACCACCGTCTCCAACTGACTTGACATAAAAAACAAAATTTTTAGCCATGATTTGGAAGCTAATTTTTACAGTTTTTCAATTGTCTATATTTGTACTCAATATTGTACCAACACATATTCTTGATTGTTGTAGAAATCTATGCCGATCTAAGTATGTCTGTGTCTCTTTCGAAAGAACAATAGAAGCTAAACTGCTTAAAGTAAGAGGCTAAAATATGTCATATTAATAGACAAGCTGAATTAGAAATTAGATAAATCGACCAGGAAAAACTTTACTACCCAAGGACATAATTCGCTTTTAGAAAAATTAATATTTTTTAGAATTTTTTTTTGAACAATTTTACATTTTACTTTTATTTTAAAGAGCATTATATGATCATAAAGTCTATCCCAACAAAATAGTTTCATATTTCAAGGGCGGTCCTAAAACTAGCCGACCTAACAAAAGAGACACAAAAAAGGTGGGAAAAATTTTCTTTATTTTTCAACATAATCTCCTTCTAGCTCGATTCACTTTTTCCAGCGATATTCAACGGCTTCTGTACCCTGTTTATGGTAAGAACTGTTAAACTCCTTAAAATAGTCATCAACTGCAGATTCCACCTCTTCATTGTTGGCAAATATTTTATCGTCGAGCCATTCTTTCAAGTTTGGAAATAGAAAATAGTCTGAGGAAGCTAAATCTAGCGAATAAGGTGCGTGATGAAGCAATTCGAAATTTAATTGCCATTGCAATAGTCGATATGTGAACTGGAGCATTGTCTTGATGCAACAACACGTTATTTTTCGCCAAATGGGGTCTTTTTTCGATAAAATCACCATCTAAGCGCTGTAATAGATTAGCAGAATATTCGCCATTGATGGGTTTTCCTTTCTGAAGATAATCAATAAAAATCATGCTATGCGCATCCAAAAAAAAAAAAAAAAAAAAGACAAAAAAAAAAACGCTCCACAAGCATGCACACGGATCGGCACTATTTGCCCATCTTTTGACACAATTCTCCCATTCCAGTCCAATGCCTTGACTGTTCCTTTGTTTCAGGTGTGAAGTAATGGAGCCATGTCTCATCCATGGTTATAAATCGATGCAAAAATTTGGCTTTTTTGGCATTGCCAAACATTCTACTGAAACATCTTCACATCGCTGGGTTTGCTCTGTCGATAGCAAGCGCGGCATCCAGCTGGCGCACAGCTTTCTCAACTTCAAATCCTCGGTCAATATACGATGTATAGCACTTCTTAAAAGGCCTATCATTTCAGCTAGCTCTCGCAACTTCAGCCTATCAACGACGATCATCCAATACCATTTTATGGATTTTCTTAAACATGTCTGGTGTGGACATTTCAATTGATCCACTATAGTGTTCGTATTGGCAGCTTGTACGGCTTCGTTTAAACTCTGCTACCCAATATTGTACAGTCGTAAACGAAGAAGCAGATTCTCTCAGAGTAGAAACCAGCTTGGATTTAATATAGGTTGGATTGAGACCTTTCAAATGGAAATATTGAATTATAAAGGGTGTCCGAACAAGAACGCAAGATTTAAAGTTTAAATAAAACACAGATATTTAAAAAAAAAATCGTCAAACTTTATTATATCGTAAAGTAGACAGAATGAGATTATGTATGGAACAACACATCGGGCAGATGGCCGCCGCGGCTTTGCTGGCACACATGCGATCTTTTAATGAAATTTTCAATGACCGTTTTGCATAAATGCTGCGGTATTTCATTAATGCAGCGCCCAATTTCCTCTTTTAAGACCTGAGTCGTCGTCGGCTTATTCGCGTAAACCATCGACTTCAAAAAACCCTAAAGAAAAAAGTCTAATGGTGTTAAATCGAACGATCTAGGCGGGCAATTCTGGTCTCCAAAACGCGAAATAATTGAATTGTTTCTCTGGCTGTATGACATGTGGCGCCATCTTGTTGAAACCACATGACCTCCACATTCATTTCTTCAATTCTAGGTACGCAAAAACTGGTTATCATTTCACGATTCCGAACACCATTGACTGTCTTGCGTTCTTGTTGGGACACCCTTTATAACGGTGATCAATTTTTTCATGTTTACAAATTCGCAGAGACCGTTTACTTTTAATGACTCAAAAATACTAAAGAACGTGGCGCCTTGAAAAATATTAAAACATATGTTTCATGGGGTTGCCACTTTTCACCAAAATAATTTTTTTTTCAAACTACTGGCAACTACTACTTGTTTTGGGATCGCCCTCACATCTATGAGCAGATGACGTTTTTGGAACACACATTTCGATTCCAGATTCCAGACGTGATAAATTTGGTTCACTGAAAAATAAATCGTAGTTAGTCGCATCTTTCGTATAACAAATGTATTCAATTTGTTCGTTTGGCTAGAATAACTCCAAAGAGAGCCATCGTCATGAAAATCTAGTCATTTTATTTTTTAATATTATCTTCCCATGGAAATTCAATATGTTTGTCTTTCGATGCTAAAAACCGAGTTCGCCCTTTAATGCACGACGAACAACAACCGCGGCAAATCCATTCAAACAAAAGCGATTTCAAACGAATTGAATTTGCCGCTGCGTACCTTTTTGCAGTTTCTTAATAAACTTTAAGTATTTCTTTTTGCATTTTTCGTTGTTGGTGTTGCTGTTGTTGTTGTTGTTGTTTTAAGTATGTTTCTTATAGGGTCTTTTGTGGAAATGAACACAAAACGAATCTTATGATTTCGTTTGTTGTTCTTTTGTTTGTTCTAAAAGAAATTCTTTGAAAAACTTCACTTTTTACTCCTCCGCCCGACCGCCCGGCAAATGGAGGCTGTGCCGTCTCCCCACATTTAAATTCAGGCAACTTTGCCAGCCAACCAACCAACCAACATTTCATAATTATAACAAAAACAAAAATAATACATAAATACAATAAGAACAACAACAACAAGAACAACACTAGAAGTAGAGAACAACATAAAAACACTTAATATTTTTTCAAAGCTTTATATCGCATTTTAATACATAAGTAGTGAGTGCTTTTTTCGGTTTCTGATGTTTTGTTCTTTTTCTTTGGCACAGGCTTTGTGAACATTTTAGCGTGTTCTGCTGATGTTGTTGCCGTATAATTTCGTTGTTTTTTTTTTTGTTGTAGTTAACATTTTCAACATGAAAAGAAATTAAATCTCAATTGTTCATATTGTTGCCACAATTGGATTGGTGTAAATGTTTGAGTTATTCTTTAGTGTCTTCAGTGATTTTTGTTTTTTTTTTTTTTTGCCCGCTAAGAATCTGCTGAAATGCTTCATTCTTAATATCTGTGAGAATAATTTTACGAAGCGTTACTATAGAGTACAATAAAATGTTGTAATGATAAAAAAAAGTGTTGCAGTAGCCATTATAAATACCGGGTTATATATCCATTTTTCGGTTTTTAAGGTCAAGTTAAATAAAACACACATAAAGCTATGATTTCGATGAAACTTTTATTTCATTATAATGCTTGGACCTTGCCATTATGTACGACATACAATGTCATTTAGATGACCGCCTCTGGATTGGTTGCTGTAATGGATCCTTTTGAGGTAATTTTCGTACACCTTTTTGCACATTTCGGGCGGTATCTAGGCGATAACTTGACGAATATTGGTTTTGAAATCCTCCAATATTTGGGGATTATCTGTGTAAACACGGTCTTTTTCATAGCCTCACAAAAAAAATCTAACGGCGTCAAATCGCATGATCATGGTGGCCAATTGACGTTGCCAAAACGTGAAATTGCGCTTTCTTAGAACTTCTCATGCAACTTCTCATATTGCGGGGCTCGTGGCACTGTCTTGTTGAAACCACATATCGTCCAGTTCATAATCTATAATTGCCAGCCAAAAAAAACTCGGTTGTCCTATGGCCATAGCGCTCTGAATTGAAATTCGGATTATCCGCCACACTTTCACTAATAGAAACGATATTTTCGATAGGGCGTACATTGTTATTATGTACCGGTCTGACCATATCGGTAATGCTTCCAGTCTCTTCAAATTTATTTATAATCTTGCCAATTCCTTGCACTGCAGATCGATAATACGACCATAATCACGCCGTAATGCACGGAAAGTGCCCACGTTTGAATCACCACTTTTGTAGTAAATTTTAACTAATTTTACTCGTTTTTCGCTTGTTAAACGATCCATATTCGTAAATGGTAAACCTTTCACTAAATAACTACCACTTCAGACGACAGGTATTTAACAGCTGACAGCCTTGCCAGACCCGCGGCGGATATCACTTTATTTCACACCCAACGGCAATGAACTAAAAATTTCATTGAAATCATAGCTTTATGTGTGTGTTTTTGAAACCACTAAACGGATAACACTGTATTTAAGTGCAAATTTTAATGACGATCAGTGTTGCCAGTTTTTCCGCCTGCTAAATTCACCTTTTTTTCAATCTGTTTAGCATACAAAATTTGGATTTAGCTTAAACTTTTTTCCGCCTTTTTTCATAATTTTTAAAATTTTTTTTTTTTGCTTCTTCCCCTAAGAATGTTATTGCAACTTATTTCAGCACATAGAAAGTCTAAAATAATACTAGTAAAAATTGCTTTAGTAGCATTCCATTTAAAAGCAAAAGAGGCGTTTCTACTAAGGGATTAAAGAATATCAGATTCAGAACTCCGTTTTCTTGGACTTTGCAGATAGAGGCAGGCGCAAACATCTTTTTATTTTGCTGTGAAATAGCATGAGAAATTTTTACGAAGTAGAAAAGTATAAGTTATTGAAACGGAGACTTAAATCACTGCAATTTTTGTATTAGAAAAATTAATATTTTACTGCCTCCAAACGAATCAAGTAATTAAGCAAATAAAAAGAGTTTAAAAGATTGAATGTAGTACTTTTGGCATTTCGGCTTTTGTTTAAACCTGTTTTAAAAATGCTTAGTGAGTATATTAAGCAAAAATATCAACGTTATAAGAAAATCAATTTCGCACAACAACTTTGCCATTTTAATCAATATTTTTTTAGGCAAAATCGGATTTTGAATTCAGGTTAGGTTATCACCTTAATAGATTTCACCGCTGAAGACAATTTTAAATCCATAATTGAAGAATCCATACCGTTCGATGAAATATGTTCGTCAGGAAAAACACACATTTCTTATTTGAAAGTTCTTATTTGCTGAGCATATCAAGCTAACATTTGCTAGCATATCAAACAAATTTTAGTACGTAGCTGTATGAGCCGATGAAGGTACAAAATATGATTTAAGAAATTTGGTAATCAAGTTGACAGTCTCATTCATTGTATGATCTTGATACAGCATCACTCATTTTTGAAACATTAATTTTGGAACTAACAGAATGCCTGAACGACTTAGAGTTCCTTTTAATTTCAATATGCATTGACTATAAAGAAATTTAAAGAGACTGGAAGCGTTACAGATGTGGTCAGGCTTGTGTATCTTCGCAATGTTTGCACTGCCGAAAATATCGCTTCTGTTAGTGAAAGTGTGGCGGATAATTCGAATTTGTCAATTCCACGGCGTTCTCAGCAATAGGGCATATCTTACGACATATTACGGCATCAATATAGAGTCCAACTCTCGCAACAATTAAAGTCGGTGGGGCATTCACAATGCCGTAGATACACTGATTGGTTGCTACACCAACAGACTTTCAATGTTGATTTTTCGAACAAAATTTTCTTCAGCGATGAGGCTCATTTCGCTCTCGGCGGTTACGTCAACATGCAGTTTGTCGCATATAGTGCTCGCAGAGTGGAGGCTCAGAAGTGATTGTGGAAAAGCCATCCGGAGAAAAAAATTGTTTGGAGCGTTTTGGTCTACACCATTTTCAATTGAAATTCGAAGAACTCCATTTAAAATTCGAGACACATCAGTGAAAAATCAAAATTTCCATTTGAAATTCAAAAAACATCAATTGAAAATCAAAATTTCCATTTGAAATTCAAAAGACATCAATTGAAAATCCAAGATTTCCATTTGAAATTCAAAAGACATCAATTGAAAATCCAAGATTTCCATTTGAAATTCAAAAAACTTTAATTGAAAATCAAAATTTCCATTTGAAATTCAAAAGACATAAATTGAAAATCAAAATTTCCATTTGAAATCCAAAAGACATCAATTGAAAATCAAAATTTCCATTTGAAATTCAAAAGATATCAATTGAAAATCCAAATTTTAATTTGAAATTCAAAAGATATCAATTGAAAATCAAAATTTCAATTTGAAATTCGGAAGACATCAATTGAAATTCAAAACACATCAATTGAAATTCAAAATACATCAATTGAAATTCAAAACACATCAATTAAAATTCAATACACATCGACTGAAATTCGAAACACATCAATTTCAAATCCGTCATTTGAAATGTAAAAAACATGGGTTAAATTCGACCATAGCATGCTCTACATCTTAACGTGTACAATGGGTAATGTAATTGCAATGGTAACATAAAGGATTTTGGATAGTCGCCATTTGAAGTAGCCTATACTAATTGAAGCTGTGAAAATAATTCTCAAACCCAAGCGCGTCAACATTTTTCTATTTCTAAAATTAGAAGTAATTTTCTCAAATTATTCTTAAATGTACTCAGAGCAACCATAATAACAGGACAACAAAAAAATGCGTTTAAAATTGTTCTGAGCAGCAACAAAATTACGTTTTTTTGTAAAGTATGAAAATAAATTGCCTCTGTGAAAGTTCAAATTCGGTCAAACCGATAGCTTTTATATCACATATCAATAGTAACATTGTTGAGAAATATGTAAATTCCATTTATAATATTAACATTTACTATACTATTATAAACTTATAATCTTATCTTATAGTACTCGTACATTTGCAACTCCTTGTTTTTTAGTAATAATATTTATTTTATTGAATTTTCCAATTTGAGCGCATCATCATCATCATTATTGATCTGTGTTGCGGTCGAAAGTACCAATTATTTTTCGAATTTCAATTGATGTGTTTTGAATTTCAATTGATGTGTTTTGAATTTCAATTGATGAGTTTCGAATTTCAATTGGTGTGTTTTCAACTTCAACTGATGTCTTTCGAATTTCAATTGGTGTGTTTAGAACTTCAATTGATGTCTTTCGAATTTCAAATGGAATATTTGAATTTCAATTTATGTCTTTTGAATTTCAAATGGAAATTTTGATTTTCAATTGATGTCTTTTGAATTTCTAATGGAAATTT
>JAHXMU010026400.1:13950-48868 GCA_019455685.1 Philornis downsi
ATTGTATTTCATACATAAGGGGAAGGTCCAAGCATTACAATGAAACAAAAGCTTCATCGAAATCATAGTTTTATGTGTGTTTTATTTAACTTTACCTGTGAAAATGAAAAACGAATAACCTTATTTAACAGCATATGAAATTCTTATATACTCGTATTTATCGTTTCTTTTTTTTTATAATAAACACTTATTAACAACCACAGTGTGCCTCTTCCTTTGCAATCTAAATATTCCTATTTCGATTAGAATCCGATAGCGAAGGCTCTCTGGGAGACATCCTCTCCAAAAACAGCTCTATTATTTTAACTTGACAGTACCTCAAATGCGAGTATTATTCAAATATGACATTTGAACTAAAAATGTTAATCAAAACATTTGTTGTGTTAAGTCAAATACGAATAGTATGAAGAACATGAAGACAATAACTCTACAGGATAGCAACAAATAATTAAACAATAAATTCGAAGAATAATAAATAGAATCAAAAAAGCAAATAATAAAAAACATCGAATATTGTGATTTACAAATAATTGTTGAAAAGAAAAGAAAGGATTACAACAGTTCTGTTTTAAAACACGCGTGATTCAACAAAGGAATCCCAAATCAGATTGAGATCTTGATGAGAAAACACACTTGGCCGACGGACGGACCTTTACAAAACACGGATTTCCCTGGAACGGTGGGAATTTGATTATGATTTTCTCTTTCTCTTTGTGGATGACAATTAACCAAATTCTATCGATTCACTTAGTACAGTGAATTTCACAGAACCCTCTGCGACACGAAGCGTTTAAAATGTCCTTTCGCAGAGAAAGGACGATGAAGAAACTTACAATTCAATTATTGTGTAAAACACCACAAAACTTTAAAATGCATTTCAATATAAACACATTTCTTTGTTGTCCGATTTCATTTAGTCCTTTCTAGGTTTTTATGGCAGCCGTCAACGGTGGGTGGACGAAACCTTGGCTTGATTGGATGGTGGTGGCGGTGGCGGTGGCCGCGATGGTGGCGGGTTGCATGCATCATGTGCTGATGTCAACCACAGAGCATCACGTGACATGTTTTGTTATTGCCACAATCAACCAGTAAAATCCAAATCCCAAACATTTCTCTTCATGGGAACATTTTTTTCCTGAGTTTCACCATAATCACAAAGGATGTTTACAAATGTTTTGCTGCCACAGCCGCAATGTCACCAAATGTTTAGTCTCATAATTTCATATGCAAATGTCAATCAAATGGCTGGTCGGTCTTACAGCGGCAAACCATTGCTGGGTGAAGTGAAAATTAGTGTGGGGTTATTCGTAACGAGATTTAAGTGATTTGACAATTAACGGATCAATTTGAGAGCAAGCGTACGTTTGGTTCCGGTTTTTTTCCTAAATGTAGATTTTTATCTATTGCTAAATGTGTAAAGGATCCTTTTAAAGAATGAGATGTTTGCGTGAGGTAGTATATTGAGCTAGGAAAATGTGAAATTATTGTCTTTATAACCAAAAGTAGTCTGGACGTTTTGGTCACAGTCATGGATCGTTATAATAGATGATAGAACTTGATCTGTTAGAGACAGAAATCTTAGATAGTTTGGTCTTTTACCCATCATGAATTACAACATAAATTCAGGCAACCTGGAGAATACACAAGATAATGAGACCTGTATTCTAGAAGGCCTTCAAAGTGCAGTATTTTCTTTAAAATAAAATTGTTTTAGTGAACATAAACATGTTACAGCGCTAATAACGATTGTAACCGGTAGTTATTTAAATTCGGGCTTTAAAATTATAATTTTGTCAACGTTTTATTTTAGATCGTAATTATGTTTAATCAATAATGATAGCAATGATTTCAACTGCGTTGCAGTAATCTTTTACTGTAGCAAACAACAATGTATGTATATGACGGAAAGTGTCGACAGATATTCTTCCGAAGGAATAAAAGGTGAGGGGGGGAAAACGAAATAGAATTAGTAGGGGGGTATTGCCAGTGCTGCACTACACAGGATGTTTACCTGTTTTTCTGATGGAACAAAACACTTTTGGGATTTTAATATTTTTTCTTGAGGTACTCTTCGGGATGAGAATTCGCTGAGGTTAGATGAGAAGTGAGTTAAGACTAAAATGTAAATGTAAAATGTAATAGGCCTTGTAAGTCAAAGTCGTGCAGCAATTCTCAGGATGCGAGAGAAAGCTTTTGGAAAGATATTTCTTATTAGAGAGTGATGGGAGATATTACAAGTCGACGGGTGTGGAATAAAAATTCCGATTAAAACTCTGACCTTTTTTTCGGTGATTTACTGATTTTAAATGTAGTTGTATGGACACCTACTAGGGCAGTCCCAAAGCTAGCAACGGAGGCACAAAAGATTGGCAAAATATTTCTTTTTGTTTTTCAACATAATCTATTCTTAGTTCGATACACTTTTTCTAGTGATATTCAACGGCCCTGTTTATAGTAAGAACTGTCAAACCCTAAAAATGGCCATCAACCACAGACTCTACCTCTTCATTGTTGGCAAATCTTTTACCATCCAGCCATTTTTCAAGTTTGGAAATAGCAAATAGTCCGAGAAAGCCAAATCTGGGGAATTAGATGCGTGATGAGGCAATACGAAATTTAATTCATTAATTTTGCCCATTGCAATAGTGGATGTTTGAATCCATTGGAGCATTGTCTTGATGAAACAACACTTTCTTTTTCACCAAGTGCGGTCTTTTTTCATAATCTTATCATCTAAACGCTGCAATAAATTAGCATAATATTCAATGGTTGACGATTTTTCCTTTCTGAAGATAATCAATAAAAATAATCTCATGCGCATCCCCAAAAAACAGACGCCATGACCTTGCCTGCAGATGGAACTGTCGTTGTCTTCTTTGGAAATGATTCTCCCATTCCAGTCCACCGCTTTTATTGTTTCTTTATCTCTAATGTTTCATCCAAGGTTACAAGTCGACGCAAAATTCGGCTTTATTGCCGTGAAACATCGACAAACAATGTACTGAATCATCTTGACGACGCTGTTTTTGTTCTATTAAAAGCAAGCGCGGCACCCACTTTGCGCACAGCTACCTCATCGTCAAATCTTCGGTCAATATACGATGTACGTGTAGCACTTTTTGAAATGCTTATTATTTCAGTAAACTCACTCACCTTCAGCCGACGATCATCCAATACTATTTTCTGCATTTTCTTAACCATGTCTGACGTGGACACCTCAATTGGTCGACCACTACTGTGTTCGTGTTGGCAGCTTGTTTAAACTTTGCTAGCCAATATTTAACAGTCGTAAACGAAAGAGCGGACTCTCGCAGATTAGAATCTAGCTCGGCCTTAATGTTGGTTGGACTGAAACCTTTCAAACGGAAATATTGAATCACATATCTGTGACCAGTTTTTTCCATGTTTACAAGTTCACTGAGATCCTTTACTTTTGATGACTCAAATAAAAATACTAAAGAATGTGGCGCCTTAAAACTTAAAACATATGTTTTATAAGGTTAGCACTTATTTTTTTATTTTTTAATTTTTATTTTCAAACTACTGGCATGACTAGTTTTGGAACCGCCCTCGTACAGCACTGAACGCGGTGGACGTGATTGCTTTAGAAATTATCAAAGTAGTTTGGAGAAATTGTCTAAATAAAGGACATTTGGCATCAAAATTTTGGGCTAAAAGAAAATGTTCACCAAGAGGGTGCCGCGTTTACCGACAATTGAGACAGAACATTGACGTATTAGGGATCCGGAACACTAAGTGGAGCAGTTAAAATACAATATAATGGTTATCATACGGCCATAGCGCTCTGAATTGAAATTCGGATTATCCACCACGCTTTCGCTAATAGAAGCGGTATTTTCGGCAGCGCATACATTGTGCTGCAGGTCTGACTACATCTGTAACGCTTTCAGTCTCCTCAAATTTCTTTATAATCTTGCCAATTTCTTGCACAGTAGATCGATTATGACGACCATAATCATTCCGTAAAGCACGGAAAGTGCCCACAATTGAATTACCATTTTTGTAATAGGTTTTAACTGTTTTTATGCGTTTTTCGGTTGTTAAATGATCCATATTCGTAAATGGCAAACCTTTCACTAAATAAATAATACTACAGATGACGTATTTAACAGCTGACAGCCTTGGTAGACCGGCAGTTATGAAACGACTAAATGGATAACCCTGATGTGACTGTACCCGCTGCAGTTGAATTGTTCTGCGCCTAGGAGTTGCTCTGTATTTAAGCACATTGCTCAGGTTATGGTCTTAATGACGGCTAAGTCGTAGTGGCAAAATCATTCACCACTCCAGCCTTCTGCAGACTTTACCCAGCATCTCAAAGGAGTAGACTCCATGGAAAGAACTTACTTGGTTTTATCCCCATCTACCTCCTTTTGCTGATTCCTTCTCAATCCTTGATTCCTTCTCAAAGTCTTGAAATCAAATCAATTTTTTAATAACCATCTGTATGAACTTGGACCACTGAACTATGAGACAAATTACGATTTGAGTGGGTTTGTAAACTATTTTATTAATCCGATAAGTAGTCCAAAAGCGGGGCAAACTTTACAAGGTTTGCATGCCTTGAGAGAATAATAAAACCAGTTTCATATCGATATTCAAAATCAAAAACAAATACGTTTAGTGTTTTTGGAATGTTTGTTTTATATTTCTTTTCTACTTAGCAAAAAAAGGAGGAAGTCATTCTCCAGAAATAATATTTTCATAGCATCTGTGGATGCTATATGAGCAACTTTTCCTCTTCTTATGAGTGTTTTTTGACAATATTCTATTATAGTAATTAAAAGCTCTTTCGTTTCCCATTAAAATTCATATTATATGAATTTTTTGGTTGCTTTTTTGAAATTCTAATGCAATCTTGAGATGCATATTAAACTAATTTCTGCGATGAAGATTTTCATCCTTTTCGGAAAAGTAAATAACCATCACTTCATAGGCGCTTACAAAAATAACTTTTTTTTCGCAGAAAAATCTTAGATTTTTCACTAGTTCATGAGATGTGGTGAAAATGTATTTAAATGGGCCCAAAAAAGAACAACATTTTAATTTCATCAATGATTTTCTAAATTGTCACTGCTTTTGGGTCATGAGTAGTGGACCTTTTTGACATCTTTGGATGCTCTTTTTTTTGCTGGGCAGTTTTTTAAAATTTCGTAACTGATCATAATTTCCATCTCTCATATGTTCTTCGAATAGGATATACCACATATTGTTCCGGACCTCTCATAATGTTTTTTTTTTCCAAAAATATGTTTAAATCTAATTGAATTTACTTCCCTGATATTATCGTTAATGAGATATTACTATTTATTATGTATTTTTTCCCATTACCGGAATTATCTTGCCTATCCTCGTGCACATATGTTTTTGTTTTTCTAAGGCTAATTGTATTAAGGATTCTCAACTTAAGGGAGATCCTTTAAAAAACGAAACGTTTGTTATTCGGCAGTAAATGTGTATATCAATTAGGACAATCGGAGGATACTATACATCTGCTGTCTATGTGGAATTGGCATTCGTCACATCACTGGGACTTGCATTGATCTTTGACTTGCATTTAACTACATCCTCGTAAATCTTGAGTTCTTGCCGTACATCCATTAGAGTAAACCGAATATTTATTTTCATGGGATTTCGGGTTTTTTTATGGGCAAACAAAAAAGTCATTCAACATAGAATATTTTATTTATTCCAACGTTCAAATAATTTCATACATCGAACACTTCTGATTGCCCTCACCTACCATATTCAAGTGTTGCTTGCAAAGTTATGCACCTCCTTACAAGTTACTTTCTTTCCTAAACTGAAACTGTAAGTGCGGTAGCATCTTTATCTTTCTGCTCAAGTGTTGTTTGCCAAATATTGGTTTAAATGTTCAACCTTTTAAAACAGTTTCTTTTATTTGATCACTTTCCCAGGGATCCATTATGTCATTATGAACAGAGAGCTTCTTTTCAGGTTACTGAGAAGTTTATTTTGCCACAACAACCTACGCCAAGTAAACATCACAGCTCATGACCAGTGACTCCTGGAATGCATTTTGTTTATATTAAAGACGAGCACGAAGAGAGTAACATTTGTATTTACGGCACTAGCAAGTGCTCGCTACGTCGCATGCGCTATTTTATATTTTAAGTAAAAACTAAATTAGTAGTTGAATTTACCTACAATATACTCGTATTTGGCCTTACCAAAACAGCTTCATTGTTAATTTCCAGCATTTCAGCATGGAGCTGCCACTTGGGCGGTTCCAAAACTAGCCGAACTGACGTATAAAAGGTGCCAGTAGTTTGAAAAAATTATTTCGGCGAAAAGTGGCAATCATATAAAACATATGTTTTAAATTTTAAGGTGCAACGTTGTTTAGTAGTTTTATCTGAGCCATTAAAAATAAACGATATCAGTGAATTTGTAAACATGGAAAAAATTGGCCACCGTTATGTAATTCAATATTTCGACTTAAAAGGTCTCAGCCCAATCAACATAAAGCTGTATTGTAATCTGTGGGAGTCTGCTCCTTCGTTTATGACTGTAAAATATTAGGTAGCAGAGTTTAAACAAGGCCGTACGAGCTGCCGAGATGAACCGTAGTGGTCGACCAGTTGAGGTGTCCACGACATGGTTAAGAAAATTCTCAAAATGCTATTGGATGATCGTCGGCTGAAAGTGAGTGAGTTAGCTGAAATGATAAGCATTTCAAAAAGTGTTATACATCGTATATTGACCGAAGATTTGAAGATGAGAAGGCTGTGCGCAAGATGGATGCCGCGCTTGCTTTCAATGGAACAAAAACATCGTCATGAAGATGATTCAGTAGAGTGATTGGCGATGGACGAATTTTTGCGTAAATTTATAACCGTGGATGAGATAGGGGTCCACAACTTTTAACCTGAGATGAAGGAGTTGTCAAAACAGTGGACTGGAATTGAAGAATCGTGTCTAAAGAAGGCGAAGACGGTTCCATCTGCTGGCAAGGTCATTGCGTCTGTTTTTTTTTTGGGATGCGCATGGGCATATTTTTATTGACTATCTTTTGAAAGTAAGATTTGCCATCAACGGCAAATATTATGCCAATTTATTGCAGCATTTGCGTGATGAAATTGTAGAAAACCGAAAATACAATAATTCGTATTTTCTACTAAAAATAACTGCAATTGGACTCAACTGAAAGGAAAGGGAAACGATGTATCAAAGGCAAGTTCTTGCAGCGATGAAAGAATGGTTCTACGAATGGATTATAAAATCTCAAAATTCCATAAAAGAATACAGCTATCCTTATTCAGAATTTAAATTTTATAGTTGATGTCACCATTAGTAGCGAAAGTAGCTGAAAATGTTACCTAATGTCATGGCTTTTTTGTTAAGTATTTTGTGATAAAGTTGTATTTTACCTTCAACTTGGGTTAGCATTTTAGTAGATTTTATCCTCGAATTTTATATATAAAATTTGATAAACTATATTTATCAGAAAAAATACAAATTTCTTACTTGACGTTTTTTATTAACTGTGTTATATAAAAAAGCCCTTTACACTGTTTTTTTAACAGTTTTAATATTATCTTTATTCCAAAGCGTACAACTACTTACAGATCGTTCTTATATACAGGGTTTTTAATTTAGTTTTTTGAAAACTGCCGGTCTGGCAAGACTATCAGCTGTTACATACCTGTCATGTGAAGTGTTATTCATTTAGTGAAAGGTTTGCCAATTACGAATATGGATCGTTTAACAACCGAGAACGCGTAAAAGTAGTTAAAACTAACTGCAAAAGGGATGATTCAAACGTAGGCACTTTTTGTGCGTTACGGTGTGATTATGGTCGTCATAATCGACCTACTGTGCAAGGAATTGTCAAGATTATAAAGAAATTTGAAGAGACTGTAAGCGTTACAGATATGGTCAGTCTGGCACGTCATCACAATGTACTTACTGCGGAAAATATCGCTTATGTTAGTATAAGTGTGGCGGATAAGCCAAATTTCAGTTCAGAGCGCTATGGCTGGGTTCAGCAGGGCGGTGCCACGAGCCATACAACACGACCGATTTCGGTTTTATTGCATGAGAAATTTCCAGAAAGCGTAATTTCATGTTTTGGCGTCGTCAATTGGCCACCAAGATCATGCGATTTGACGCGGTTAGACTTTTTTTGTGGGGCTACGTCAAATATCGAGTTTACGCTGATAATTCCTAAACATTGGATCATCCGAAAACCAATATTCGTCAAGTTATCGCCGAGGTAACGCACGAATTGTGCGAAAAATTGGTGGAAAACCACCTTAGAAGGATCCACTGCTGCAATCATTCCAGAGGTGGTCATTTAAATGACATCGTATTACGTACATAATGGCAAAGTTCAGGCATTACAATGAAATAAAAGTTTCATTGAAGTCATGGCTTTATGTGTGTTTTATTTAATTTTACTTTTGAAACCGAAAAAATGGATGACCCAGTATAAAAAACATTTCAAAAATATTCCGATTTATTGATGAGTAGAAAATGTTCGAACTGAAACGAATCTGACTATAATTCTTGATACTTTTATGACTTCAAAAATTAAATTGTCTCATAAGCGAAGTAAATAACCTACTAATCCAAATACAGGGTGGCGCACCAATTGCAGTACATTAAGAAATTCAACTAATTTGTTTTTCTTTCGTATTTTTCGTATTTAACGTATTTCATTTATTTCTTTTTTATTGTATGGAAAACTCAATTATATTTTATATAACTAATTGGTTTTGAAGAACAGACAGCAAATAACCTCTATGCTCATTGACTCATATGCGACACCTGATCAGAAAATTATTCATTGCGGCCTGAAGTGTTGACGTCGTAATTGCCTCAATTTGTGTTGTAATGGCTTGCTTTAATTCGTTCAAATTCCTTGATTTTGTTTTGTATACCTTTTGCTTGGCATAACCCCATAAAAAAAGTCTGATGCAGTCCGGTCAAGCGACGTTGGGGGCCGGGGAGAAAGTGGAGTTTCTACACATTAATTTGTCTGGCTATGTGTGCAGTTGCTCCATTTTGCTGGAACCAAATGCTGTTGAAATGGATACATCTTCGACGCAGTTTTAGATAAAAAAAACTCCTACAACGTCCATTAACAAAGGTCCCCATTAGTCCCCGTTTTGTGTTTGTATCACGATTCGTGCGCCACCCTCTGTTTCTTTGAAACAATAGTAAGAATAAACGTACTGTAAGACGATCTGATCCTTGAGTATATTCGATGTAAGTACTTCTTGGATCGGCGTGAATAATAGCTTTAGATGTCCTATAAGCTCTTCATTAAAAGTGCTGACTTGGAGGCGTATAAATTCTACTTTGGTGCTGCTAAATCAATTTTGGTAACTCATTTATGACCACTCTAAATATAGCTAATGGTGCCATTGTTGACTACTACTTTTAGATGGTAAATGACTATTTTGTCAAGGAATTCTTTTACAGAATCGGTTACAATTTTCTATACTGATTGAATTGCATCAATTGCCTCTGTTCTCAGGTGCCATGGCGCGAACTCATATCTGCTTGTCGGCAGATGTAAAAAGACTGAGATGGCCGCTTGAAAAAATTCTTTGTAATTTTGTAAACAAAGCCAAGTCATACATATTTACTTTGTATGTTAATTATGCATCTGAATTTACAAAATGAGACTCATATTCAATTTATGAATGTTAACATATGAAACAACAAAGAGCAATTTTACCGATTCTGTCATGAGTACTGATTTCTGCTCTCTCTTCGCCCTTCTGAAAGATCATATTTGTGATTGGATACAGCACTGTGTTTGCTTAAGACGCCATGAATCATTGTGTGGGGTAACTGGTGGTGCGCCTTGCCTTTCATTAGGCTTATTAACAAATTTAAAATATGACTACTGTGTTCAGCCAACAGCTCGAACAGGCAACAGACACCACATCTAGGCCTTACGGCGGAGAGATTTATGTTTCGAACTGTCGAAGAAGCACTTGAAAAATGCGGGATCTTTTTATCTCTACCGAAATTTCAATAAAAGATGAAGCAATTAATGACACAGACGGACACAGTGTCGCGAGACTGAAACTGTTAGCGTTATTAGTTTAAAATTCAATTGATTCGCCACGAAATGAATGAACATAATATGAAATGAAGGCTCAGGTTTACCTCGTGATTTTATGTTCGGCAATGGAATTCAGTTCTGGTTTGATTGTTTTCTCAGTTCGCTAAATTGCGCCAGCTTCAGTGCAATAATGTTCGAATTCACAATGCAAACCCATTTAACCATTTAAAAGATTGAAAATAGAAGAAATTATGCGTATTGAACCCACAAGATTGAAAATAGAATGGATTATACTCATTGAACACACACAGATGTCAATGAAGATCCCAAATTACTGTGCCTAAGGTGAGCGCTATGATTTGTTTACTTTTGAGCGGGTTGTACTGTCAATGTGATGTGAGATGAGGTGAATGGATAGATGGGTGGATGCTACTTCTTTTAACGCTAATGATAACGACGTTCATCGCGGTGCTTGTGGTATCTCATTCATAGTTTGTCTGTATCATCGGGGAGATGTACAACATTTATTCGTAGATGTCATTTCTTTGTTTGCTATAGATATTCTTTGATTTTTTCTTTTTTTTCATGTGGAAGTGTATTTTCTTTGGTTCATTGTTTTTAAAATGTTTCTTAAAATAATAATAACAGAAATCGTAGATGCCATCAATAAATGTGGTCCGTCTTAAGGAAAACCCCTGCCCTGCCGGGGGTATTGGGAAATAAAGAAAACAATAACAAATAACAAACTAATAACAGAAATTAATACCGCCAAATGATGAACGCATCGTCCCAGTCATTCCAGGCAACCGCCGCCATTCATCCATTGAACGATGAACATGTCTGGTGTGTTGTTTTTGCCAGCGAGACCACCCCGGAGATAAGATTTTGCTGGTGTTGTTGTTGATGTTTATTCTGCCGTTTAACTTCAATAATTTTCTGGGCAGAGAAAGTGTCTCAAAGTGACAGAACAACCCACAAATTACTTCTCGCTATGTTTGTTACCCCTTTTCTTTTTGGTTGCACACGTTTGTTGCTGGTTTTGCCCCAGAAACCATTTAACGCCGTCGTCTGTCTGTCTCTTGTGGCGGCTGTGCCTGCCTGCAAAGGAAACAATTTAAACTCAATTTATGCCCGTGGGGTTGTTGGGTCGCTTATCTTCAGTGTGGCAACAAAATTCCCCCCTCAGATTGTGGCAAATCTCAAGCGGCTGCAATTTTTGCCCCAGTATTTGGCCTTTTTTTTCTTCTTTAATTGTTTATTAAATTCTTTACGCCAAGTGTTACATAGACAGTGTGAGAGAGAGAGAGGGAAAGAGAAATTAGAGGGGTAGATTTCTTCATGTGTTGATATAATAAATTAAAACTCTTTAGCTGTTCTACTTCAGATCCGAGTGCGTAATGATGACGTTAATTGTTTTTATTGCCATTTAAAGGGAGAAGCAAGGAGTATCTGGATGAAGGTACACTTAATGCTGGCATTTATATCAGGGATTAGAGGCACAATGATAGGTGGTGGAAAACATCTTGAGGTTTTCTGAGCTGCTTAATTTTCCAAGGTTTCCATGCGTACACCTTGCTAATGTGTTGGTCCATATTTTATGGTTAGAGGAGGCATATGTTGATTTCATTTCAGGTTGGAGCAATATGTAACCTTTGCATTAATGAGTATCTCGGAAACCGCTTAAGAACATTCAAACTCGATATACACAATTTCTATTTATTTTTGTTCTGCACTAATGTTGAGTTTTGAATTGTTCAGAATGGCGAACTTTAATGCAAAGTTAGTCTGTTTCAAATTTAGAGTGACACCGACTGCGGCGCGATGTTTACTACACGTGGCAATCGTTTGCATGATTGCGGGTTTAATCCCGCCTAGTCGCCCGCAGTAACCACGATATGCCTAAGTAGCCGAGTAATCGGTAAGTCTTGCTATTGCTTCTCAAGCCAGGACGTTTGGAATCGTTCATGAAACTGTAGGTAACGTTGAAAGAGACTAAAAATAAAATAGGTTTAAGCTCAGTATTTCATTCATGAGATGTAAGAGAATTTCTTTAATCTGCTTTAAAGCGGTCCAAAAAAGATCTTTCTATAACCAGCACTTTGTACATGTGAAAGAAAAGAATGTGCAGTTTGTCCGCGTGTCGATTAAGAACATAAAAAATCTAAAACAAGCTGAAAAAAATCCAGAAAAAGGTGAAATTTACTAAGAATATTGGGATCTTTTAACTGAAGTACGTTAATATTTGCAGAGTTTTATAGGTTGTCACTTAAGAAGTGAGACTTTTATTCATATTTAAAGTTCTTGCTGGACAACATACATATTTCGAGATATACCTATACAATCCGATGCAGGAATTCATAAGAATTATAAAAAGTGTAATCTTTAACTAGTCAATATTTTTTTTATTTAAAAACAATTATTAGAGATAAAACATATTTTTATGGCCAGAGATTAGCAGAATATTTATTTCTATTAATATAGTATTATTTATTTTGCGGTTTCAAAACTAAAGTTAAATAAAACAGACATAAAGCTATAATTTCGATGAAACCTTTATTTCATTATAACGCTTAGACTTTGCCTTTATGTATGGCATACAATGTCATTTAAATGATCGCCTCTGGATTGGTTAGTGGTTCCTTTTGAGTTTCTTCCAGCGTCATTTTCCAACACAAAATATGGCCCAGAGACGCCTATAGTGCACACCGTTTGGTCACTTTTCCTGGATGCAATGGCTCTTCAACAATTATTTCTGGGTTCTTCGAGCGAAAAGTTTGTTTGTTGACGTAGCCACCAAGCAAGAAATTTTCTCATCGCCGAAGACAATTTTGCTCGATTAAAAGCTCACTTTTGAATCACTCCTTTTGTGGTGTAAGTTTTAACTATTTGTATGTTTTCTTTGGTTGCTATCCATATCCCATATTCGTAAATGGTAAACCTTTCACTAAATAAATGACACTTCAGGTGACAGCCTTGCCAGACTGGATAAATGAATAACCCATTATTTAATCCTACATTTAGTTCAGTGATCTGAAAGGTGCTTTCGAAGATCGATGGTTTTGAAACAACTAAATCGATAACCCTATATATTTAAAATTTGTGAATTTGTGGAACATTTTTTGCCCATCACTAAATCAGAATTTTTGAAGTGTTTTCTATAATATATATAAGAACGATCTGTAAGTAGTTGTACGCATTGGTAATAAAGGTAATATTACAACTAGTAAAATCGACCAATTAAGGTTTATTGAACGATCATTGGCTAAAGGTGCATGAGCTAGTTGAAATGATAGGGATTTCAAAAAACGCTATACATCGTATATTGACCGAAGATTTGAAGATGAGAAAGCTGTGCGCAAGATGGGTGCCGCGCTTGCTTTCAATAGAGCAAAAACAGCGGATGAAACAGTGAAAAGGACTGTTTTTCTTAACACAGCAAATAAAAAACTTTAAGTAAAAAATTTGTATTTTTCCACATAAATATAATTCATCAAATTTTGCATAAGATTCAATTATGTATGGATTTGCAATTGCGTCCAGGGATGAAGTCTACTAAAAGACTAACTCAAATTGAATTCAAAATCTAACTTTGCCTCAAAATACTTTACATAAAAGCCACGACATTACGTGAAATTTTGACCTAATTTCCGCTCCTAATGGTGGCATCAACTATAAAATTAAAATTCTGAATACGGATGGCTGTATTCTTTTTTATGGAATTTTGTAGATTCTTTAATCCATTCATACCTATAGAACCATTCTTTCATCGCCGCAAGAACTGTTCGGAATCGTCATTAAACTGTAGGTCCCATTGAATGAGTACAGAAATAGAATCTATGTAAGCTCACTGAAATGTGGGAAGCTCTCCCATATCTCATTGATGGGCTACAAGGGGATTTGTTTACATTGAAAGTCGTTTTTCTCTCAGCTGGGTTTAGTTTTTGAGATATTGCGTAAAATACGAGCACTTAGTGAAACTTATTGGAACTATATTGTTTTAAATACAACATCAGAGTTCAGAAAAGTTTTATTTGTGATACATCTAAACAAAGTTTTTGCGGGAAATGGTCTGATTGAAAGCTATAATCTGTCCTATCGAGTGTAGAGAAATAAAGAAAATGTTCTCCCAGCTTGTTTGTGTCTTCTTTGCTAGGTAGGCTAATTTTAGAACCGCCTTCGCATGTTTTGTTTAGACATTACAAACTTCAGCACAAAATCAATATGCTCTGAACCGCAATGTGATGTAGGATATACTCGTATTATAACAAAATACAATTTGCTTAAAGTTATACTAAAATAAGAAAAGCTTATGCTAAAAAGCATTCAGAATATGCTAAATGGGCATAAAATGTTCTAAACTGGTAACACTGCTGAACAACAACAACGATATCATGCCCCTTATTAATTTGCTATTGCTGTTATCACTATCCCTTCTATTGTTGTTGCTGTTGTCTTTATTGTATTGCAAAGTCATAACGATGGCAACAACAACATTAGCAGCACCACCCTAATGGCAAAAACAACCAAGCCAGTATCACAAGCTGACCTCAACACTGATAATTGAATTATTGGATAAGTTGTTTCTATGGGCCAAACATACGATATGTGAGATGATGCTATTTGCATTTTCTCGTTGTTGTTGCTGGTATTTGCTTATTTCATGTAGTGGGTCGATACAGCCTACACATGAAACACTGAGGAACTATGGAACTAACGATAACTTGCACTATTCGATATCAAATATTAAATTCTTTACAGTCCATAGACGATTCCCATATTTCTTAAGCATGTCATATGTTTGAAAATTTTGCGATTGAAGGTAGGGAATATTGATTGCTTTTTTGGAAATTTTTATAAATCTCTATTTATTTTTCCAAATTATCGTGTCTGATTTTAAGGAATACGCATAACGTATGGTTTTTACCCTTTCTAGGTTTTATAAGATGATACATTTGCAATGGATCAAATTTTGATCTTCAGAGTCTTTAATTATACCTTCAAGGAATTAGGAATGGTATATATCCTGTGATGCGTCTAAAATTGTAACACCCAAAAGGAAGCGTCTAAAGTGTTAAGTATCTCTGGACCAAATGTCTCAAGGCGTTTCAAGTCAATCGAGCGGTGTTCGTCTGTCTGACTGCCTGGCTGGTGGATCCAAAAGCGGTCGCAAATCGTTACTAAACTTGTCGAATATTGGAGCAGCCTAATATTTTGCCAAATCGTAACCTGGGAGAGTACATGGGCTATATAGACCCAACCCTTCTGATACCTTCCATACAAACTGCCCGAAAATTGACTGCATCGCTTCTGGTAGGTCCCATATAAATTTGTGATTTTTCTGAAATTCAATCTTTTCTATGTAATTTCGATAATTGATATGTAACAGTAACCAAGGGTTTTCTTCAATATATTGAATTATTACGTTCAGTGAGCATTTAGAAAAATTAAATAAAAATAATGATTTTGGTGAAAAATGGCGACCTTCCAAAACATATGTTTTAAGTATCAAGGCTCCAGGTTGTTTAGTATTTTTATATGAGTCATCAAAAGTAAACGATCTCATTGAATTTGTAATCATGGAAAAAATTGGTCACCGTTATGTAACTCAATATTTTCGTTTGAAAGATCCCAATCAAATCCAATCAATATTAAAGCCGAGCTAGATTCACCGTCTGCTCCTTCGTTTACGGCTGTAAAATATTGGGTAGCAGAGTTTAAACGAGGTCGTACGTGCTGCTAAGAGAAACATCTTAGTGGTCGACCAATTGAGGTGCCTACGCTATGGGATTAGTTTTATTGATTATCTTCAAAAAGAAAAACCATCAACGGATAATCTATGAATGAATATGGATGAATCTATGAAATTATTATGAAAAAAGACGAATTTGACAAAAAAGGTTTCACACATCCACTATTGCGATGGTCAAAATTAATGAATTAAAGTTCGAACTGCTTTATTAAGCACCTTAATCGCCAGATTTAACTCCCTCAGAGTATTTTCCATTTCCAAACTTGAGAAAATGGTCTGCGGCCTTTTTTCCCATAACTTTATCAGCTAGACGCTGCAGTAAATTAGTATAATATCCGCCGTTGATGCCGTTATCCTTTCTGAAGATAATCAATAAAAATAATTCCATGCGCACTTCAAAAAAATATAAGTTATGTCCCTGTCTACAGGTTGAACCGTCTTCGCCTTATTTGGATATGATTCTCCCATTCTAGTCCCCTGCTTTCGCAGGCTCAGGTATGAAATGGTGGATCCATGTCTCATAATAAATCGGTGCGAAAATTCGGCTTTATTGCAGTGAAACATCGCTAAACACTCTAGTGAAACATCTTCATCACGCTGGTTGTGCTCCATTGAAACCAAGCGCGGCATCCATCTTGCGCACAGCTTTCTCCTCTTCAAACCTTCAGTCAATATACCTATATAATATATACCACCTTTTAAAGCGTGCTGAAAATCTTTTCAGCCAGCTCACGCACTTTCAGCTGACAATCATCCAATACCATTTTGTGGATTTTCTTAACCTTGTCTGGCATGGACACCTCATGGCATGGTCGACCACTATGGTGTCCGTCTTAACAGCTCGTACGGCCTCGTTTAAACTCTGCTACCCAATATTTTACTGTCGTAAATAAAGGAGCGGACTCCCCCAGAGTAGAATTTAGCTCGGCTTTAATATTGGTTGGACTGAAACCTTTCAAATGGAAATATTGAATAACATAACGGTGACCAAATTTTCCCATGTTTACAAATTCCCTGAGATCATTTATCGTTTGATGGCTCAAATAAAAATACCAAATAATATGGCGCCTTGAAACTTAAAACATATGTTTTATAAGGTTATCACTTTTCACCAAAATATTTTGTTTTTCAAATTACCACCACCATGCACGAGCATAGGTCTTGTTCTGGGACTGCCCTTATAATTAAAGGGGGATAATTTAACTTTAATTTTTCAGTTACCATGCTAATTGTTCCATAATTAAAACAAAAAAAAAAAAATATGTGTATATAATCAAATATTATTATTTAAGTTACTCTTATTTATATTTGATTTCAATTCGCTTTCAGCAGATCTTCTTGAATAAAGGGAATGGTGATTGTGTGAAATTTGATTTTCAGTTTTGCCGAAATAAAATTTCCAAACTTTCTACTTGATAAATACAACGTATTGGCGCTTAGAATCATTTAAGGAATGGAATAAACTGTTCATCCAAGTCTCGCACTTTGCATGGAAGATGGCCAAAACTGGTGTGGCGAATTCACCCACTATCAATGTCAGCTTACGATTGTGGAGTTTTGTCAGTGGCAAAGTTTGTTTGAAAACTGTATTATTTTACTGCTGTGTCAGCTAGTCTAGCTAGAGAGTCAGAACGGACGTGCAACATTTAGGTTTTTGCCAGATGTTAGGTTCGTTGGAAGAAACCCTGACTTTGGTTTTAACCTCTGTCTTGGTTTCTTGCTGACGGGACATGGGTCACTCAATGCTTTCCTGCATAAGAGAGCCCCGTCCGATCGCGAGTCGTGCAATTGTGATGCACCAGTTGAAGACTGGCGGCACGTTTTGTGCGAATCTCCCTTATATGCAGATATAAGGCACCTCCAGGGATTAGCGATAACAAGGTCTGGGGATGACTGGATAGTTAGCAATATGCTCTCTACTCAGGGTTGTTTGGCTAGAGCAACGGTGTTTGTTTCCAGAGCGTTTGCTAGGCGTAGGGCTACTGCGAAGTAATTGTGGCAAGTGGGTCTGCTGACCTTTTCAAGGCAGTCTGACCTAGGGGTTGAGGGGATGCGGGACTATTCGGATCATTCTGATCCCACAATCCCATTCAGCTTGATGGTCGGCAGCTGTGTGCTCGTTTGCGGGGGCACCAGTCGCTTGGCCGCAAGGGGCTGAAACTGGAAGTAGATTTTCTACAGAGTTAGATTGTCAACGAAGTTTGACCATAGGCTTTGTCTGTTACCGTGATTGATAGGGATGCACACGGGCAGGTCTCGGGTTCGTGCCCTGTCATCTGTATCTTTTTGATCTCTCGAGGGGTACGGACAGGCATGGGGTTTTTCCCCATGTCTATATTGTATGGTTGCCGTTCACCGTCGCCGAACGAAAGGGGTTTGGAGTTTTCTCCGCCTCCCACCGGTGAGGATACTGCATCCTTGCAATGTAGTATCGACCGTTCCATCTGCCTGGGGTCTCCGTGCCTGCAGGTATGTAAAAATTTCCAGTCTGTACTCTTTGCCACAGGGCGACCAATCCCGTGAAGTATGGTGTATAAATCACAACTTGGTAGTAGCTTTGCTACGCAGCTCCAACCGTTGAGTTTGGCCGGTAGCGTGGAGATCAGGAGCCTCCGGGACCGAGTTCCCGCCTGATCATTTAATGTTGGACCCCTAGTGGGAGCATTACGCGGGTTGTGGTTGATACCAAAATCGCTGGTAGAGACTTTGTGCTCGAATGTGGAGTTGCATTGCAACCGGGTGCTACAGACCCATAGAGTAGCAGAGGTGGTAAGATAGGCCTCACCTCTGCCAATGGGGATTATGTTCCATATTAGCATAATCAATTTGGTATCTCCTGGCTGCAAAGAAAGGGCTGACAATATGTGTTAATACCACAATTGTCAGCTCCTTTTCCTAGATAGCCCAAGTTTTACTTGGCTATCCTAGGATGGTGCTGGCAATCGCATTGTAATATACACAGTGTGTCGCACACCATGGGTAAGGCCTTCACGGCGAGACTCACGTTAAACCCTCGTGGACTTCTGTCTCAGCTAATTTGACTAGCTGACAGATTTAGAATTCAAAACATTTCCCTCAGTGCGTCACATTTGCTCATAGGGGTGAGGATATGCTAATTTTGCGAAACAAAAAAAACTTTAGCAACCAGGAAATTTTTACATTACTCTGTAATATAATTACTAATTAGTGTTTAAGTTTTTTTTGGGGTTTAAGTGTTTAAGCTTGTTACAAATTTAGCGTAGAACCTGACACAATGATTTGTTCTTTTCCAACCAATGCTGAAAGTCATCTATTTGAAGAAGAATTTTTTCTTAGTGTACTCTCCACACTAGTAAGTACATAAACCAAAAATCATAGAAGTCGGTAGTCATTAGTCTCAACGTCATTGTTATCATCGACATTGTTGTAATTGTTCTACAGTTGTGGCTTGACCATTTTCTCGATTCATGACCCAATACAGAGTTTGGGTTTCCGTGTAAACGATACTATTATGTTTGCTATTGTTTTATGTTTTATCTTTTGTTTAGCTTTCCATGCTCTCTGGCGGCGTCTGCCTATTCATCCACTAACATGCTGGTCAATTCACCATTAACTGCTGCAGCAGTCAGTCCAGCTTCCACATCGTCCATGGATGTGAGCATTATGCCTCGCTCGATTATCGTTGATTTTACCATCCTTCTGCTTGATTTTAGAGGATTAACGTGTGTTCGTGTGTATGTGTGTGTGTATATGTATTTAACAGGATATCCAACTATTGTTGGGTTTCTTCGGTGGCACTGGCACTTTCCAAACTATGAAAGTAGTGGAAAACTCAAAGGTTTTCACACTTGCCATTGTTTGCAATTGGGAAATATTTTATGTCGTTTCGAGAGTGTCCTGTGTGGCCATCATAACTAGCATTCGATTCAATTTAATTGTTATCCAGCCATGGGTCATTGTTGGCATGGAGTGTGTTTAGAGGCTTTGTTTGGTATTTGTTGGGACCAGTCCATTGTGTTAATAATTATAAATTTATAGGGATTTATAATTTGGCAACTCATTTATGAAATTACAAATAACTTTGGTAGGTTTGGTTTGTTTGTTAAACACATTAATCCACATTGAACTATGCAAAGAGACGGAGATATGGATGCATGGTTTATTAATGTCCAGGCAATGGAGCAGCATTTGGTGCCACAAAGGGGCGTTATTTGATGCTGGATCAATGTGTCACTGATATCTTTCACACAATTCCATTGTTTCATAATTTTATCATATTTAAAATGTCAACAGGAAACGGAGTCGTGTGAATTTCATACATTTGAAATGTGGTGCTGGGAGAAGAGGTTTCATTATTTTGTCAAATTAAATTTTATATATCCAAAATGCTTAGATTCACATAAAATATGGATTACGTTTTCAAAGGGACTATAACTGATAATAATTATGGAATTGAGGAATAAATAAACGGTATTAAATTGCTTGGGGATGCAGAATGCATCTTCAGGATGTCCTAAATTTGTTGATATTGAATTGTCGAAAATGGCCTAAGGAGAGTTCTTATGATTTCACATATAAATAATTTCTTTCTGAGTGTGTTTAGAAAACTGTTCTTAACATTATTATTACAAAAATAGTCGAGAGTGGCGGGATAATGAATACAATAACTATCGCTCATGTTTGAAGTTAGTATAAATTTTAATTAAAAGATGATTCATTCCGGGGAGTCAGTTTATACATTCATTTTTAGGTACTTTTTCAAAAAGAAAACCATTGAAAAAATTCTATTTTGCCTAGTAATCATTATCATCCATTTAGGTTTTAAAATTACATTTACTTTTAATTATTACTTTCAATTGATGGTCATAACTTCGATTAACATGGCCTTTAGGAGGCTCCAATTGTGGATGACACCTTCGAGCATTTCGAGTAGTATTTGGCGTAGTGTTGGCCTCCAATTCCCTGAGCATAGATGGTTAGTCCATGCCGACTTATCACCCTGCTTAGCACTAAAGAAAACGGTTTATCACATGAACTGGACGGCCAATTTACTGGTCCGAAACGTAAAGTTAAATGTTTATTGAATTCTTCTCGCAATAATGCCATGATTTCTGGGGCAATGTGACAAGAAGCGTCGTTTTGTTGGAACCAAAAGCAGCGGGATCACGTTTTTCAATAGGTTTAAGCCAAAATATCATCACTGTTTGGACCGTCGCAAAATCCATATTAGGTAAAGCACCTCTAAAAGGTGGTACAGTCACCTTTCTTTCTTACCTCTCACCTCTCACCAATGTGTGCTAACGAACCATTTGAGTAGTTAAGTAATTATTTCGAGTAGATGCTTGGATTCTTTTTAAAATTGGTTTCTGGAACAGCAATTTTTAAACCCTTTTCCTTATATAAGGTTATCCATTTAGTGGTTTCAAAAGTGAAGTTAAATAAAACACACATAAAGCTATGATTTCGATTAAACTTTTATTTCAAACTTCTAGCACCATCAGGACAGCTAGTTTTGGGATTCACCCAAAAACACTTTCTGTATTCCTTTGATTAAAGAACAGATCGCACTTAAGAGTAAATTTAAAATAATCGTTATTATTTTACTTTTAAACCTCGTTGCCATTTCGATGAAACTTTTATTTCATTATAATGCTTGGACCCTGCCATTATGTACGAAATACGATGTCATTTTAATGACCACCTCTGGATTGGTTGCAGCAGTGGATCCTTTTGAGGTGGATTTCGACCACTTTTTCGCACATTTCGGGGAGTATTTCGGCGATACAACCCTACAATGTTTGGAGATTATTCAAGGATCTTCGAAATCGTAGCTTTATGTGTGTTTTATTTAACCTTGCTTTTGCAACCGAAAATGTAAAACTTTCTATTAAAAATGTATTTGCGTCGGTTCTTTATTGGAAAAATAGGTTAAGTCGGCACATTATACAGCATGGCTCACGAATTGTGCTACAAACATGATATCAATGTAAATGGGGATCGTTATTTAGAGATGTTGAAGGAGTTTTTTTGACCAGGACTGCGCCGTAGACGCATCCGTTTCAACGTCAAAATGGAGCAACTGCACACATAGACGGAAAGATTATGGCGGAGCTCCATCGAAACTTCCCTACAAATTAATACCCAAAAACTGCACTTTGGACTGGCCCCCACGGTCACCCGACCTGACTGCAGCAGACTTTTTTTTATGGGATTATATGAAGTAAGAGGTATACGAAACGAACCCAAGGAATTTAACTGAATTTAAGCAGTCCATTAAAACAATAGTTTAGGCAATCCCGCAACGAATAATTTTCTGATCAAGTGTGGCATATGCGTGCGAATGAGCATGGAGGCCATTCACCTTCAAAACCAATTAGTTATATAAAATAAAATTGAATTTCCGTACAATAAATAAAAACAAATGAAATACATTAGCTAAAAAAACAGTTATTTGAAAATCTTATCATAGTGCAATTTGTGCGCCAGCCTGTGTATGAGAAGATTAACCCCAGCTTATCTTACAATGAAGATATAGCGAAAAATTCCTAAGAAACTAAAAATTTCGTTATTCTTAACGATGATATATAGAAGTGTAATACGTGTGAGCTGTAGTGCCAGTCATTTCGAAAAATTTGATTTATATTCATACTTCAATTTTTGTTCTGATAGCCAGATTTTGTTGAAAAATACCGACGGTAGATTCAAACTGTTTTCCATAATAAAACTGCAAGAAAGTTTGTTTTAAGATAACTCGGGAACTGAAAGTTTCTGACGCCAAAATTTATATGTTCTCATTGCCTAAACTTCAATACTTTAAGATTATAAGTATTCGAATTTATTTATTTATTCTCTCTATTTGTGTTAAAATTAACCATTTTTGCACATTAAAATTCACTTTTGTATGGATATCATTGTGAATGAATTTAAACTTTTGGCCACGAAGAGGATGCTTAACTCCACTGAGTGAGAATTTGTGCATTAAATTTAACTGAAGTCTGAAGTCGGTAAACAGCAATAGTTTCGAAAGACTGAGAGAAATGGGAGATAAAATACCTCCCGTATTGAAATAGTTAAATTGTGTTTAATATCTTTATTTCACATCCGTTCGATGTGTACCTTAGTTGGCGAGGAGTTTAAGGATCAGTAAATAGCAAGTTCTCTTTTCTTCTTCTTCTTCTTCTTCTTTCTAGGTGGCTACTGGAACAGACATCCTTATCTGTTGTACGCCTCCCGTAGAAAATAATTCCAAGCGCTTCGAACTTCTATGCTTCTCCTCTAATTCGTTACACCAAGTTTCGATAGTATTTCAAAAGCCTGTTCCTTCCAACGAAGTTTTAGATGCTGTCTTCTGCGCCGTCCATCAAGTTCGTTGTCGAAAACTTTCCATGCCGGAGCATTTCGGTTCATCCGCACAACATGACCCAGCCAAAGCAATCGCTGTGTATTAATGCGTTTGACCACGTCGATGTCGGCATATAGCTCATTCAGCGCATTGTTCATGTGACGCTAATATTCTACTTTAACGATGATGGGTCCATACATTTTCCGGAATATTTTCCTCTCGAAAATTGTCAGTACTGTCTCATCCGCTTGCGTCATAACCCAGAATTCTGCACCATATGACAAGACAGGTAGAACCAACGTCTGGTACAGTCGAATGTTTGTTTGCCGAAAGAGGGCCTTATCATTGAATCGCTTGCTTAGCCCATAGTAACATCTGTTAGCAAACAATACTCTCCTGTTTATCTCCATGCTGACATCATTCGTTTTGTTCACAGTGAAACCGGGATAGATGAATTCTTCCACCACTTCAAAATTGTAGTTGTCAACGTTCACACATCATCCCAAACGAGTAGAGGTTGAAACCAATAACTATGTTTTGTCCTTGTTTACCGTCAGATATATTTTCGCCGCTTCCTTCACGATGCGCGGTTTTCGGCCAATGATGTCTATGTTATCTGCATATGCGATGTTATCTGCATATGTTAAAGATGGTACCAGACGTGTTAACTTCAGCTTTCCTCATAATCATCTTCAACAGTATATTGCAGAGGTCCCACGATAGACTGTCGCCCTGTCTAAATCCTCGTTTGGTGCAAACAGGTTCACTTAGATCTTTGCCTATCTTTACTTAAGACTTCGTGTCAGTCAGCGTCATCCTACATAGACGTATAAGCTTCGTAAAAATTCCAAACTCGGACATAACCTCATACAGTTTTGCCGTATCGAGGTATCAAAGGCAGCTTTATAATCGACGAAAAGATGGTACGTGTCGATCTGTTTTTCTTGGGTCTTCTCCAGAATTTGTCGTCTAAAGCCACACTTATAAGGTCCAATCAGGTCAGTTAGAATCGGCTTTAGTCTTTCACATATCACACGCGAGAGAATCTTATGGGCAATGGGTAAAAGACTGACACCGCGATAGTTTTTATAAACACTTGGATCGCATTTTTTAAACACAGGACACAGTACACTCAAATTCCAATCATGGCATGTTTTTCTCGAGCTAAATCGTATTTAGGAGCTGAAGCAGACTGTTTATCACCTTACCGCCTGCTGCTGGCAGGCCATCAACGCCCGCAGTTTTGTTGTTCTTAAGCTAGGCAATTTATGCCATCGTCGATAATTGGAGTGATTTCCTCACTCGTGCTGCCATCCGGAACTATGAGCTTATAAAAAAGCCCTCTCCATAGTTGCAGCACACTCTGCGTATCTGTGACCAGATTTCCCTAGCTATCCTTACAGGGGGGGAGCCCTGTTCCATACCCTGTACTTCTTCTCTTTTGGTAGAATTTTGCGGGCTTCACCTCTATCCCTGTGCCTTTCTATTTCCTTACTCTCACGCTCTTTCCACCAACTAAAGAGTTGGCGTGCCTCTCTTTTCTTCTTCTTGTAGCGTTCCCTTTTCTTATTATGCCAAAATGATGTGTCGCGAGCTGCTGGAGATTGAGTACTAACTCTCAACTCAATTCTTCATTACAAAGTGACAAGAAAATCGGGTGAAAGATCACTGCTAGAATGCTGAAGTGAAAGTTTTTTTTTCTACAGAATTGGCCAAAGGAATTAGAATACTCAAGAAATAACGTTCATTAGTTTATACATTAACAACGATCAAATTACAAGTTCCCATTTTCAGTTCTCCGATAAAAATCAATTGTGAAATATAATCGATAATCGCTATTGGACAAATCGCAATTACAGTCCAACATGCTAATTCCACAACTACAGCGGGAGAGGTATCAAATTGATTAGAGGATTCCCCGCTACTCGCTCCACTTGCCATCATATGAATCATCTCTATCAACTCAACTCCACCTTAATACACTCATTTTATCTCATATCCTTGTTCAAGTTTTCGATTGATTTTTCGATTTTACTTATAAAGTTAATTTTGTTCAATACATTGCCCAACTAGTTTTATGTTTTATGTCACTTCTTCGCTTTCGCATTGCAAGTTTTAATCTAAATCCAAGAGGACAAGAATAAAAGGATCTTAAATATTTCTCTTCTGTTTGGTCGAATATCTGAAAATTTAAGCATTTGTATTGATACAAATGCATTCGCATATTTTCTTACCGACATTTGAATTGAGATTAAAATCCATTTTTAATTTGGTTTGTAATTAGTTAAGTTTATTATTTAACACAGTATGTATTGAGATTTTGTTTTTACAAATAGTTTGTCATCATCTTTTTTTTTATTGTTCTTTGTATTCTTTACTTGAGACTTAACAATAACTATGATTAAATATCGCAATATTTTTGTATATATATATGTTTATATATATATATATAAATGTACCTATTAAACTATATATATTCGTGTGTATACCATCTTTACATTACTTCTAAGTAAGGTGGCTACAGGGGATGGGGTCTAGGGGGTACACTGGTCAAATTTTGTTGTTCAACTATAATACAACAGAGGGATGATATAGATGCGATACGATACGATTCCGTTGAATACAATTACTTACGTATATTCTGAAGTTATACATTTGTTAAACGGTCACTTAATCTATTCCTCCAAATGTGTTACATAAAAAAGCAACAAATATATTAAATATCACTAACATTAACATTACATACAATAACATGTGTGAGTATAATTACAGTTCTCAGAGGCTGGCCAGTGCCAAACTCCTACCTACTTTTGACCTATGACAAATTAAAGTTTCTTAAATAATCATGAACAGTACATTAAGCTGATATCTTCGCCGAGATTGAGATATGTCACACTCTGCTTCTCACTCTTTCTGCCGCTGTCTGCCTTGTGCTGCTGTCTATGTACATTTAGAATGTGTTCGGTTCCATTTAGATGGTATTTCCGGTTGTATTTCCTGCTCGGTACTGCGCCAGCGCTACTCGAAAGGTCTAAACATGCCGTTGTGCTCACCAGCGGCCAAACCGATTTCTCAATCCTGTGAATCGCCGGCATTGCTATTCCGATCCACAGAGGTGCCTCCATTCGATTCGGATTGCTCACAATCAGCGGGATTTATGACACCGGGCAGGTAGCCGGTTCCAGCATAGGGGGCGGCCAGAAAACGCTTGGCGTGAGCCTGCATGAACGGTGGATATCGGTGGGTGGGTGAGCCAAAGACTGCAGCCGGAGGAACTAGCGGCGAAAAGGCGGACTTGAGTGGAAATGGTGGTGAAGGTGGTACATTTGGTGGTGAGTTCGCCGACGAGGGCATTATGTGGGCCAAATCTTCGCCGGATATCATAGCTTCCATAGTTTGCAAGACATCGCCGCGATAACGTTGCAACAGCTGTTCTACATCACTACGTCGGCGATTGGGGAAGACGCGCATGAGAACATCCACGGGCGAGCGTTGATGTGACTGTGGCTGTTGCTGCTGGTGGCCCACAGAGGGGTGTTGTCCCAGTGAGGGCGGTTGCTGGTGATGATGATGCGGTGAATGCTGAGCCGCCGCATGGGAGTGGGCGCTTGCGGCCGCAGCCGCCAGAAACTGTGTGTGATGGTAGGGCATAAAGCCCTGAGGGTTGCCGTTGCTAAAACTTCTCAGCATGTGCATACTTTCGGCTGAGGGTGTGTGAGGCGGTGAAGTGGAATCCTCTTTCTTCAAGCTCAAATTTTCAGGCGTGGCTTCATCGGGAGCTGAATCGACATCAAGATCAGATTCCGGTGAACTGGGTGGACCGGTGCGAGCAGGCGATAGATTACCATTGTTGTGATAGTTGGATCCTTTGGCATGGGGACTGCCGGGAGATGAGTCGGAGCCAGTGTCCTGATCAGTTTCATTGGACAAACGAGCACGTTTGGAACCTGTAACGGCAAAGAAAGAACAACAAACGGTTACTGAATGTAGCAAAGAGTAGGAGAAATTGCGCTTAAATCAAAAGCATACTCATGTACGCGGTTAACTTCAACCCCCCCGATCATCCACTTTGCCTTGGCCTTGGATGTTGGCATTACTAAAAATATCGTAATTTCTTCACTTGGCACTGCCAGTTTATTTGCTCTTCAGCTGCCTCTTCGAATACAAAACAAAAAAAAAAAATCACAAAACAAACACAACTAAAGTATCAAATGTTTTATTTGAGTCGTTGCTGTGTTACCTTTTGTATCGTATTTGCACAGTAAATGTGTACAGGTATCCGCAAGATACTCCTGTAACTTGGCAACCAACCGCTCTGTGCAGAAATCCCAATGAAGCGTCATTCGATATCTTTTCGCTTCTTGGTGTATTATTTTCAATTCATCTTAGCATGTTTTTTTCCACTGTTTGATCTCGTTTGAGTGAAGCACTTTTTCTGTTTGAAATTTAATTAAGTTCATGATTCATTCCCACTCCATCGCATTTTACGCTCACATTCCGCCTTCGCACAATCCCAAGAATTCTCATCGATTTGTGTTTACTTTTCCCGCCTGTTCATATTGACATTCCTTTGCAAACATTTGTTTAAACAATATTTTTTCTTTTTGTTATTTATTTGAGGAGAAAAAAAGACAAAGTAATTTGCGTAGTTGGAAATATGAGATGTGAAAATGCAGCTTAGAAAGGCTTGAACCTTCATTCATCAAAACGATTTGAATGAAATGCAGTTTACGTGAATGTAGAGGGGTATTTCAAAGTAATGTCGGTTTATTGAATTCGAGGTTTATTGAAATCCATAACATCCAATATCTCCGATCGATAACTTAGAAGGAAATACTCTGCCGTTTTCGTTTCTGATAAAAAATGCTATATTTTTCCTATCCTTTTCGCAGAAAAATACTTGTATTTTCTTTTCTGGAGTATGTGCTTCCCCATGAGAGGTCTTCGAGTTCTGTCTGACAATGTCGCCCCCGAAAACCGCAAAATGTTACATTTTTCCTATCTTTTAATAAATTACTGTATTGAAAAGTTGCCTCCGATACTTTTACACCCCCTCTATAGGCAGGTTGGTATACTAAAAAAGCCATTCATTTTGTAATAACTAGAAATGTGGGGGCGATCCCAAAACTGGCGGGCGTGACGTATTGGTGGTGGAAGTAGATTGAACAAAATTATTTTGTTAAAAAGTGGTAACCTTATAAAACATATGTTTTAAGTTTCAAGGCGGCCCGTTGTTTAGTATTTTCATTTGAACCATTAGAAGTAAACGATCTCAATGAAATTGCAAACATGGAAAAAATTGGTCACCGTTATGTAATTTAATATTTCCATTTGAAAGGTCTCAGGCCAAATATTGGGTAGCAGAGTTTAAACGAGGCCGTATAAGCTGCCAAAACAAACATCGTTAGTGGTCGACCAATGTTATTGGGTGATCGTCGGTGATCGGCTGAAGGTGCGTGAGCTAACTGAAATACTGGTCATTCCAAAAAGTGCTATACTTTGTATATTGACCGAAGATTTGAATATGAGAAAGCTGTGCACAAGATGGATGCCGCGCTTGCTTTCAATAGAGCAAAAACATTGTCGTGAAGATGTTTCAGTAGAGAGTTTGGCGATATTTAATCGCAATAAAGCCGAATTTTTGCGTCGACTTATAACCATTAATAAGACATGATTCCACCATTTCACACCCGAGACAAAACAAGATTCAAAGCAGTGGATTGGAATGGCAGAATCATGTCCAAAGAAGGCGAGGACGTTTCCATCTTCAGGCAAGGTTATGGCGTTTGTTTTTTGGGATGCGCATGGGATTATTTTTATTGATTATCTTCAGAACGGAAAACAGCATCAATGACGAATATTGTGCTAATTTATTGCAGCGTTAAGGTGATGAAATTGTGGAAAAGAGGCAGCATTTGGCGAAAAAGAAAGTGTTGTTTCATCTAGTTCAATGCTACGGTTCACACATTCGCTATTGCGATGACCAAACGTAAAGAATTCAAATTCGAATTGTTTCTTCACCCAACTTATTCGCCAGATTTAGCTCCCTTGTACTATTTTCAAACTTGAAGAAATCGCTTCGGTGGTAAAAGATTTGCCATCAATGAAGAGGTGGAGTCTGGGGTTGATGGCTATTTTAAGGAGTTTGGCAATTCTTACTATAAACAGGGTGTGGAAGCTATTGAACTTCACTGGAAAATCTGTATCAATCTAAACGGAGGTTATGTTGAAAAATAAAGCAAATTTTTCCCAACTTTTTAGTGCCTTCTTTGTTAGGTCGCCCTTGCATGCCTAAGCAGATATTCCTTCTTCTTAAAAATACATCTGCTGAAAGTTTAAACGTGAATAATTTTAAATTTTTTCAATTCAATTTTTTTTTTCAATTCAATTTCAATTTTTTCATAATTTTTAAAATTTACTACAAAATAGGAACAAAGCTTTTATGTTGCATAACATTTAATAGCTTAAATTTTTACGTACTTTAATTAAAACCGACGATGGCCTTTAAGAGTTAGCATTCGAAACTCCACTTTAGCTCAATGCTCTCTTGAGAAACATTAAAATCCCTGAATAATTTCCACTAAACTGACTTTTCAATGTAATGTATCAACTCCACTACTCCATCATCCGTAATCGTGTCCTGCTCCATTTTCCCAAGTCCACCGCCGTCTTTGACTTGTAATTTCCTTTGTCAAATCTGCAACCTCGTTAACAATTTGCGCTTTTCTCAAAGTCTTAACTGTGGTGTTTTTTTTTTCTCTCTCTCTTACCGTTCCTTTGCAATTTACCCACAAATTGCGCATGCAACCAACCAGTAACAATCTGCATTCATTATTACTTGCAATCCAGCCAGCAAAGGTGGCGATACGACAAAGCGTGAAAATGTTAACGTTGCTTTTGACGGGCAACAAAAGTGGAAAATCTTTTGTCGCCAAAAACTCAAACATCTCCCCCTCGTCGTCAGAGTTAACTTGTGGCAGAAATAACGGAAAAATTGCAAACATTTACCACAACATGTTTATGCTCCGCAACACTTTCAACAATCAACAATGGACGCCGACACTTATTTTTTTCGTATGTCTCGCTTGCTTGCACCACTACAAGACATTACAAGACTCCTTTGACAAAGTTGCAAGTATGTGAGAAAAGATTGGAGGGGGATTGGGAGAGCAAGCAAACAAGTGGTGCCTAGGACATGCCGGTAGCGAGCGAGTACTCGTATGTGATTGTATTGTTTGGCAAGTTTGAGATGCTTATAAACCAAGCAAGCATAACTGTTACCACTGGAAACTGTTGATTTATTTAGACCACTTACCAGGACTTTCAACTTCAGTGCGATCCGGTGAGAAGCCCATTGATAAACGTTCAGCTCTAATGCGCATTTCCGAGTCGGAGTCACCGCCACCACCACCACCACTGCCACCGCTGCCATTACTAAACTGCATTCTCGAATGATGATGGACCGCACTGGAGCTCGAATCTAAGCCGTCACTGGGCGGTGATGGTATACCAGCATGGAAGACACCATTTGCGGAGTTAGTTTGTGGACTTAACTGGGATGTGGTCGTCGTTGTTGTACTATCGCTGGCATTTTGCGAGGGAACCCGTGGTGGCACACTTGTATAGAGCAGACCCAATTCACGTGCCTCATTTTCTTCTTGCGCTTGTTGGCGCCGCAAAGCAACCTGGAATGATGGAGGATTGAGAAACTACAGCTTAGTTTAATTCCGTTAAATAGTGGAATTGCAAGTGATCATGCAACGATAAATTATTGTCGAAAACGTAAATCCGCTTTTGTGATTTATCACTAGATTATGTCCACATCCATATTTGCCAGAATTAACAGCGCAAATGATTTAAAATATATATTAAAAAAATATAAAATTCATATTATTGATTTCATGAGTCAAGGAATATCGTCGCACATTCACTAAATTTGGGCTTATTTACTTCATAGGCTTACAACAAGTCACCTATTGCGACTCCGAATAATAATATTTAGACATTTTTTTTTTTGAGAGAATTTACAGGCGCATATCTAGCATTCCTTTAAATCGCTAGCAAGGGAAGAGTTATGCAGGGTTATTCATTTTTCGGTTTCAAAAGTAAAGTAAAATATGATTTCGATGAGACTTTTATTTCATTATAATGCTTGGATTTTGCCATGAAATTTGCATGAAATACAGATCGTTTTTAATGACCACCTCTGGATTGGCTGTAGCAGTAGACGCTTTTGAGGTAGTTTTCGACCACTTTTTCGCACATATCGGACGAGATCTCGGCGATAACTTGACGAATGTTGGTTTTCAAATGTTCTAATGTTTGGAGATTTTTCGTTTAAACAGGGATGATCTTGATGGCCAATTGACGTCGCAAAACGTGAAATTACGCTTCCTGGAAACATCACATGCAATAAAGTCCAAATCGGTAAAGAGAAATTTTCGGCTATGGGTACATTGATAACATTTCACTATAATACTGCTGCATCTGTAACGCTTTCAGTCTCTTGACATTTTTTTATAATCTTGCCAATTCTTTGCATAGTAGGCCGATTATGACAATCAAAAACATCCCGTAATGCACGAAAATAGGCAATTTTTGGATCACCACTTTTGTAGTAAGTTTTAACTATTTTTACTCGTTCTTCGGTTGTAAAACGATTCATATTCGTAAATGGCAAACCTTTCACTAAATAATTAACATTTCAAATGGCAGGTATTTAACAGCTGACGGCCTTGCCAGACCGGTGGTTTTTAAACCACTAAATGGAAAACACGTTATTACACTCACTCGCCTGGGTCATTACTTTTTCGTTGTCATTACATTTATTCAGCTTATGCAACGTAGTTAATATCAGAGACAACCACATGATAAGTGAGCATTTTCTGAGAAAACTCCCAAAAGTTAAATTATTACTACCAATCTAAAAGTGAACTCATTTTTCCAAAAACACACAATTTAATGGCTTTCGTTTATTAATACCGAAAAATAATTTTGGTTTATTTCTGTTGCAGTTAATTGAATCAAAACTATACAAAAATTTCATCTCGATTTATATGGCCGAAACGAAAGAAAATAAAAACAATTTTGATTCGCATGCAGTATATATACGTAAACTATATGAAAAATTTCATAAATTGTATGAACAAATTTCATAAATGTAATGAACAAATTTCATAAATATTATGAACAAATTTTCATAAATACACTGAAAATATTTCATTATTATATTGAAAGATTTCATAAATTCTATGAAGATGTCCCATGAAAAAACTTCATTAATTCTATAAAGGATTTCATAGATCCAATGAAGTTTTTCATAAATCCAATGAAGTTTCAGTTTCATAAAATCTATGAATTCGTTTCATAGATCCAATGAAATGTTTCTTTGGTTGAAAGTTAATGAAGAATTTCATTGGATTAATGAAGGAATTCATAACATTTACGAAGAAACATTTTTCAGTGTAGAAAACGTTTTGTTTGCCTTCAAGTTTGATTTCACTTGGAAATTTTCAATTCGAAAACATTTGAAATAATGTGGAATTTATTTATTGAACATAAAAAATTGAAGTTATTTCGAGCAACTTTCACTTTGGCAGTTTTTGTCAAGCCGTTTTTTCTATTAAGAAACAGAACAGCTTCAGATGTCGGTTCTAGTTCAGATTAAAAAAACGAAAATGCATAAAATTATATGGTCGTTTTCATAATAATATATTAAAAGTTTATAAATTAGATTTTCATAGTGCGAAACATTCTTTAAACTTTCAATTAATTATTGTGAGTGTGGCCGATAATTTTTTCCCGTTAATTTCGGTTTCATTATGTTTCGATGACGAAACCGAGTTTAGTTTCATTATGTTCCGATGACGAAAACAAATTCATGTAATTTTCAAATTGCGTGCAGGTAAGAAATGAATTGACGTTATCTGGAATGTGAATCGAAAACAAACCTCTGATGTGCTTTTTAATAAATTTACGACATCAAAACAGATAGGAGACTTAACTTTCATGAAGGTTCCGCACAAAAATATTAAATTCTTCCAGTAATTTGATCACAACAAAAAATTTACGACATCAAAACAGATAGGAGACTTCACTTTCATGAAGGTTTCGAACAAAATTATTAGATTCTTCCAGTAATTTGATCACAGCTGTCCCCATTTCACCACAAATGAAATATTTCACTAAATTTGTGATAAGTTTTTGATCAAAATTTCATCAAAGTGTACTTTAACTTGATTTACATTTGTGATTTAGAAAATTGTTTTAAATGATAATAATGGAAATATTTTCATTCCGGGTCAATGGTATTAAACAATTTTATTATTATTTGAACCAAGTAAAACGAAATCTCAGCAAATGTTAAAAGACTAGTTGCAATTGGTTTAAAAAAAAACACTTTTTTATGCAAAATATTTTTTCTAATTTATTGTTGGTGAAAATGAGGACTTTTTTCTACATAAAGTTCTTCAGCTTAAAATGAAGTGAACCGAAATGACCTAACAACGGTATAGTTTATTTGCCGGTAAATAAAAGCTGCAATTTTATTACAATTGAAAATTATAATGAAATCGTCGAGAAGTGTCCTAAAAATCATTACAATAAACTCAAGCAAAGGTAACTGAGAAATGTTGCTTACAGTTGATTTTAAACAATATTTAATTAAACCATCAATTGATTGGTACATTCAGAAACCAGAGTAACTAATTTTTAGTTTTTATTCCGAGGACTTCTCACAAATTGATAGAAATTTGGAATAGCTTATTTTCTAATTCTGTCATCGTCCAAATGTGTTCTTGTGGATATAAAAAAATGGTAACGAAATAGAGCGCTAAGTGTAAGCGTTTTATGCGATTTCTCTAAAAGCATTCGACTTAGTTTTACATTATTCTTTACTGTCATTAAGATCATAAAAATTTACCGCAGGTACTGCGTCTATTACTAGCCAGCCATCCAGCTGTACATCGCTTAATCGACTTAACAAGTCATGAACAGCGTTTGCCTAAAACACATTTGGTAATTTAAACATTTATATATTTTATATTTTCCTTCAGGTGAACGTATAAATATTATATCGGAGTAGATGTTTGATATCGGATTGGGTAAAAATTTTCCGTTTGATAGAAGTCGATCAATTCTATCTCAAATCATTAAAAAACAACAAAGCTGTGGGCAAAGACGGTATTAAATCAATAATTTAGAAAAAAATGAGCAATTTGTTTCTGAATTTCAATTTGTTTCTTGATGAATTTAAATATAAATATAACGAAACGGATATATAACGAAATGGATATTTTCCTATGGCTTTCAAAGATGTGAAAATTATTCCAGCTCTCAAGTCAGGAAAAAATCCACAGTTACCCACAAGTTATAGACCTATAAGTATGCTAAACATCATCAATGAGTTCTTAGAAAGGATCATATTGGCCAAATTAAACGATTTTGCATATCAAAACGATGTAATACATAAACATCAATTCGGTTTCAGAAGAGGTCATTCGACAAATCACCAATTAAAAAGAGTACAGAAATTAATACTGAGGAACAAACGAGATAGAAAAAGTACGGGAGTAATTTTGCTAGACATTGAAAAAGCGTTTGACTCCATTTGGCATGATGGAATCATCTTCAAGTTAAATGAATTCAAATTCCCGATCTACCTGCAAAATATTGTCAAGAGTTTTCTACATAACAGAGTATTTTCTGTACACATTAACGAGGGAGTATCGACTTTGAGAATGATTCCCAATGGAGTTCCAACACTCTATTCGATTTTAACCTCCGATTT
>JAHXMU010026401.1:0-13834 GCA_019455685.1 Philornis downsi
AAGAAGAAGAGAATGAAGAAGTTTTAAGTTAATTTATGTGAATAAATAATTGTGGAATTATAATCATATGCAAATACACGGGAGCGAGTGCTCTATCACTGCGGCCAATCAAGTGTTCACAAATAAATACTTACTTACATTTCAATGGATTAAGCGCAAAATATTACGCACTCACACCACCAGTTCATATACGAGTATCTGGTAAACAACAGTATAATCAAGTAAGTAAATACGAAAAGTATATAATCATTATTCAGTATGTACGTCCGACTGTCTGTCTGTCTGCCTGTGTGTACATAATTGTTTGTACACACCCGCACTCGAAGCCCCAACCCAACGCACAGTCGCAACAATGTAATTTCTTTGTCTTCGCATGCCGGAAATCAAAGGATCTTTATCGTTGACTCTTTTCTCGTTATCATTTATTTGACGACGTAGAAATTACACAAATTGTCATGTGGCAGAACATTTTGTAATTTATAAATAATTGCAAGCCAAGGTCAGCGTCATGTCAACCCGATCTGGAAATAATAACAATTTAAATTCAATTCAAAGTACGAGCAAAACCCAATTTAGACAAAAAAAAATGCAATTGATTTCTTGATAATCCGATTTATGGCTAATTATACGCAATACTGTTGTTATTGAGCAATTCAAATGGTAGCTGTTGCAACCGCAATTGGAGGATGAAGAAATAGCGCCATTTTGCAAAATGAAACGCAAAACAAGTATGGAAATTTTAATCAGCTAAACGGACTTATAAATATACTCATATTGTGTTATTTCACGAAATTAAACAAAAAATGTAGCAGGATCCAATAGCTTAAGCCCGTTGGATCGGGAGCAGAGTTTGAAGTCGATACAAAATCGCCGATGGCGGCATCGCGTCTGTTTCTAACCGACGGAGCCGGCAGGAGATCGCTTAAACATCAACTCATAAAATTTTTTTATTAGAAAAAAATGTACCAAAAATTTGCTTAAATTTCCATATTAGAAATTTGACAATTTTCGACGGTATTTCTTTTTTCATTAATTGGTATGTAATCAAATGTCAAAATTACAAAAGCTGAATTTGCTAAAGAACAATACTGCGTTACTTTGAAATGTCAAATACTCAAACGCATTATTCGTTTTTCATGATGAACCCATATTGGTGTTGCTTAAACTTTCGACGAATATTTTGTACAAATGTAATTCCGTTTGCAGAATTTGCATACGATATACTCAATATATATATATATATATATATATATGTATATAAATATTAATGAAAATGTCCTCACTTCAAAAGTTTATTTTTAAACAAAGTCTTCTAAAGTAAAAATGTAAATTTTTCAAGAATAAAACTATATAAAAAATATAATATATAACATACATAAATATATGTATATATATGTATATATATATATATATATATATATATATAAGATTCAATTATTTCACTTTCTAATCCCGTTTTTAACACTTAGATCGTGCAAATGGTGTTTTAGTTACATATTTTTAAGTGCCCGAGACCATAAAAAAGGGGAACTTCTTAACTAAACCCTGTTTCGTGATCTATTCAGTGAGGCCCGTTCCATACATCAGCTCATTACGAAAGTATATCGATTTTTTTGAGTACTGCAGCATGTTTTAAAATCGCTTAGCTTCACGTTTCCAGCTTGCTTGTCTTCACCAAAAAATAGCCGGCGGCAGCGTGTCGATCGGCTGAGATAAATCGGTTTCAAACTCTGATCGGCAATTTAATTGCTCGAGAATCCAGTCTACTAACACACTACTCGTCGTTGTCCGTGGTCGTTTTCTTTAGCTCTTTGATTTGATTTCAGTCAGTTTGATTTCATATAGATGTATGCCGAAGCCACGGCGCAAAAATTTCCCGCTTCATATTTGCGAAAAACGGAGTGATTATGCATTTTTCGGAATACACTGCCTTAGTTTCTCTTACACAGGGACAGCGCAGCTCTATGTACGATAGACCTTGCATTTCGTTTTCATACGAGTGTTGACTGGATGTTCAACTGAACTAGTCGACTTGAATTATGGACATTAAACTTCATGTAGACGACTAAGAAGGGCGGCCATGAACTGTCAAAATCTTACCGTTCCTTTTGGAAAACCTTTTATATTAAATATAAAAGTGTCGCACAAAAAAATCTATTATTTTTGTATGACATTGTAGACTTTATTAAGCATAATTAGAATGACCTGATTTAACCCAAAAATGCATATGAATGTGATCACTAAAAAGTTGTTTGATATGTCTGACGAACATTGAAAGCAGTTGAGTAATCGACATGATTTCTTACCTTACCTTACCTTACCTTACCTTCAGAATCATTGATAACCAGTAGGTGCCATTCAGTGAGATTATCAATAGAATGCATGTAAACTCACTGAACGTGAGAAGTTCTGCCACATCTCATTTATGGTATTCAGGAAAATTTGTCTTTTTCATTTATACTTCTTTTACTTACCGAAATAGAAAATTTTAGGATAACAACTGAAAAATGTTTATTTTTCAAGGAGTGGTTCCTCGTGTGAGCAAGCATAGCCAATATTTCGCCGAATTTTGTTGCTTATGAATAGGACATGTATTTATGACAAATATCAGATTCCTAAACCAAGCGGTACAGCCTCTACCGTATTTCTAACGCTTAGACCGGCATAGACTGTTACAGCGACCAGTAACAAATACGTGGTCACGAAGAAAATCGATTTAAAGGGAATTAAGACAAAATTTAATTTATTCGTTATTGTTGCTATCCTTATTTAGACACATATTTTCCTCCAGTCCCCAATTCAAAATTTGGTGTAGATTATAAGTTATAAAAATTTTTCCAAACATAAATTTTTAAAAATGTTCGCAATATCTCCAAATAATCGTATAAGGAGAATATGTTTTTTCTTCTTTCTTGTTACTGTCTACGTTTCTAAGATGCATGTTGTCACTTTAGCGTGGTTTCGAAATTCTCTATATTTTTGAGAGTTATAACAGGTTTTCATTGCAATTCCTTAACGATTTTTTTATAAGACATATATATACATACATAGTCTTTAAAATGTCTGTCTTAAAAAATTAATTTAATAATTACAAACCTTTTCCTATGGTGGGATATACATATAGGTATGTATATGCTCCCTCATACTCATTTTGTCTTTCAGTTCGCAAAAGCTAGAAATACCATATATGTGACAAAAAACCGCAAACTAAAATATATAGGAACAAATAATATTCAAATTTTGTGCGAACCTCAAAAAGTCATATTTTTCGGGCTGTGTAGTCGACATTCAACCCCAAAGAAACACAAATATAAATTACAAATTTGTTTATTAAATTCAACGGATTCAGGCGAAGCCCACAAGAGAAAATATATCCAAGGTTATGACTTGGTTTACTAAAAAAATGGCTGAAAACCCTACCTGCACCACACGTATCGTAGGGTACAAAAAGTGCAGCCGTATCAACATCACCCTGTCATCATCATTTAAATAAAAAAAAACTAAAAATATATGTGAAATGCAATTACTTAGTTTTATTATTAGTAATTAGCGGTTGAGTTTATTTGCAGAAATATTTTATGGTTATGGTATTTTAAGGTAATTTTATTTTAAGCTTATTTGCTTAATTTATTAATCGTCCCATAAACTTCGATATATTAATAACAAATACGTATTTGAATTGATTGAATAAAAAATCATTATATGCCATGATAAAAGAAATTAATAAGGAATAATTCGAAATACCGAAATGAGTCTTTATAATTAATTATGAAATATTTGCTTACCCAAAGATTTCATCTTTCCAGTAGAATAGTTTACTAGATGGCATTTAATCATGTCAGTGGACAATCTTTTTTCCTCTCCACTCTCCATTCCACTCCACTCCACTCCACTCCACTCCACTCCACTCCACTCCACTCCACTCCACTCCACTCCACTCCACTCCACTTTACTCCACTCCACTCCACTCCACTCCACCCCACTCCACTCCACTCCACTCCACTTCACTCCACTCCATTCCACCCCATTTTTCGCCCATCCAACTTTACGGTTATTCACTAGTTTACAATAAATCTGTACAAAATTTTCTATTAAGTGTAATACAGGGTTATCCATTTAGTGATTTCAAAACCGCCGGTCTGGCAAGGCTGTCAGCTGTTAAATACCTGTCATCTGAAGTGATATTTACTTAGTGAAAGGTTTGCCATTTACGAATATGGATCGTTAACAACCGAAGAACGCGTAAAAATTGTTAAAACTTACTACAAAAGTGGTGACTCAAACGTGGGTATTTTTCGTGCATTACGGGATGATTATGATCGTCATAATCGACTTACTATGCAAGGAATTGGCAAGATTATAAAGAAATTTGAAGGGACTGGAAGCGTTACAGAGGTGGTTAGGTCTGTGCATCATCGCAATGTACGCACTTCCGAAAATATGGCTTCTGTTAGTGAAAGTGTGGCGGATAACACGAATTTCTTGATTCCACGGCGTTCTCAGCAATTAGGCCTATCTTACGGCTCACTATGGCGTATTTTGCATTTAGATTTGCACCTCCATTCGTATAGAGTTGTTGATCATTCACAACACCGTAGTTATGCTGATTGGGTGCTACAGCAACAGTACCGATCTTTCAAACAAAATGTTATTCAGAGATGGAACTCATTTCTTACTCGGTGGTTACGTGAACAAGCAAAATTGTCGCATATGGAGCTCTGAGAACCCAGAAGTGATTGTAGGAAAGCTATTGCATTCGGAAAATATGACTGTTTGGTCCGGAGGTGTCGTTGAGCCGTATTTTTTCGAAAATGACGCAGAGCGCTATGCCCTTGTGATAACGAACTTTTTTGCCCTACAATTGAAGAATATGAACTGGACGATATGTGGTTTCAACAAGACGAGTTTCCACGAGCCACACAACACGACTGATTTCGACTTTATGGCATGAGAAATTTCCAGACGGCGTAATGTCACGTTTTGTCGATGTGAATTGGCCACCTGGATCATGCGATTTAACCCCCTTAGTCTTTTTTGTCTTTACGTGGATAATCTCCAAACGTTGGGGCATTTGAACACCAGAATTCGTCAAGTTAACGCCAAGATATCGTCCAAAATGGAATCCACTTCTGCAGCCAATATAAAAGTGCTCATTTAAATGGCATTGCATTTTATATATAACTAGCTGACCCGCCAAACGTTGTTTTGCCTTCAACAACGCCATCTATCACTTCAAATAAAACCTTTTAAACCTTCCGGAATAATCTACCAATAATTTAAGACCAAAATGAGCCAAATCGGTCCAACCGTTCTCGAGCTTTAGCGAGACTAACGCACAGCAATTGATTTTTATATATATATAGATGGAAAGATCCGAACATTATAATGAAATAAAAGGTTCATCGAAGTCATAGCGTTATGCGTATTTTATTTAACTTTAGTTTTGAAACCGAAAAATAGATATTGGTTCTGGCACGTCTACCGGTGAAAACTCACATTTTTATAATTTTCCATTAGGCATGCCCAAATGTAAGAAGCATGAGGCGCATATTAAAAAAAGTGAACTACAGTTAGAGCCGTAAAAAATACAAAAATGCAAAATATAACACCTGCACGAAAGGCAGTTCCCTTAGCAAGACCAAAGGGGAGCTTAAAAATCTGGTCTTATTTGACGAAAATATGTTTACGGTTCAGCAATATGTAAACAAACAAAATGATCGTGTGTGGTTAGAGTGCAAATAAAAAGCCAATTTGAATCAGTGTACCACCCTGCGAAAGCAAGCTAATATACTAGACGTTTCAACAAAACTCGACACATAATTTCTTCACAACGTTCTTCATAATTCTTCTTCCACGTTCCTTGAGTGAACGTTGGTGGCAAGCGAAATTCAGTCCAGAGCGAAATAAATTACCTATGCGTATCCATCGTTTTTGCCTACACTATCGTAACAATAACTCAAATGTGCCAAGAGACGTACTCAAAAGACAGCGGTTACATTTGTCCTCTTACACACTTTTCAATCTTTGCGTGCATTGTAAAATATGTACGAAGAATAGTTCAATTACGATTTTTTTTCTTCCAATTCTTCACAATAATGGCCGCCACATTTCCCGGATAGATTTTATCATATGGCCAATTTTGGAGACTGAAGTATCAACTAAAAAATATGAGACGAGTAACGACTACCCTCACTGTCATATCATCAGGCCACATTTGTGCAGCGTGTGAAGCCTTCCTGGAAAGATTCGATACTATTATCCGCGCTAAAGGTGGCTACATCGAACAATAATAATATATTTCTCTTAAAATTTAAAATGTTTTTACGATATACTGAAGATTTTAAATAAAAAAAAAATCAAAATTGACAAAATTACTGCATTTTTAATTGGTAACACTTCGAACGCCCAGTAATTGTACGACCTGTGAGGACAACCTAATTTTGGTCAGGCTAAAAGCTGTTGTTATGACTTCAATTTCATTTAGTAATGGGCAACAGATGTCGCCATTATTCTTCTCGCGTAACTGACAGTAATAATCTTCCTATTTAGCCAGCACTCTCTGTGTATCCGAGACCAGCTTTACATTTGTATCTTTGCAAATAAAACTTTCGGGCTTTCGAAAACCTATGGCCGCATTGCTTTTCTTCAATGCAATTAATTTTAATACAGAAGCAATACTTATTTTGAACAATCCGGTCGCCAAATGCAAAAAATAACAGGGTTGTATTTTCTTGAGGAGCATGGAGCCGAAGTTGTTATTCCAAAACTACTAATAGGGTGTTTATATACCTATAGATATTAAAACGAAACGATCGACCGTGATGCAATAGTTAGTACTCGCGAGTACTGTTCGCATGATCCCGGGTGCAACCGCGTATACAGCCACCTATCATTATTAGAGCGGCAGTCATGTGTTTGATGAACACTTCGAACAATCGACAAGTTAGGTAAATGCTCAAATGCTTGAACTACGACGTTCGGAATAGTCGTCAAACTATAGTTCGCTTTGAGTGAATCTAAAAATAGAATGCATGCAAACTCACTGAATGTGAGAAGCTCTCTCATGTCTCATTCATGAGATGTAAGAGAATTTGTTTTTATTAAAATGAAATTCTTATCACAAAAAATGTGAGAACACTTCGTCGGTCTATAGAAGTCATTAAAATCGGCGTGCGCACTTTAAATTTGTCATCCATTTTCTTGAATTATTCAATTTGTTTAGGGTTCATTTAGGTTCATTCAAAGCTGTTTTAGACCAGGTCTTTTATGATAGATCCAACGTTTATAATATTGTTAGTCAGTATTGTTTAGCATTTCATCTTGGGCAGACGTCCTGCCCCAGTATCTGCAAATTATGTTCAGCTTCATTGTGAACATCGACATTCCATGTTCACTTTTTCAATGTTTTGTCACAAGTGAATACTTATGATAGTCTATGCAATCAAGAAGGAATTTTCATTAAGTTGTGAGGTTCGGATGCCTAAGATTTAGTAAACTATTCACAAACATTGTAGTAAATCTGCTTATGAAGATCAGTGGCTAAATTCGAAATAGCCATACAGACAAACCGGTATTATGAGACAGTCATTCTGCCGAACTTTGCTAAAAACAAAAATTGGTCTTGAACTCAAATAAACTTAACATCAACCATGCTCGAACTTATACTTAAATTTCCATTAAAGAATTGTATGACAACGCGAGCCTCAGGCGTGTGCTTGATAGCCGTATATGGCCTATGGACTAAAAAGTGTGCCCACCTCTAATTGACGACAAGGGCGCGCCTGTCACACTTGTTTTTATGTTAATCATTTACCACAAAATCTTAACTTGGCACCACTAGACGTTAAGTGGAAACACAACCATTTAATAACCTGTCATTTCCAATATTGAAGCAAAATAAAGAGAAGACTCAAAACCACAACGATACAGGTTTAAAATAAAACCTACCTATAGATGCAAAAACAACATCTAAATACTTACTACCAAGCAGGACCATAATTAAAACGAATGTATTTTTATGCAATGTATGCATACAGACATATTCGCAATAGTGCTTTTAATTTTATGTATTCGTTTCAGTGATGGAAAATGTCTTTGATAAAATAGTATAAAAAGGTATTTTAGATGGTGCCAAAGACAGTAAATGTATAAGAGGGCAAATCACTTAATTGTATTCAACGTTTTCTTCATAACTTACACCAAAGACAATGTGCTTATTTCCCTTTGAAAACAAAGTTGAAGTGATTAGAGAGCCAAGAGTGTAAGAAGATACCGCTCTCTTCGTTGCTCTCTTTGCATAATAACTCCATAACTTTACATATTTTGGTTACTATTTTTGCAGATTATAGTAGTAAGTTAATCAATAATATATGAATATTATTACATATCGTATATCGTTAAAAAGCGCAAAACTAATAAAGTTCCACGTTGGGAAGGAGTGCGAGAGAGGACATAACTACGCCTTTGAGTGAACGTTGGTGGCAAGCGAAATTTACTCCAGAGCGAAATAATACCTATGCGTATCCATTGTTTTTGCTTACACTATCGTAACAGTAACTCAAATGTGCCAAGTGATATAATCAAAAGACAGCGGCTACATTTGTCCTCTTACACATTCATTCTCTTTGATGGTACCTTTTTCAGTCTTCGCGTACTTTGTAAAATATGTACGAATAATAGCTTAATTACGAATTTTCTCTCTTTATTCGTTAACCACTACAGTGTTCGTCCTGGCAGCTTGTACCGTCTCATTTAAACTCAGCTACCCAATATTTTACGGCTACATTTGTCCTTTTACACTTTCATTCTCTTTGATAGTACTTTTTCTGTCTTCACGTACATTGTAAAATATGTACGAAGAATAGCTTAATTACGATTTTTCTCCCTTAAACTCTTCTTCTGAAATATAATTTTCTTCGTATTATTATAAAATCACAAATCACATTTGTTTGTAAGGCAATTATGGAGAAAGCCAACCTAGCCGACCTAACAAAGAAGACACAAAAAAGTTGGAAAAAATGTTTTTTATTTTTCAATATAATCTCCTTTTAGCTCGATACGCTTTTTCCAGCGGTATTCTATAGCTCCTGTATCCTGTTTATAGTGAGAACTCAAACTTCGTAAAATAGCCATCAACCGCTGACTCCACCTCTTCATTGTTGGCAAATCGTTTACCTTTTTTTAAGTTTAGAAATAGAAGTTAGTCACAAAGAACTAAATCTGGCGAATAAAGTGCGTGATGAAGCAATTCGAACTTTAATTCATTAATTTTTGCCTTCGCAATAGTTGATGTGTGAACTGGAGCATTGTCTTGAATTGTCTTGATAAAATAACACTTTCTTTACCGCCATAATAATTTCATCGCCTAAACGTTGTAATAAATTATAATATTCATCGTCGATAGTTTTTCCTTTCTGAAGATAATCAGTAAAAATAATCCCATCCACATTTCCAAAAAAACACACGCCATGACCTTGCCTGCAGATGGATTCATCTTCGCCTTGTTTAGATACGATTCTCCCATTCCAGTCCACTGCTTTCACTGTTCTTGTGTCTCAGTTGTGAAGTGGTGGACCTCCCATGTCTCATGTATAGTTATAAATTGGCGGAAAATTTCGATTTTATTACGGTGAAACACCGCCAAACACTCTCCTGAAATATTCTAACGATGATGTTATTGCTCTGTTAAAAGCAAGAGCGGCACCCACCTTGCACACAGCCTTATTGTCTTCAAATCTTTGGCCAATATACATACTATGTGTTTCACTTTTTAACGCACCTTCGCCAAGATCATCCAATATAATTTTGATGATTTTCTTAACCGTGTCTGGCGTGGACACCTCAATTCGTCGACCACTACGGTGTTCGTCTTGGCAGCTCGTACCATCTCGTTTAAACTCAGCTACCCAATATTTCACAGTCGTAAACGAAAAAGCATACACTCGCAGTAAAGCTCGGACTTTACTGGTTACTCTGAGACCTTTTTAATGAAAATATTGAATTACACAACGGTGACCAATTATTTTCATGCTTACAAATTTATTGTCGTTTACTTTTGATTGATCAAATAAAGATATAAGTCAAAAATTTTTTTTTTAACTACTTACGTATAGTCATGCCGCTTAGTTTTGGGACCGGGGTCGTATGAACCTCAGCAAGGGAGTACATGGATTAAATAGGTCATTTGAGTGGGAGGTACTAGAAGAGGTTGGTTAGCCATACGATTTTCACAAATTTTAATATTAATTATAGAGCAAAATGAAAGTCAATAATTAAGGTCGCTACAGTTTACGTGTTAGGGCTTTAGTTGAATTTCGGAAAATCATTTAATTTATATGAGAGGGGCCAGAGCACCAGAGCAAGCACCAGGATGTGACAATATAGTTCATTTTCACTCGCAAACAAAAATTCTGTAAGAAAATGCTATAGAATTGAATGTAACCGAGTAGAAGATATAAACTGATAAATATTTGTGAGTACCACAAGAGTCACGATTAACCTATCGATTTTTTTCAGATTACATCAACAGTTTTGGTTCACAATAATGGAGTTCAGGTCTTGACAATCTACGATTTAGGAGTTAGTAGGAAAAAATTGAATTCAGGTATCTGCAATATACAAATTACCAGAAAAATTGAATTTTTGAAAAATCGGTTAATTTCAATTGAAAATGATTTATATAAATTCTACTCAAAACCTTGTTTTGAACTCTTAAAAAATTCCATTCGAACAAGAGTCATCAATTGAATAGAGATCATACAAACCATTTGAATTTATTCAAATTCCCAAACTATTATATTCAAAATTTCTCTATAATTTCAACCTTTTATTCAAGTTTATCGAAAATGATGTAAAAAGTTAATTTTCTATTCAAACCAACAAGTCTACATTTCTTGTAAACAAAGATACTGGTTTCAGAAACGTCATTAAATTTTGAAAACCAAAAAAAAGAACGTTTACATTAATCACGTACGAGTACTAAAAACCGCAATAAAAGACGAACCTGTTTGAATATACCACATACTATAGTGGTATATACATAGGTTTCATTTTCGGTTTCAAAAATAAAGTTAAATAAAACACACATAAAGCTATGATTTCGATGAAACTTTTATTTCACTATAATGCTTAGATCTTGCCATTATGTACGAAGTACAATGTTATTTATATGACCACCTCTGGTTTGGTTGTAGCAGTGGACTCATTTGAGGTAGTTTTTGAAAAAATACGACACCTCCATAATGCGCACCAAGCAGTCACTTTTTCGGAGGCAATAGTTTCTCCACAATCACTTCTCGGTTCTCCGTGCCCCATATGCGACAATTTTGCTTGTTGATGTAAACACCGAGTGAGAAATTAATTTCATGGCTGAAGAAAATTTTGTTTGGCTAAAATTCCACGTTGGAACCACCACTTTTGTGGTAAGTTCTTCGGTTCTTCGGTTGTTGAAAGAATCATATTAGTAAATGGGAAAACCTTTTAATAAATAAATAACACTTCAAATGACAGATATTTAACAGCTGACAGCCTTGCCAGACCTGCAGTTTTGAAACCACTTAATGGAAAACCTATGCTAAGTGGTGACTTCAACGTTATACATGAGTAAACGAGTTTCACCGCGATCCGAATCATCATTGAAGTAGGCACTTACTACCGCAGAGCTGTTCGTTGGTCTAAATTGTGTTTTTATTTCTTTACATATTTCTGAGCTGTAAAAAAGTTTTTCATCAGAAAAGAGCAAACTTTCATGCTCGCCAACAAAGTGCACGTGTTTTAACACCTCTTGATAGATGGACTGCCGTTTGTGCAGGCGTTAAATCTTGCACTTTTTGTATTTTGTTAGATTTCATTTATGCGTCATTTTTTAAAGCGCGCCTCATGCTACGAGCAGACACATTGACAATTTTGAATTCTGGCGATGTCCTGTTTTTGGATCCCTACTCCTATGACATTTTTTAACTATGCCAGTATCATTTTGATGTGTAATGAAAGGCTGGTTGCGATTTTCGAGTCAAATAAAAAGCAATAAGATTTTTGCGTTAGAATTTCTTTTCGAAAGCTTTTTTTACTTCGATGGATGGATCCACATTTATTCATAATTATTCATTTGTACTAATTTCCGTATAATATGACATGCATCAGGCTTTTGTCAAATTTAGTTCTGCCAATGAAAATGATCTGAAGTACTGTTTTTCGATTTGAAATCAATGGTTTCTTCTATAACTTTCAGAACTCAATAAACTATGATTTTAATTTTAATTTTTTAAATTTATTTATGCAGGATTGTAATTTTAAGCCTTAAGGCCGATTTGATTAAGTTAATATATTATTACGTATCTTCTCCATAATTCAATAACAAATGCATTATACAACTTTACAATACTAATGTTATAAAAAAGTTTATGTGGCTTAATAGCAGAAAAATATGATTTACAATATGACGAACTACTTCACTTATTAGAATTTTTCACTATATATGTTTTTCGTCCTAAAATACTATTATTATTATAAATTATAACTTTTAACATAATATAAATATAAATTAATAATGAATAATAAATAAATAATAATAAAAAAATAAAAAAATAAACAATAAATAAAAAAGTAAAAATAATAATATAAATTATAACTTTAATTGGAATTTATAGCTACTCCATAATATAACGCAAAATTTAATAACAGATTAAATGGTAAAAATTAGTAACTTCAAGTAATTTTTTTAAGATTTACTTAGCTAAGTAATTGAGATGCTATACAAGTAAAAAATAAATAAAAAGGAAGAAAAAATAATAAGTTTAGTGATAATCATTTCCCCGTTCAGAATGAAAAGAAAGATGGACGGCAAACTATCTGACGGCAATATCAAAGAAAAAAAGGGGATAATTATACATGAGGAATATCATTGAAATACGCAAGAAGTCTCTCCTTGTGAGTGTTTTGGGATGAAGAAAAATTGTTTAATGTGTTTGGAAGTTTGTTGAACTGCCTGGCTACTCTTATTTGAAAAGATCTGCTCATATAATATTTTGTGTTATGAATAATCAATTGATTAGTGCGAATTAATCGAGTGAATTTAAATAATTCTATAAGAAACAGCGGTGATTGATTTTTGATAAAATTTAAAAAAAGATAAAATTTAAAAAGCAATGAACGAATAACTACAAAATTACGAAAAGAACAACCTAGAAATTGTATCACAAACGGAGACACGTGCACAATTTGACGAAGACAGAACAGATAACGTATAGCACGATTGAAGGACAACTGGATTTTCGTTATATTGCTTTTAGCTGTACCGGCATATAATTCGATACAATAATTTATATGCGACATTATTAAACTATGTACTAGTTTTCGTTTAACATGAAGCGGAATTGTTATTATGTGCTTTTTTTATTAGCATTTTTTGATAAAAAAAAAAAAAACATATTGATTTATCACATCCCTTCCGGCATTCCGCCACAGGGCAAAAAGACGTTGTTTGATGATACATCTAAGTCAGTTCATTTGACTGACATTTTTGTACGGGTTTTCGTGTGTGGATGTTCCGCATGCAAGATGCGTTGGATTTTCTAATTTTTACATAATTTCGAATTTGTGTAATTTTAGCGTATTGAACAGAAACAGTTCGTGAAAACGTTAAGATTGTGCTAAAATTCTCTTGAACGAGCGCAACACATTTGATTTGAGTAATTTTATTTCGATGGTTTAGTATTTGACAGAATGGAAGACGCGGTAATACAGTGTCGGTTTTGGTTTGTTATTCATTTACAAGAATCTTGAATTTAAAATGTCGTTTCAATATTTGAATGACTCAGAAAGAATATTATTTGTA
>JAHXMU010026403.1:8763-45324 GCA_019455685.1 Philornis downsi
GCCTCGGCTTACTGTTCCTCAACACAGAAGCTTCGGCTTACTGTTCCCCAGCACAGAAGCTTCGGCTTACTGTTCCTCAGCACAGAAGCCTCGGTTTACTGTTCCTCAGCACAGAAGCTTCGGCTTACTGTTCGTAAAATTAGTTTGTAAGTTATATCAAATATATACCGCCGATCCGAACACAGCCCGAAAGAGAAATCGTTGGACACCCTTTCCTAATTTCCCGATGACAACCGAATCCTGAGAAGCAACTACTACAGAAAGCAGATCTTCCGATTATCTCTATATAAACCAAAGCACTGAGCATTCAGAAGGAGTTGATCTTTATCATTAAGTCGTTCAACAACTATACAAGAATATACTATAAATAAGTGAATAAATAAACAAAAGTAAATTCCATATTTTATTTCTGAAAGGTTTATGGTCCTTCAGCTTAACCCAGGACACAACAATGCTACCTCAGCCTACGAATAAAACCATGTTACAATGATAAAAAAAAGTTATTTGAATTTCTTACTGTAGCACAATTGGTGCGAATTAATAATTTTGGTGGTTGTTAAAAAAACAAAAAATATTTTTCTTTTCGACGTCTATGCGTCTACTTTTATTTGTTATTGTTTTACATATTTTAACTTGAGCTAAGACACTTTACACTATGTGTTATTCTATGGTATATTCTTAACTAATCCCACGATTTATTTTTCTCTTCCTTATATACTAGCAGATAAACATGTTTGTGCCTTTCAAAATACATTCATGATACTTTTATGATCTTTTTTACAATTTAAATTTTCATGTTCTTGTTTTAAGGGTTGTTTAAATATTTTGTCGTATCCGTTGCTTTACTTATTTTACCTTAATTTCTATTTTCATAGATAAACATGTTTGGGTTGGTTTAAGCTATTGCTTATTTGTTCGTGATGAAACATGTTCATGTTTTCCTTATCATATTTAGTTGTTTACAATATTTTTGTTTGATGTTATATATAAAGAGAAGATACTTATTCTAAACGAAGGAATTATATTTATCATTCTAAACAAAGAAAATATATTTATTATTCCAAATAACTCATGTAAATAAGATGTGATATTTAGGCTGGTCATATTATCGATATTTAACTTGTATGTATGTGTGTATGTATTGATAGTTAATATTATTAGTGCATCCCTGAGACTGACCTTCACTTGCCCCACCTGTATACGGTAATTACTACTGGTCATTTTTCTGTAATTTGGAAGCATGCTAAGATAATTAAAATACTGAAATCTGCCGAATGGTTTCGTCCAATTGCATTGCTACCATATCTATCGAAGGCATTTGAAAAAATACAGCACCGTGCATCACTGCTCTCGTTAATGTCACTGACGAAATACGATGTAGTATTGATAATAAAGACAGTACAATATTGGCAGTTCTTAACCAATCAAAAGCATTTGATTGTGTTTGTACATTGTGCTACAAAGTAAAATTGCTGTCTAATTTCTCGAACACGTCTTTATCACAAACACTAACCTATCTCAGAAATCGACTACAGTTTGTTGCTATTGGTGATGTTCCCGCAAATCCGCTAGAAGTCGATGGTTTTAGTCGAATCTATGCCAAAGGTAAGTATAAGGTAAACGTAGTTGCCGTTTGGGCAATGTTTATCTCGTCGCAGACCCCGCGACTTTAAAAAACAGGCTCACATATACACACACATTTTATACACAACATTTTGGCGATTTGTGTAATAGAAAAATACACAACATTTTTGTGTGTAATAGAAAAACATATCTTGCTTAGAATGGATATTAATGATCTACCCAATGTCTTATCACACTAAATCACCTTCGTTGAAGGATAAAATCGAAAACATTGGTGTTATATTTAATAATGCTCTACCATCAGAGGATCAAATTAAATACTTTACTGGAATGGTTTCTGAAATCCTTAAATCACTATACAAAACGCAATTTTACATCCCGCAACATATTCACGAGCTTGTCGCAATAAATTGTTGAATTCAAAAATTTCTCTACTGTTGTGTGTCATTTAGCAATTGTGATACTACCAGCAAACGGAAACTTCACGTGGCATATAATATCATTGTTAGAAAATAATTGTCTGGCATTTGCGAAGATGACCTTAAAATAATAACACGGCAATTTTTTCATAAAATAATATATTTTAAAGAACAGTCACGTCTATATAAAAAATATGGTTTGGAAGATTCCTACGAAGAATGGGTTGAACACCAGTTTTTTATGGTTTCGGTTCGCCTATGAAATTTACTCCCAGCTACTATTTAACACTATTTAATTAAAAAAAAAATAATTGTTTCATGTTTGATTATACGTTTCTATCATATATGTCGATTTCGTCAGAGTTATTGCCTCTATCATGGCGTTAGTGTAAGTCTTCCGACTGCTATGCGGTCTCAGTTGTAACGGGTTCTTAACCCAGCAAAAATAACCCAGAGGACTTACAAAAAAATTGAACATTTAATTGCAAACTTTTACGCACATGGACATCCACAAAAACCAAGGACCTTGATAATGGGACCCACACTTTGCCCACCGCTTCTGGGTTCACAAATCCATTTCGTTTTTGCCAGAACCCCCTTATTCCACACACGGCTTTTACCTTACCTCAGCAGTTCAGAACCACGTTTCCTTATAAAAACCTAATCGGGCTTAAACTATGCGCTACACTAACTACTCATAATTATTTACAAATTTTTTCATTTTTTCTTAGCTATTCCGCCTGGGCGGTCTTCAATGCGGGTTATATTTGTTCTTTTCTTCTTATTTTATTTTATGTAACTGTTGAACAATTAAAAATAAATAAAACTTGCATACCGCAATTGCTAGCGTAATGACGATGTTTAGTTTAGTTTAGTTTTTTTCCTTTAGGTTTCAAATTTTTTTCACGAGTCGAACGAGATCTAACCTCATTTATAACGAAGATATAAATTCTTAATTCTTCGTGGTCTTATTTTCAAATATTAAGAATATATTTTGCATTGATTTTTTTTTTCAAAGTTGTTGTTTTCAAAAGTAAAAAATATAAGGCATCGCCATCTATTTGTTTGGTCGACAACTTTGGCTTTCCTGTCACCGGAAACAAACAGGCGGTGGTTAGCTTGATCATACCTGATTTGAACAGGGTTGGCAATTGATCCGGCCGAGATGTTGACTTGGCTCCAATATGTAGATGGCTCCTCTCACCTCTTCCAGCTCCCACGACTTTTCTCGTAGTTTGCTTAGTTTGGTGATTATTCTTCAAAATTGCCTCCTCACCGTAGCTCTTAAAACTTTGTTCGGTAATTATTTGTCTTCACCAGAATACCCGTGGGCTTGAACTTATTCAGCGCTCTGAATGTTTCTTCTGCTACTAACTGATTACCAAGCGTATCGACCCGCTGTTTTTTTGTAACTATCTCGAGCTATTTTACTGACACCGGAATTTACTTTTTGCCTCCTAAGTTTTATTGAGACGGTCATCTTTTTCTCTAACCAGTCAATCTTTATTTCTGCTTTATCCTAATTTTTTGTTGTCTGTCATAATCTCAACTCACCACTCACTTTTATTCCTAATTTTCAGCTATTTTTGTATTCAAACATCTTAACCGTTTTCGGTTAACCAATTCATGAATGAATGTCGCCCTCTAAGCCAATTCTCTTTGCGTACGCACAACCCTGTTATTTCTAATTTCGGTTGGCACGCGAGTGCCCATATGTCATTGCTGCTTTCACATTATTATTATTTTTTTTTATCGACAACACTACGCAGCCATTAGCCGCAAATTCAATTTTTATTTTTGTTTTTATAAAAAAAAGAATATTTGGCGGCTTCGAGGGGGCCATTTCTGCTGTGATTGCGGTCGTCCCACAGTGACAAACTTTTGCCCAGCTAAGGATCGCCACCAGTGCTTACTATTGCAAAGGCCAAGAGCCACCAACAATGGCCAATGTCATCATCACTATCGGATCTCTGGGTTCCAGGAGAAATACGTTCCGTTGCCGCCGCAACAACACTCCGGGCCGACAAGTTCATGATGAAGGGAGCGGTGTGCAGCGTAGTTAGTACGCACAATCACGTGGGGAATTCCCAAGCCTTGAATAGTCTCAAGCAGGGCTACTATTATATTTGCATTCATAGCTCCGAATACAATTCTGTCCCCATGCTACGTTCGGTGTGCATTGCCGAAACATATTGTTCAGGGACGTATGCCCTCTTTTGCATGATATTTGAAGTTACTTTGTGACATTTTCTTTTGTTCCAGTTCGATACCCTTCTATTAGTTCACGTATGGTGCTACGACCGCTTTGGTTCGACATTATAGGACGACGCTACTATCCTTCCAGCTTTAGGACTCAAGCGTTTTGATCACGGTACATCGACATTTTTTTAAAGAAGATTGTGTTTGAAATTTTTGGAAAATAGTATTTCGATATTAATGGAGGGAATTGTGATTATTTTGAATTCATTAGGCATGATGGATTCCCAGATGGACTTTGGTTTCTCGAATTTACTTTCTGTTGACATCCCATGAAAGGAATATTCAAAGATGTGACGGCATTGCCACAGCTAAAATCCATTCATCTTTTAGAAATCATTTTACACCATAAACTATATATGTAATAGATATACTAGTTATTTGTTTTTATTGAGATTGAATCTCGGTTCAAAGTTCGAGTAAAATATACTTTTTTTTGAATGCAATTTGAATTTTCTTCTGGATAAAATGCACACTTGGATGTCGAATTTTATCTGTCCATATTTGTCTTCGAGAATTCGAGACCACAAACATCTCTCAAACCGGTATGGTAGATATATTTGTTAAAGATCGTTTACCACGGCAATGCAGAAATTCGGTACACGTCATTACTCAACATGCGAAATGAGTATTGTTCATATATTGTCGCTTGGTCACGCACATGTAAATCAGGCTTTGCGTCGACCCATTTTGGGCAGTGTTTTGAAGCTGTTTTCATTATATCGTAATTTGCTTACAATTAGGACGAGCATAAACATTTCATGTATTCAAATTGTATTTAATGCTAACATTGCAGTTGGCATATTAAAATCACAGATTCATATTGCACTTCAAGTTTTAATGTCTTTCACATGGTACGTGCCTATGGGGTCACCCTGCAGCGTTTCCAGCTCATACATGTTAGTGCCCACTGGTCGGATTATCCTGCATTTCAAAAATGTTCTGAAAAATTTTGCATTTTTGTTATTTCCGAAATCACTGACTGCCATATTATTTTGGAAAACTTCCTGGCCAGGGATAAATTTTACACCACGAGCTCGCTGATTATATCTACTGGCACTCTTTTCATAAGTCGCGTGGATATTCTGTTTTATCTTTTCTCTTATTAACTGCAATTTATCGTGTCTGTTGAAATCATCTATATTATGGTCGGTTAACGATTGAAGTTTACGGGGTAGTTTATAATCCGTACCAGATGAATATAAATGATAGCCGAACAAGACAAAAAATAGTGTTACCCCAGTCGCAGAATGCACTGAATTCCTCAACGCACACTCAATCTCAGATAAATCAAGATCCCAATCCCGATGATCTTCGATAAGATATGCCCGTATTGCCGCCAGCACGGATTGATTTACTCTTTCGGATGAATTTGCCTGTGGAGAGTATACATTTTAAATATATTTTAAATGTTGTATTTCATAGGTGTTTGTCATGTCTTGGAACCCTTTGGCCATAAATTATGCCCCATTATCACTGTGGATCACTTCTGGTACACCGAACTTGTGAAATATCTCATTTACCATGAATATAACTACATTGCTAGTAGTGGTTTCCTTAATTGCCTTTAGGAATGTACATTTTGTGAAGTGGTCTACCGCGACAAAGATATAGCAATTTCCAGATTTTAACCTGGGATATTTCCCCTAAAAATCAACACATATTTTTTGAAAAGGTCAGTCAGTAACTATCTCTTGGTCTGTGGATAGCATAAGCCTGTAATTTGCCAGCTTGATCTCCTTACACGTCTGACATGAGCCCACAAAATTCCTAACTTGTAAATTCAGTTTGGGCCAGTAAAAGAAACGTTTGACCCGTTCTAGAGTTTTTGTCACGCCTCCATGGCATGCACTAAGTGTCGCATGTGCTTTCTATATCACAGAATTTGGTAGATTCGCTGGAACCCAAAGTTTGCACTCATAATCCCCTCCAGATCCCGCTTTGGTTGTCATTCCTTTGAAGATTATTCCATTATCTACTTTCAAATCGGGTAATTTGTCCTTATTTTCTTTCACCATATTGATTAATTAGACATATTTGTCACATTCAAATTCTGATAAGCCTAACTCTAGCACATCTTCCCTCTGATCTCGTTTACTTCAATTTCCTGAGGAAATCCAGAAAGCAAATCCGCTACGATATTTTCAGATCGCTTTCTATGTTCAATACAAAAATCATAAGCCTGGAGCTGTAATGACCAGCGCGTGAGCCTACCATTCAAGTCCTTCATAGTCATTAAACACTTTAAACTTGCGTGATCGGTGATGACTGTAAAGGGCATCATCTCGACATACGGTCGACATTTTTTGATCGCCATTACACTCTTTTTCCGTAACACTATAGTTACGTTGATATTTGATATAATTGATACGGCGCGTATGCCGTACTCAGATGCGTCGCACTGAACCCAAAATCTTTTTGAAAAATCAGCGTGACGCAATAACGAGGCAGACGTCAAAGCCTTCTTAAAATGTTCAAACGATTCTATTGCCTGAGGGGTCATAGTAAATTTTGTTGACTTTTTTACGGTATCTGTCAAAGGGGCTGATATGGTTGTGAAGTTCTTGATGAATCGTCAGTTCCAGTGAGCCGTTCCCAAGAAACTTCTCACCTCTCTTGCGCTTTTCGGCTGTTTCACATTCCTTATGGCTAGAACCTTTCTGGATCGGATTTTAACATACCTTCGTCGATAATGGAACTAAGATATTTCAGTTCTTTAAAACAAAATTTGAATTTTTATAACCCTATCGTTAAGTTCGCATTTCTCAAAAACTTTGCCATTTTGCCTAACAATCGTAAATGTTCATTAAAATCACTTGAGATAACCAGAAGGTCATCCAAATATATAAAAACATTATCTCTTAATCTGGCTGGTACCAGATAATAAGCCGACATAGATGTTGGGCGGCGTTTCCTGACAATAGTTGTTCGATTGTTCCAGGCACTATCGCTTTCTTCAATTACATTCAATTTTAGCATCAAGTCTATTTCCCTATACATTTCTTGTACCACTGGTGATATTGGGTACCAGTTTTAAAGAATGTTATTCTAATTTTGTGCATCCTAAACCCTTTCCTCGAAGGTATCGAAGCATTTAATTACTTTGTTGAGACTTTTTTTGTTGTTCGGGTGACAAATCATGCAGTTTCATTTTATGTTCATTAGTTTTATTACCGATATCTTTGTTTATTATCACCATGTTTATCTCATCTATCCCTACTATGTACGGTGCTAAGCCAAATTTCCTCCAAAAGTCGATTCTCAGGTATAATTCCTCTTCGATATCTGAACACAGATATAAAGGATATATTGTGTTTGTTTGGTGAACTGTATTAAAACGTTAATTTCCCCCAATACTCGGCGATTTTGACCACCAGCTGTTTTCACATTTGTGTATAGTGAGAGTAGCTCAACATCTAACTGCTCAGACAATTCTCTGCAATTCCTACCCAAGATGCTCACTGATGCACTAGTGTGCAGCATACCATTCAAAGCAATTCCATTCATCTGTACCTCTATGAAAGCCCGAGAATCTGGTCTTTGCTTATTTGCCCTATGCACGGAATCAAGCAAACAACGTTGTTCTTGTCGACGTTCCTTACGCTTGTTTCTTATTTTTAAAATTTTTTCCGACTTTTGGCCGAACCAAAAATTTGATCTCTAATTCTATTAAAATTGTGCTGTCTTACTGTCTTAGTGGCAAATAGTGCCTTATTTCAGCTTTATAATTTACTGCTTCGCTAACATTACTAAAAGTATATTCTTTTTCATTATTTTTAGATTCTGAATTTTCACGATTTATGTTTGTAATTATTTGGGGTCCTTCTGACGTGAAGTAGTGCTGCAGTTAGGCCCCCTTTGAAGTTTCCCGCTAGCAATTTGGACAGCTAGGTGTTATGGTATCCGGCTTACCACACCTATAGCAAAAGAGGGATTTTTCCGTCGAGGGACAATCCATAACTACATGCCCCGTTATAATAATAATAATTGCTATCTTCTGTATATATCTCATTAACTTGTCTTATCGGATGCATGTTGGGTTGGACGGGCCTAGGGTCTCGCATTGGAAAATTTCTCTCGATTTCTTTACAATTGATCCTCAATTGCTCTACTGACAATATAATCATTGGATATACTATTCTTCCTAAACTTTCTCTTATTTTTTTTTTTAACATCTTAATCATGTCAAATTGCAGGATTGGGTGATAAAGCCTTGATCGAAGTTGGCCCATGACGTGAAAATACGAGTCTACTGATTCGCCCGGCTGTTGTCTCCTTTAAACCAAATCTCTCATTATTTCACAATCTGTTTGAGAGGTTTGGTATTGACTCAATGAGGCAGCTGTCAAGTAAGGCCAGTCTACAATGTGGTGTACCTCCAAAAATAACCAATACCAATCCCTCGTCTGATCTTTAACCAAAAGATGAGAATCTCGCATTATTTCGGCCCATGGTATATTGGGCCTGTAGGTGCTCCAATCGGAATATGAAGTCTCCAACCCTTGATCGTGACTTGCTATCAAAGCTTATACCCAACTTATCAACCCTGATTCTTATTTGTTCACTCCCATTCACAGGCATATGATCCAAGCTACCATTCCCTGCCCTCTGGTCAGTATTATACTCAGGATACAAGTTTGCGCCTTTAACACTATATCTGAAAGCGTTTTTAAACATTTAAACCATTTCTCGGTGAACCCACTGTTCTACCCTCTCTGAATCGTTTTGCATTTCTGCCTCTTCCGGTTGTCCTATTTCTATCCTTCTTTCCGATGCAACAATGTCGTTACCATCTTCCCCATTTTGTCTCTCATCTCCCTCATTCGATCGTTCTGGCCTTGTAATTGTATTCGAGAGGTCGAAGCACCCATTTCCTTCGCTTCTAGGATCTGCGTTAGACGATTCATTAATTTTTATTACCTTGTAACCCTCTTTATAGTACGACCTGTTTAGGTGAAACATTTCTGGCCTTTTTCTCTTTTTCGACGCAGCTTTTGATCTAGTTCCAATATTCATAACACCTAATAAATATATTTCGTGGCCACTATTCAGTCTTAAAATTTCTTCTCCCGCTATCAGTTATCTTACTAAAACAAACTGAAAGTTTAATCAAAATTATAGGAAAATTCTGATCTCCGCACTGAGGTTCGGTCTCTGGCTGTCTGGTTTATAATAAAAAACGCATACTTTATCGATTTTAACAATTGTTCACTCATCAGGATTGGTTTTGTAGATTTTCTCAACAATTTATATAAAACATGTTTTAATAGACTCCTTTCATTGCACTTCCTGTCTGCTTGACGGAAGAGTTCATATGATTTCTGGGCTCATATTGCTGCACTACGGACTTTCTCACTGATCTAAAACTTTAGAAACGGATACAGCACATATTTGACTTATTGGAGGAGCTCGCTTAGGTGGTCTCACACTGAGACAAATGTGTCTATAATGAACAAACTAACGGATTTTAACAAAAAACAAACTTCTTCACAAGATAAAAAGACTTTTAAACCTACTACAACGACTAACGTATGTATATTTATCTCAAAACTAACTTAAACTATACGCTACACTAACTACTCATAACTATTTATATATTTTTTTCATTTTCCTATTACGCCTGGGCGGTCTTCAATGCGGGTTATACTTGTTCTTTTCTTCTTATTTTATTTTATGTAACTGTTGGAGAATTACCAATACATAAAATTTGCATAGCGCAATTGCTAGCATAGTGACGGTGTTTTTAGTTTAGTTTAGTTTTTTTTCACGAGTCGAACAAGGATATAAATTCTTAATTTTGCGCTTTCTATAACGTTAGTGCAGTTCTGTGATCTTATTTTCAATTATTAAGAATATGTTTTGCATTGATTTTTTTTTTCAAAGTTAGCCTCGGTAAATATTGGTTTTTTCAGCCTGTATGTTGTTTTCAAAAGTAAAAAAATATAAGGCATCGCTATCTATTTGTTTGGTCGACAACTTTGGCTTTCCTATCACCGGAAACAAACAGGCGGTGGTTAGCTTGATCATACCTGATTTGAACAGGGTTGGCAATTGATCCGGTCGAGATGTTGACTTGGCTCCAATATGTAGATGGCTCCTCTCACCTCTTCTAGCTCCCACGACTTTTCTCGTAGTTTGATTGGTTTGGTGATTATTCTTCAAATTTGCCTCCTCACCGTCGCTCTTAAAACTTTGTTCGGTAATTATTTGTCTTCACCAGAATACCCGTGGGCTTGAACTTATTCAGCGCTCTGAATGTTTCTTCTGCTACTAACCGACTACAACCGTGCCGACCCGCTGTTTTTTTGTAACTATCTCGAGCTATTTTACTGACACTAGATTTTACTTTTTGCCTCCTAATTTTTATTGAGACAGCCATCTTTTTGCTAACCAGTTTATTTTTATTTCTGCTTTATCCTAATTGTTGGTTGTCTGTCATAATCTCAACTCACCACTCCCTTTATTCCTAATTTTCAACCATTTTTGCATTCAAACATAATAACCGTTTTCGGTTAACCAATTCATGAATGAATGTCGCCCTCTGTAAAACAATTCTCTTTACGTACGCACAACCCTGTTATTTCTAATTTCGGTTGGCACGCGAGTGCCCATATGTCATTGCTGCTTTCACATTATTATTATTTTTTTTTATCGACAACACTACGCAACCATTTTTATTTTTGTTTTTATAAAAAAAAGAATATTTGGCGGCTTCGAGGGGGTCATTTCTGTGACTGCGTTTCAATTAAAAATGTGTCATCTTTTTTTTTAAATTGACAAATGAAAAATTGCTGATATACAGAATTATCTGCAACTTAGAAATGAAGCTCCAAATTTAAAAAAAAGCTTAATTTTTGTCCTCAGGTGAAACTTTGTGTCAAATTATGCTTTTACCGCAAAATCTTTCACCAGATCGCTAAGGTGATAAAATGGTATAGTACGAACATATTTGTGAATTGCAAACTGGAAGTAATAATTTTTTTGGCAATCATTTTGGAGCATTTCTTTTGGATGCATATATTGGCTTAGCAATCGTCGCTATTGCATTTTCAAACTAAGCATATATTCATAAAGAACGGCAATGACATGTGCATGTGTGTGTGTATAATTTTAATTCATCGGTCTTAAAGCCGCGGTCAAAAAATAAAGTTGGGAATTCAAATTTAGGTTTGTTGTCAGGTACTATGAATCTTAATAAACATAAATGGCGCAGTCAGGAAAGGTTAATTCTGAAGAATTAAATTAAAAAGCTTAAAATTTTGAGTAAGAGTGAATACGAACAGCTCAGAGAAGTAATAAGACAAAAAGGAAAAACCATTGCCAATTTACAACATGAGCTATCCAACGCATCACAATCTCTACCAAATAATTTACCGTGGCCAAAGGACATATTATAACAATTTCTCCACCTAGCACCATAGAAGTTATCTATTCGTAAGATTTGATGATAGCGCTCTGCGCCACAGAAAACTTACAGCTGATAGCAAATGAAGTCGTAGCAAATGAAAAAATATTGAGCAATTCAGGGGACAATGTCTACGAATTAGAAATAAATACCATGTGAGCCCAAATGAGAAAAAATTACTGGAGCACAACAAACAAAATCAACATAGGGGGAATATTTAACAGATGCAGGAACATAAGAATAAGTACACTGGTCCACAAATTTGAAAAGAAAATTTACTGCAGAAACGAAGCAGGTTTTTTTTTAACTAATCTGAGCACGCTGAGCTCGAATCTGGCAAGAAAATTGGGCTTTTGCGTCTTGTTCATCTTTTATCGCATGCTGGCAATACTGTAAAACAGTCAATACTGACACTACAATTTCACAATTATTAATATGACAGAAGTCCACATTTAATCTAAATCTTCATAATAGTAGCGTTTATGCATGTCAGGGTAATCGTGTGTTACTAACTCAAGCTATTTTTGCTTTGTGTGTGGTGAAACTTTTGGTTGGAAAAAAGGATATGCAATATCAGAATCAATAAAATATGCATATTTACATTATTTTGGTTTTGCTGTCAGAAACTTGAACAAACCGTGAACACCGACAATGTTTTGCAATAGTTGTAGAACTGCTTTTTACAAGTGGTCAAATGGCAAGAATTTTTAGTTCCAGCACTTTGGAGGGAGTCAAATAACAACCAAACCGATTGTTATTTCTGTTTAATCAAAGCTGCTGGATTTAATATGAAAAATCAAAACAATATTACTTACGCGAATGTCCCATCGGTTTCCGAACCAGTTCAACGTCCACCAAATGATCCAGCTCAGCTTTGCATTGACCGCGTCTTGTTATAGTACTGAACTCAAACGCCCATACACGAAAAGTTTGCAGCAACATACTCAATGGGCGGAACAACAAAAACTCCGTAAGCACCAGGCTTTTGAATTGAAATTATTTTCTACGTGCATCGCATAATAGATATAAGTATCTGTTACAGTTGCCACATGTTACTTAATAATTAATTAGACAATTAGTGATTACAACTAACGAAAAAAATTTTGTTTTTGAAATTTGAAGCATATTATTTGTTTCAATGTTGAGTATGTGGCGCTAAGTTTTATTTAAATTGAAAATGCAGAATTCATGCCTGGAATTTCATACTAACATTTATAAACCACTTTTCACTTGTTCGGTAACCCGGAGAAATTATTATCTATATGTAAATTAAAATCTAGATATATAGCAGAAGACTAAAAACTTCTAATGACAAGCTCATTCCACCAGCTTTAGCTGTTTTGTTTAATATGTTATAACTTAAAATTGGATCTTTGTATGTTTTACATATGTTCGGCCTTTACCGTTACTATTAAAAAATTCCCCAATCTGTATTGTAAATCTCTATCTTGTTATTTTTAATTTCGATAATGTAGCTGCTGAATATGTCATCCAAAAGTTAAAGAATCGCGGTATTAACTTTGAAGATTTATGCTACATAAAATTCTATTCTGCACTTCGTTAATGATTTTGGTATTAAACGCATACATTTTGAGTAAATGTTCATATATCGTTTATTGACATTTAGCATTCTGCGGACATTCTACATATAAATTAACATGAATAAAATTGTTTTAAAATGTAAACCTATTGCTTCAAAAGAAAATGACCGACTTATTAACAGAAATAATATGTCAAAATTCCAAACGTGTTTTAAATCATTTTAAGCCTATATCAAGTTTTGAATTTATTTGTCGATCTGAATATTTAAAAAATATTTGTCTATTATCAATTATGTATTACTACAAATTTGGTTTATTATAATATAACTTGCTATTCAAATTGATTATTGTGGCAACTAACTAGGCCCTGGGCACCTTCTACGCCCTGTTTGTTGCCTTCTCGAGCATCAAAACAATTCACAAAACAATTGAAATGTTTTGCCCACCGGTACAAAGACGTTCTCAACGAACATCGCATGTTATACTATATAATTTGATTATCAGCGTTTGCGACTATACTTGTGTCCATTTTTTCATTTGCATAGACGTCATTGTTGGCAAAAGTATAAACAAACGTTGGATATTGAAAAGATACCAACATTCTTTACGTGTATCATGTGAACTTTTCGATTTATTTGCCGATATTGTGGTAAAATGATCTTGAAACCTAAATCTCTTTAAGCATGTTTTAAGCATATCAGACATTAACTTCTATAAATTGCAATTTATATTTGAGTACTTTTTAATTGTGAATAGGAAAATTTCTCTAATGATAAAAAATTTCCTAACTTTATATGTGTATTTACACAAAATTTCAACCGAATTGTTGTATTTCCATAGAGTACCCTAGAAGACAAGTTTCTTATGGAAAAATGTTATAGAAGATGCGCTTCTTTTAGGAAAATTTCATGTTTCTTATAGACAGAATACAGAATGAGGAAGAATATAGAAGGAATATAGAATACACGTTTATAGAAAGATGAAATAAGCTTTTCTTATGGAAAAGCTTTTTTTTATGGAAAAGCTTTTTTTATGGAAAGCATCATGAAATATACTTTCCACATAGAGAAGTGTCACTGAAGACATTCTCCATATATAGAGGAAGGTGTAACGTTTCCTACAGGAGAGTCAGAAATAAAACTTTTCAACAAGGGCTTGTTGAAATGCACTTTTTATAAAGAAACATAACTTTCAAGAAACATTCTATAAACGAAAGTCTTAGACGACACTTGCCATACCAAAAATTTCATGGGAGAAAGTTTTCATTTTGGTCAACGTCTTGTTACACACTTTTCAAATAGATATTAACTTAAAATACGTTGTTACTGTAGAAAAGTGCCTATTCCATATGAAGAATTCCTACAAGCAGCATCTCCACGGTCTTTGTTTGTCCCCTTCGATATCCAAAATGAAGTCAAAATACAGAACATATTTTGTGTTATATAGGTACTATCACTTACCTTAAAAAACTTACTTGAAATTATTTGATCTTCATCATGGCAATTTCGAGTGGCATCCAAGTTTATTCACCCCTAATAATATAATAGTTAATTTAATTTATTGAAAATCAACTACGGTTTTCTTTAACTACGCAATTTTTTCGTTGTATGCTCAACAAAACAAAAATTATTTTTCTGCATTGCGAAACAATAAAAAGAAATCTATCACGTTTTTTTTACCAATAACAGTACAGAAATTTCACTCAGTTGTACTGGCAACAACTTTTTTTTGCGTTGGAGCAAAAAGTAATGGTTGCCAGAAGGCGTGTGATAAATCGTTAGTTTCTTATCGGAAACCGCTGCTGTTTTCCCAAATTATTAAGTCAATTTGTATGTGTAATGCTATAAGTGACGTAGCTATGAAATCCATAAGTGGGCTAAACGGCCAATGGGTTCTAAATTACACTAGATTTAGTGCATTGAAAGCTAAAAGCCAAGGAATTGATGCGAGTTAGCGACGCTCATGCGTAAATATATTCTCCTTATCTCTATTTGTAATACCAACATTCATAAACATATTGTTCACACTACCGAACACATTTTATGAGTAATTCTGCATAGAGTAATTTCACATTATATATACATTATATTATTTTATATTACATTATATTTATATTAATATAAACAATCCAAAATAAGTGCGTGGAGGATAAGAAATATATTTTCTCCGTAGATCAAGAACTTATGTAAACAACAAACAAAGAAATATTTTAATATTTTAAGATGATAATATGTAAAGAATCAGATTAAGGATCAATTCGTAAATGTGTTTCTGAAAACATGTGTATCATTAAAATACGAACATGTTTACTTTAAATGTGTTTGTCTAAGAAAATAGTTTAAGATGAAAATTTTGTATTTAAGAACAGCAAAATAAAATTGTAAGGCAGTCAAGAATAGTGTAAGAACACATAGCGTTGAAAATTTGTTCTGTGAACTCCAATCAAAAATAAAATAATCAAAAAATATAGCGAATAAAGAGAGGCGGATTGCGTTGAAAAAATAGTTGTTCTGCTTTCAAGAAAATTGGTTTTTAATTTGCGTGAGTTAAGCAATTTGAATGGGAGATGTCAGTCCATATTTTACAATTTGAACAAACCTTATTTTAACTTTAGTCTTATTACTGACTAAAATATGTTTTATAGCAGTCTACGTATTAGGGTTACAGAGGTGATATGTATGTATATTCATTTCCACTCATAATTAATATTATTATATTACCCACTCAATATTATTATCACTCATTACTTCTTACATTAGCCGATACCGTTATATTTACTTGTTACTAAGCTAAGATTCTTACTTTTGAATAAATGATATTTTAGTTCAGCGCTAACCACTTACGTGTTCACGACTTCATTAAATACATAACAGAAGGTAAAATGCCGTTTCGATAAATCGGTCAATTTGTAGGGTGGTAATAGAAGGGGCGTGGCCACTCCACCCATTTCCATTCCTAGATCTAAGTTATGATATGTGACAAATTTGGCTGAATTAAGTATATGGTAGGTTAAATCAGCCATTTGGCCTTAAGTTTTATCAAGCATTACAAAACAATAAACAAAATTTTTTGACGTATTTGCCGTATCAAATGCTACACACATACATTCATTCCGAAGCTCATAAATAAATCTCCGATGAATGTGCTTGGGGTAGTAATAGAGCATAACAACTATTCTCATTCTACACAGTAAGAAACAACTATTCGTGTGGTTCCCTAAAAAGCAAGCAACAAACTCAAATCAATCGGTTGCGGTGTTAACACTGTTTTTGATCAGTGGCAGTGGCTGGAGGTCATAATGATTTACAGCGGCATACACATCGACTCATTAAATTTTTTTGTTAGAAAAAAATATTTACATTGGAATGCTGCTGCACTTGATGCTTTGGCGGGATGCTTCTGGCCAGTCTGTATTGTAGGTACAGTGCAGACCTTGAGCCTTATCTGGAGTACATGGATGCGGTGCTACTACAGCGAGTAGTATTCCGGTCATCCTTCAGAAAGGTATCCAAGCGATCGCATGGGTATCGGAATCACTCACGAGGGCAGATGCCAAGTGTATGGCTCGTCTCGACGGGCCTTCACGTTGTGAATGAGCCAAGTGAGCTGTACACCTTCGATAACCTCAGGGGCTGCAGTGATATTGACGTGACGTTAGTGAATGGGGTAGCTAAGTCCAGTTTTTACTTCAGTTGGAGTCTGACTCGGTAGTTTGGGAGTGAGTGATCACAACTTGATTGATCACTGTTGTATAAGATATGCCGGAGAACGGGCAAGGATTTGCAGTTATCCGCGACCAAGGTAAGTGATACCACTTTGACGTCGAGCGGATTCTTTCCAAGGGCGGGGGAGCTGAGTTCACCTCCTTTGAGGCTGGATGACGAGGCCCCCGAACTTGAGAGGGCTGAAGTCGATCGGAGCATAGGTCTTGTCCGTTCGCGTAGGTCGCCAGGTATGGATGGGATAACTGGAGAAATGTTTAAGGCCATTTGTAAGGTTATTCCGGGGTACCTGGAGATCTTGTTCAGGCATTGTGTGCGTGAGGGCTACTTTCCATGTGAATGGAAGGTGGCCCGTGTCATTGTTCTTCTGAAGTCGGCCGATAAGGTTAGGAGTAATCCTAGATCTTGTCGTGGAATCAGTCTTATTCCAGTACTTGGAAAAGTGCTGGAGAGGATTATGGTTGATCGACTGAGTGAGAAGATCTCCGACGGAGCGTGCGTTTGGCAAATTGGATTTACCAAAGGCAAATGTACTGACGGTCAGCGGTTCTGACGCAAAGTACGTCTTGGGGGTGTTCGTTGACTTTAGAGGAGCATTTGACTATTTGGAATGGGGTCCCGTTCTGGATAAGTTAAGGGAGGTTAACTGTCAGGAGATTAGGCTCTGGGGGAGTTACTTTTCGGACAAGAAAGCTTGTGTTGTGGGTGCGGGTGGGAGGGTTCCGAGGTACGTTGTGCGCGGTTGTCCTCAGGGATCCATCTGTGGGTCATATGTATGGAACTTCATGGTGGATTCATTACTGAGGCTGCTTGCAGAGGAATGCAGTGTCAGTGCTTACGCCGATGACCTGCTTATCATGATTGAAGGACAAACCCGGGCTAAGATTGAGCAGCGGGCTTCAACCCTGATGAGTATGGTCGCGAGTTGGAGTGAGCAAGTGGACGTTGCGGTCTCTGCAGACAAGACTGTGGCAATGTTGCTGAAAGGGAAACTTTCTGCCAGCAGACGGCTTACTGTTAAATACGCTGGCAGTAGTATACGTTACGTGACGGAGGTTAGGTATTTAGGGGTTACTGTAGGTGAAAGAATGAACTATATTCCTCATATTAGGGAATTAGAGAAGAAGCTGACCTGTGCCGTTGGCATGGTGAAGCGCATTCTGCGGACGGATTGGAGGCTTGGAGGTTCTGCGTCGAGCAGTATACTTCCGGGTGAAGAGAGGATGCTCTGTTGCTGGTATAGACCTGGTGAGGGATGTACAGGTCATGGAAAATCTGAGTAGGGCAGAACGCAAGGCAGTTTTGGGTGAGTGTGTGACAACCAGATGGCAAGCCAGATGGGATCAGTCACACAAGGGTAGAACCACGTACGCTTTTGTGCGGGATGTTTGTTTCGTCAATGAGAATCCTGACTTTGGTTTTAACTTGAGTCTGGGCTTCATATTGACGGGGCATGCTTCTTTGAACGAATTTCTGCACAAAAAAGGTCTGGCTGACAGTAGTTCTTGTGGCTGTGGGCATTAGACAGAGGATTGGAAGCATGTTTTGTGCGACTGCCCTCTGCATGATGATGTTAGGAATTTGGATGCATTTGGGATTGTGAGGGTTGGGAATAATTGGGACGTGATGGACATGTTATCGTCAGGAGATAGACTGGCTGAAGCTCGTAACTTTGCAGGCAGATTGTTTGCAAGGCGCGGAGCTAGGAGGGAGCGTTAGGGGATGGTTTACGTGTGGATTGGTGTTAAGGATAGGGGGTCTGCTGTGAGGATGCACTGTCATGTGTTTTGCGCAATGTGCAATGCATGTGGTTGTGCGTTGCAGCAGCATCCCCCTTCACTTCTTTTATTTTCTTCCCTTCTCCTCTATTCTTTTCTTTCTCTTCCCCTATTTTGTATACGCTTGCATTGTGAGAAGGCATGTAGCAGCAACTTGACCAGTTCCATGCAAGGCATGACGCAGCGAAATTGGAGCAGTGTTTGTCTGCGAAACCCTGACCAGAGGGTTTTTATTTTCTAGTAGCACTGGAGACCAGAGGCCCCAGGAACATTTTGTTCTTGCCTGCTCGTGGTGTAGGACCACTTGTGGGAGCATCGTGCTGACTGTGGTTGCCCGAACATGTGCTTCTAGGGATCTTGCATTGCTTCAGGATCTCCTGAAGGTAATGCGAGAACTTGGGAAACACTGTTCTTCGTCTATCTGAGGTGTCTAGATAGGCTTCACTCCTAACCGGGGGGAAGTTCACTTCATACTAGTGACTTCAAAGGTACTTTGGCAGAGAGAAGAAGCATGCCCTGAGGAAAGGAGATCTGTTTCTTATCTCAAAGGTGTTTCGACTAATCTTTCCAAGATTAGTTTGAGTTCCCCAAAGGGGCGCTGGCTGTCGCAAATACAAATAAAACAGTCCCATGTGTGATGGCATACCATGAGTAAGGCTTTCAAAGCGAGACCCACGTTAAACTTGACAATTGTTGCACTTAATGCATATTCATATACAGATTTAGAAATAGAATGCATCTGAAGCGCATTGCACATTATAGTGCAACGCTGAGAGATTTACTAATATTTGTCAGAAGTTTGGTTAAATTTTCACTTTTAAAATTTGTAATTTTTTAACAGTAGATGTTCTTTTATTGATTGATCTGTATTTTACCATATGCAAAAATTCCCGCTATAAGCAATTATGAAACATTTAATAAATTGTCAAGTGTTCCATTTGCTCCTTCCGTTTGAAGCCTAGTACGCAGCTCAAAAGTATTTTTCGTTTCCTATCATGCAAATGTTTATAGTGCTGGCAAAGCCTCCAAAAATTTCAACAACCAAAAAATATATAGAATCAAGCAAGCATTAACCAACTTTGACTTGCATTTGACTACTTAAGTCGTGTGAAAATTGGGGAATTTACCCGAAATTTCATAATTAAACACTGCTTCGTGTCTTCAATAAATTTCGAAACTATTTCAACAATGGCCATATTGTTCAATTTGGCGATGTTAAATTTGTAGAACTGTAAATCTAGTTCCACTTGCAGAGTGTTAGAAAAACTTTTAGCCGTATCTATATCGTCGGTGTTGTCATGGATTAAAGATGTTTGCCCCATGAAGACGATCAAATGATGTGACGTATCGTAGAACAAATAGGTTGCTATATAGGGCGGAATTAAAGAATATGAATATGGGGCAGAGAGTCGTTTCATTCATGAACTTTTAATCGCAAATTCTATTTAAAATTGTCCTTGTCATCTGACACGTACGAGTTTGTTATTAACTCGTAACAGATTCGATAAGGCGACAATTTCCTGAATTTACTTTAGTTGTCATGTTATGCATGACCATTTGAGACACTTTTTCTTGCGTTTGTATGCAGCTGCGAACCGAACTAGACTTTCAAAGTTCTTGCATTTCGTGGTGGGAATTATTCAAATTTTGGTCCCTAAGCTACTACAATTTCTAACAACAGAGTGCGAAATGATGATATTTTTCCGTTGTATTGTATGTGTCGTGAAGGAATATTCGTACGCCAAAAACGTCTTCAAATATAAAATAAACTCTAACGCATGCAACTTTTATACCGGGTTTTTCTTATTGCATAAAAAACACCAGTTTTATTTTTTAAACACCAATTTTATTTATCTCTGATTCGACTCCGCGTCGTTGAAGGTGGATACCAAACTGAACTTAATTTTAGACACATCTTTTCTTATATCTCAAACTTTATGCTTATGTTGTTATTTTGTGGGAACGGAAATCATCCATAAAATTATTCAAGTCGAACAAATTGCGACTTGAAAAATAATTTCTGTTTTTTTTATGCAAATTGGACGTAGGTTTAATATTACATTTGTTTTATGCTAATTATGTTTTTAATAAATTCGTCAATTGTGTCATTTTTAGTATATGTATTTGTTTGTATATCTGCATATGTAACTTCTCCCACCTTTTGATTAGAATTCTGCTGAATTCGATTTTTCAATTTTATTTTTACATATTTATGTTTCGTACAGAAAATACAACACAAAATTATTATAATAATGATTATTAACTGATTGCACCCGTAATTAAATTTACTGTGATACTTTAAATTGAAAATACTTTCAGTATTTACTTTACTATCTTCTACCATTCCTTCAAAAGTTACCTTTTTTGTAAAATTTTGAATATTTTCATGCTCTCTTTTCAAAATATTTGTATTTTCCTCTGCAACTTCCATTAGATTTGAAAAATAATAATCTCTTACTTTGGACAATTACTGTATTGTATTAGAGAGTTCCCATTTACAATTGTCTTATTTTTCGTATATGTTTGATTAATTGGTAAGTTGATAGCGTTCTTAATAATAATTGTTTTTACATTGATTGGAATTATTTCAAATTCTGTGTTTTTTATGAGTTTACAATTTGATTTTATAACACAATGTTTAGTGGTATATAATTCTTTTAAGTGTTAATTTTCTTTAAATTCATATGTTTTGTTTTCATAGCTAAATATTTTTTCAATTCGTTCGTCTATCTCATTGTTTTCTTTATTGGGTATAAGTATGAGAAATGTAATGTTTACACATATAAATATTTTTGGTACTTTTATACCGAATGTTAAGTATGTATTGTTAAAAATCGCTGTTCCTAATTGTATGTATTTTAATTTATTGTAATCTATTTCATATTTTATTATTACTTCACTAGTCAAGATGTTGGGATGAATTATTCCATACTTTGCTGAGACTACATTATCTTGTATGTGTTCAATTTTATCTTTTATTAGTTGTATATTTGACAATTGTTCTTAGTATAAATTTTGTTCTATTTTGTTTTTTTTCATTGAATTTATTAATGAAATTAATTTATTAAATATTATTAATTTATTCTATATTTTTCCTGTCACTTTTAACAATACGTTTAAGTTGTTCTAGTGCTGTATTGAAATATTCATTTACTTGAATTTGTTAACTAAGATTGGCATCAGTTTTAAGAAGATGATTCTGTGTGTCCTGTCTGTCATTGTCGTCCATTGTACCAAATAACCACTTTGACATGCTACCTATTGCATTTATTAGTCCGCGTTTATGTCTACTATTTCTTGGTAGTAAAGTTAATAGTTTATTTCTTGTGTCCAGTAGTTCTCTCTGGAGAATGTCTTTATTCCTTATCTTCATTAAACTGATATTATCGGTCATTTCATTCAAAATTTCCTCAATTTGGTTACGTTGATCATATGTATAACTATGTCTGTATCTCTTACTATTTCTTGATTTCTTGTTTGAAAGTCTACAAAACCCACTTGGTCCTTTATCTCCGTCATAGCAAAGCATGCGTCATTGTACGGTATCCATATTAGAATTAGTAGAGTTTTCCACAATATCGGAAAATGTTTGAGGTCTTTTAATATTAAACGAGTGTATATTACCTAGTTTTAATTTTCTAAATGTTGGTAGTTCTTTATGTCTAGTCGCTTTATAGTTTCTCACATAGCCTTCTTTTCTATTTTCGCTATACTCTTCCCTATTCATATTGAGTTTGTCTATGACTTTCCTTTTTGTTTCTTCGATATTTTGCTTTATTTTTATTATATCTGTCTTACCATTCTGAACATCTAAAGAAGTACTTTTGAGTGTAGAATGATATCTAATTGAATGATATATAATTGCATATCGCTTTTTGTATAAGTTGTTTTATTGGTACGTTTCTTTTCTGATTTATATATTATTCTAAACTTTTCTGCCAGTGTATTATGCATCCTCTCCACATCCGCGTTACCTGTATGACTATTGGATTTTATTAAGTGTAATTGGATTCCTTCATGGCTTAAAAATTCTTTAATTTGTTCTGCCTTAAATTCATTGTCAGCTATAATTTTAACTGGTTTTCAAATTTTCGCAAAGTGATCCTCCAATTGTTCAATTATTGTAGTAGGATTTCTATCGTTCAGTGGATACGCTGCACCAAATTTTGAAAATTTGTCCATTATTGCTAAAAAACGAAAGCTTTTCATAACAAAAGTATCAATATGAATTATTTGATTTTTATCCGTTGATGTTTCTGATAGTTTACATTTCTGGTTTCCAGTCATATTTAATTTCCTTACATACATCGGATTGGTTAATCACCAAATGAACGAATTCCATCAATTTAGGGAAATAAATTTTATTTTTTATCTGATTATAAGTTTCTTGTAGTCCTGAGTACATACTTTCCTTCACATGGTACAACGATATTTGATTTGCTGCTTCCACTTCGGTTTCAATACCTGTGCTCGGTTAGTACATTTTATAAATTTTATATTTCGCTCATTTGAAAACATCTGAATCAGTTTTTGCTGTACTATATTATACTTATGCATTGATAATTCTGAATATATGCCTACCAGACCCTTCGTCAAATATTTTCTAAATATCTCCCCCATATTATCAAAGTCGCTTTCTGCTATGAATATTATTCTTTTATTATGCAACGTCTTCATTTCTTCGACTTTATTGTTTATTAATATTATTTATGTCTTATGTTTGTTTACCATATCCTCTTTAATGTAAAAATTATCGTTTAAGTTTTTTTCTGCAGAATATATTGTAGCATAACAATTGCTTTCTTCTTCTATACTACTTATTATATTCAAATCAGAGGTGTTGTCTTCCATATTTTCCAAAAATGTATCTTCTTTTGTATTCTCATTATCTAATCTACTTAAAAAATCCGCTACTTTGTTTTCTTTTCCCTTCAAATAATCAATCTCGCTATCATATTCCCCCAATTTCAATAACTATCTTTGGTGCCTTAGTGATAAATCCTTTCCTTTATATTTAGTAAATATTTTATGATGGCCCGTTCGAATCTTGAATTTTCTTCCGTACAGGTACGGCGTGAAATAATTGACGCTCGATATTATGGCCAAGAATTCCTTGTCCGTTGCTGAATAGTTCCTCTCGTGATTATTCAGTGTCCTTGAGGCAAAACATACTGGATGCCTTTCTTGAGACAATACGGCTCGCAGTGCATAATTCGAGGCATCTGTCGTCAATATGAATTGTTTTTCGAAGTTTGGAAAACGTAATATTGGATGTGTACTAATTAGACTCTTCAACTTTTCGAAAGCCTCAATATACATAGGATCTCCCGTATTAACTTTTACTCCTTTTTTAAATATTTTGTGATCGGTTGTGCTACTTTCGAGTAGTCTTTTATAAATTTTCTATAGTTTCCGGTGATTCCTAAAAAACTTTTAATTTGTATTTCTGTTTGGGACAATTCCAATTTTTCTATAATTTTAATAATGTGCTGATTTGGTTTAATTCCCTTGTCAGTTAAGATATGTCCTAAAAATTCTGTCCGTTTTTTTTAGAAAATTTAATTTATCTACCTGGATTTTCAAATTTGTTCTTTCTAATACATCAAAAATTTCTCTTATTGCCTTTATATGTTCCTTTAGTGAGGTACTGAAGATTAGTATGTCGTCCAAATAGACTACACATGTTTTGTTAATATAGTCCCGTAATATTTCATTCATAAGCCTCTGGAAAGTTGCAGGAGTATTTTTCAATCCAAAAGGCATTCTTACGAATTCGTATAAGCCGTGTGAGATTACGAATGCCGTCTTTTCTCTATCTTCCTCCTTAACCAATATTTGATGGTACCCTTTCGCAAGATCTAGCGTCGTAAAATATTGGGCTCTTCGCAGTTTGTCCAATATGGAATCAATATTTGGTAAAGGGTTTTTGTCGTCCACTGTAACTTCATTCAGCTTTCGATAATCTATTACTAATTTGCTTAATCTGGCCCCAGCGATCTTGGCTGTGTCTCAGATTTGGGTTTCCTGCTCTTTGGGGCCTATTATTATTTATTTCTTTATTATCTATTTCCGCAGGTTCTTCCTGGTTTCTCCTAAATTGTCCGGACCTATTTTTCAACTTCTATTGAAGTTTTGTTGGTTTCTTCTAAATTGATTAGGAGGGTTTTCCATATTTCGATTCTAGTATTGTACGTTGTTAAAATTTTGCTGGTTTTGCCTAAATTGATCTGAATTGTTTCTTCTGTATTCCCTGTATTGATTATAATTTGGATAAAGTCCTTTATAAAAATTTGATTGGTTTTGCTTATAGTTGGGTTGATTATACCCTTGGTTATTTTTATAATACGTTTGTCGATTATGAGTATTGCTGTTTTTGTCCGGAATTCTATTCGGTTTAAATATTATGTCCTCTGTAAATTTAGATATCCTATATTCAGGTCTAATACAATTGTCCTCAAGTCTACGTCTAGTCATTATGTCAAAAATATTTTCTAGATTCCGTTCGCCATAAATTTTGTCAAGCAGTACTCCCTGCGTCATCTCCTTTGCTGTGTTTGCTAATAAACTATTATAACTATTATAACTAACTCATCTGCTTTATATTTAGTGTCTTCTATTTCTATACTTAATTCACTTACATTGTTTACTCTTAAATTATAAATCGTTTTATATATTTGATGAGGTGCGATGTCCGGTCGGTATCTTAATTTCAACGCTCTCTTTATCATTTCCCAATTATCTGGTTGCGGTATGTTTATGATGATGTTCTTGGCTTCCCCTTGTATACTTCGGTAATAGACGGCTTTTGTCGCTTCCTTTTTCATCTCGTCATTTGGAATAGTTCCCAGTAAGTATTCCACGTTGCTGAGGAATGAATTGATTGTAATATCGTCAGTTCTCGTGAATATTGGAATATGTGCCACATTTTTATTAATTTGTTCAATATAATTTGGTTGTCTTTGCTGGAGTTCTCTTCGGTCCAGTTGTTCCAATATATCTGCTGGAAACATATTCGGCTGAGCATGTTCTATATTTGCTTGAGCTTGCTCCATCCTTTGCTCGTCGAATTTTCTTTGTCTTGATAATGATGAAAATATTTTATTCACTTATTGGAACTATTAAGTGGTGTTCAAAATGTTCAATACACTTTATTTTATTTGCTACGGTACTCAATTTATAACTGTTCACTTCAATTGTGCGGAGTTTTAGTTAAAAAAGTTTACTGCACAGCTATAATTTTATTTTGGTGGTATAATTTTTTTCTTTTGAAGTTACTGTTCACTACACTTTGGCAAGTAGTATCGAGATTTTGGGTTGAGAAGTAAACGTTCACTGAACTAACTTTTTGGAATTTATTTAGCCTGACTTCGTAAGACCTTCTTTTTTTTGTTTTTAATTTTGTACGTTCGAATCACTGGATCCTTTATTTATTATTTTAAAACGATCCTACTGACTGCGCCACTTTTGTACCGGGTTTTTCATATTGCATAAAAAAAAACACCAATTTCATTTATCTCTGATTCTACTCCGCATCGTTGAATGTGGATACCAAACTGAACTTAATTTTATTCACATCTTTTCTTATATCTCAAACTTTATGCTTATGTTGTTATTTTATGGGAACGGAAATCATTCGTAAAATTATTCAAGTCAAACCTCCTATTACCACAGTACGGTTGCAATTCTTAGAATTGCGACCGAAAAATAATTATTTCTGGATGCAAATTGGAGGTCAGTTCAATATTACATTTATTTTTAGATCAGTTTGATAGTGTGTTAATGAAGCATGAACTGTCAAATAAAAATAATGTTTTCGAACGGCAGCATACAAATTTAAACTCATTTAAAATACAGTGTTAATATTACTACTTCTACTACTAAAACAAAACAACATGTAAGTTTGAATTATTAGACAATTCATAACAAACATACATATGTTAATAATCAGAATAGTAATAATGGGCTTTAAATAGAAAACTTTATCGATAATTATATTTTTTGCACACGCACGCTTTGCAAGTTCTTTAAGATATTTTTAGAATCTAAGGAGTGATTTTTTTTACGTTCGGTTGTACTCCTGCTCACTAGTATCCGAATTTAACGCTTCAATAATAGCTTATGCCAAACAGACAGAGAATCGCTTATAATCACAGGTTTTTTCTGGTTTAAACTCTCTTAGAACTTTCAGATTACATTTTAAAACGCCAAACTATATCCCAAAAATACTTGCTTTTGAGTTGTTCGAAAACGTTTATATATTTTTAGAAACATACCAATACAATAAATTTTTAACTTAAAAACGCTTTTTGTTGTGTTTCAACCAATTGAATGGACATCAATATTAAATTTCATTGTAATTTTACTTTAGCAGTTTAATAATTGGATTTTCTATGTAATGCTTCGAAAACTTTTCTGTATTAAAAGTATGACATTCCTGTATGAGAAATACATATGAAATTTTTCTGTATAAAAAGGCGTTATAGCACTAGTTACGATCGTTAAATTTCCCCGCGAAATCCCAAAAAAAAAAATGTTCCACGGTCGATCGAAACAGAACGTCTGGTCACACAGAAAATAGTGAACTTAGTAAACAATTTTTAGAAAACATAAAGAAAAAATGAATAAAAATGCTAGTATATCGTAGATTGGCTACTGGCTATTTGATGAACGGCTTCGATAATCCGTCCAATACATTGGCTTGAAGTTGAGCTTTTGGCTTAGCCATTTTAAAACTTATAGTACAACTGCAGCAATACTAAAATAATCGATGTACTTTCGAAATGAGCTGATACATATAGAGCAGGCATCACTAAATTGATTACGAAACAGTGTTTAGTTATAAAGTTTTGAATGAATCCCCAATTTTTATGATCCCAGATACTTACGAGTATGGAACTAAATTACTGTTTACACGATTTAAGTATTAAAAACGGAGTTAAAAAGAGGAATGATTGAGTCTTCTAAATATGTAAACACAATATGAATTCCGTTCGGTCAAAATTTCCGATGCTGAAATATTCAATTGCCGAAGGTTTCAGTAGCACCATGAATATGTATTGTGGAAACGAAAAATACGTTTATGCTGAGAATTAAGCTTCAAACGGAAGATCAATTGGATCATTTTACTTTTCAGATTAACGCAGTAATGTTCTTAAAGAAATGAAATATTTGATAATTGCTTTTTGCTTACAGGAGGAATTTTGACATTTGGAGAATTATCAATGAATCAATAAAAAAAAATAAATTGTAATGCGAAAATTTAACAAAATTTTTGACAAACTGTACTAAATCAATAAGATTTATCCAATAACATACAATCCGCTTCAAATGTCTCTAATTTATAAATTGATATGTGGACTTGCATCAAATGCAACAGTAATTCAAGGAAAATCTTTTTTCCTAACAAAAAAAAAAAAAAAATTCGTGCGCAGAAGTTTAAGCCGGTGCCGATAAATATGGCCTCCAGTGATTCCGTCTCAGCTGCTTCAGCTTCAAACTCTGATAATGATACCAGCTACCATCATCACTACCCAAGCAGGTGTAGAAACGGCCAAAGGATATCATTCAGAATGAAGTTGCTAGAAAGTTGCTAGCAGAAGATCACAGAAGAGGACCGGGAAAATTTCATTGACAAATAAGTAACTGCCAAAATTTGGAATGACATTTTTAAAAATGTCTAAAGTGCGTTGAAATTCATAAGCGCGTTCAAATAATAAGTAATACATACAAAGAGTGCAACAAGCTACTTGTTGTTGCAAATTTTACGCTGTAAGCGACGTACTACGTTCTTTCGAAGAGACGTCGTCTCGTTCTCGAGGTTCCGAACACAAAAGTCGGAACAACTTATGTTTTTATATCATAATAAGTACGACAATATATTCGCAAAATTGTACAACTACATTATTTTAATTACTATTTCATTTTACAGGTTTACGAATGTTTACTCGAACATATAATGCCGGGAAATTTAAAATCGTCCCGAAATATTTGTTAAAAACCAAAAAAAAAGTTGGCGTTTCTACTTCCATAAAGTTTCTTTGCAAAAACACACAGTACAGTCCGCTGAGAAAATGTTTCAAATTTCATGATTTTTTATATAGGCTTTCCTGTGAAAAATTGTCAAAGAGGGCTGTAAGTCAGCCTGTTTCTGACAATGTACATGTTAGATATTTGCCCTTCCATTGTTCTGTTTTTTCCAATTCAAATAAAAATATAAGACAAACAAAAATGGAATAAATTAACACATGAAACAAATAACGATTAAACCGAACACAACACAAAGCAGATCAATTTAAAATTAATTATTTTTTGATCCTCAACGAGTCGTATAGTCCTTTTTTTTAATTTATGACTTCATAAAAGTTGTTTGGTTCCACATCGGCGCTGGGGTAAATGTACGACCGGCTATTTCATACGGCTTGCTCTGAAGGTGTCACCACATGCCATTACCATACCATTACATATTTTACCACACAAAATACATCTGAAGGCTTGCCCCTTCGACTTAGCTTAATGCTTTACTACCCAATTTCTAATAATACTCGTATAACAAATCATTATCTTCGTTCAAATCAAGCTGTAATCAATTTATTTATTAGGTGTGTTTTATATTTATAAGGCGACCAATAAATTTGCTTTATTTTTGTAACGGTAGTTTTTTTGTTGTTATGATGTTCTATTAAAATACTTGTTTGGACGAAACAACCATGCACACAAACTTTGAAATTTGTACAGATAACGATACTTTTGTTCTTGCATTATTTCTGCTTTCAGCGTGTTTCACAATTGTAATGCCAAGTTCAATTAGTGAGTTTACTAAAGGTGCAAGCTATAAGATCATTACTATTTTTGTGAAGAAGTCGGTAATAAAAAAACATGCCACGAGGGATAAGTTTGACAGAACACGAAATAGGTAAAATAATCACTTACAAGGATTTCTCTAAAGGAATCAATTTTATGAACGGGCCAGCGCTTATTAGATTCAAACATCAGGATTCGTAAAAAATTTTGAATGAGACTATGTCTCCTGTCCAGTTTGCCAATTTCTCTTCCACTGAATCCTGTTACGAATCCCAAACCCTGGCTTCATGAGTTATTGTGTACAGTAGACGCCAATGCAACAATGAAAATGACACCATTGGATGAACAAAAAAAATTGAATGTATATTTATTGGTTGGGAGAAGAAGTCGGATGGCTCTAGTAAGGGAAGATTATTTTGGGACAGATCTCAGCTCTCATAATAAAGACAAGAAGACTTCAATAAAACCGAAGTAAAACGCAAAAAACAAACTCGGAAGACAAGCTAAAGCAATAATTTTGAATATATCCAGAAAGACGATATAAGACATATACCCGTCAAACACAAATAAAATCTTTCGTTTTGATTTAATTCCGATAATGAGCGTTTGGTGTCACACAATCAAGAGTCCATAACCTCAATATCTAAGACCGAGTTCACATGTTTGCTTAAAGATTGAACGGTCCGGTTCCTGTGTTTCGTGGTCATATGCAGCATGAAGAATATCTACCATAAGGAAGACATAATTTATTTTTGTAAAACAAAATTGTTTACATTATTGTTATCCCTGCATCGTTATAAATATTTTTGTTAATAATCATAAAGCTTGTACCAAAACTAAATCGAAGTGAGAAATCACCTTGCGCTCAGTAATACAATCAAGTAATATGCAAAATTGATATAATTCATTTAAATTTTGTTATTGTAATACATAATATACAACGCATTCGATTTGATCTGTTTTTATCATCTTCTTATCATAATTATTACCCGTATTGAACCTCTTTGTTTTCTTTTAAATCCTAAAGAGATAACTCCAGTAGACTTGAAGAAGAAAACAACAACAGCAATGAATTTGAGATTTTTTTTTCTCAAAAATAAAATAGTGATAATAAAATAGGTGAGAAATTAGTGAACATGTAAATACACACATATATATAAATTTAAATTAGGCAATGACCAAATGATGAAAACAAAAATATTTCTCTTAACTGCGAATGATACGTATATCAGTTTAATTCATGTATTTTTTAATATTTAGCAAATTGTCAACAGTGCTGGCGCCATCATTGGAATGAATCTTAATCAGAGAGTGGTAAGTGAATAAGAGAAAAATGTAAGAACTTGTAATATCGATTAAAAAGATATATGAGTGAAATCTGCAGCAGTTAATAGGTTCAAGAAATATATAAGTATTTACCTTTTGTTGTAACAACTGATGAATAAACCTATTTTGTTTAATACACTGATATGAGTTGAACAATGGAGATATATATACTTATGTATGTATATTTGAATATTTCTAACTTCAGTGTTTTTTATACCTGCGTATATTTTGCAGTACTATATTTCCAATGTACATATTTGAATTAAGTGGCTACATTGTTATAAATAAATATTTAAAATGAGATGAATTCAAGTGGAATAAAGCTAGACTTAACGATTTCAGATATGATTGTTGATACCGTTAATTATTTAGGAGTCTTGTCAACTTCAGGTGAAGGCTAAATGTGATGTTGGGCGATGCGTGGGGTCATAGCTTTGCACAAGATGCTGAGGAATTCGTAGGATATAACTGATTACGTTAACACGAACTTTGGAAATAGGAGACTGATCTCGGTACAGTTGGCCTTAGAGAGTCTATGGTTGTTCGTAAGGGTGGAAAAGTCCAACCAAAGAATGACAGACGGAAAATCAAACAGTGACTTACGTTTCACTTACTTACGTTTTCATTGACTTATTGACTTAATTTACGTATAGGATGATATATTTATATATATAGGTATACAAGCTGGAACATTGCCTACAACATATGGTGCCCAACGTTGTGCTTAATTTAGATATATTTTGTGTTTGTTTTTGCTATGAATGTGGACTTTGAGTTGCGACGTTTTTCTTTTGACTGAATTGCATCATGAACTCAGCTCTATAGTGTATGTTTCACGAGGTACCACCTTTTGGAAGAGGTTGTCTCGTACAGTGTGAGCTTCGTGTGTCGGAAATTGAATTACGGGGGATGCCTGATTTTCGACATCGCGGACTTTGTTTGATTCCCTGTATATTTTTAAGAGATAATGTTACGAGTCGATCACTTTTGTTCTCTTATTGCGATAACAATTGAGAGTAATTTGTGTGTCATTATGGTTGATCAGTACAGTGCGTGTCTTTTAACTGGAGGACTGAATTTCTCAGATTATTTTGGTAAGCGTTGGTCCCCTACAAAACTCGGCATCACCTAAATTTATAAAAAAAAAGATATACATATATACATACTTTGTTTTTATTTTTGTCACTATTTTATAAAACCATTAGACGGGTTATATCTCTTTGCTTCCTTTATAATATTGGATTTTTGTGGATGGATGATAATCGTAGAAATCCTATCGGAAAGGTTATTCCCCTCGAAGATAGTAATAATACGAAGTATATCTCGTGCATTACAAAGTTAAGTTGTTAGCTCTCTACTGACCCAAAATGACACGGGTCAAAATGTAAATTCTATTTCGATTGACTATTTTAACAGATACACGGACTTAATTTTTGGAAGGATTTCTCAGGACAACTGCATTAGAATTATAGAAGAAGTTATTTTCAATTCAGAAGATTCAAGTTCAAGTTCTTCACGAAAAATAGACAAAATAAATATGTCGTTAGAACAGGAAGATGGCGCGGTTGGAGGAATCACAAAAAAGTGACAAACCACTTGACTACATTAATGGGAATGTTACTGAAACAAAATGATGGCATGTCTAAGTGTCAAATGCAAAGCGAGATGGTGTCCTTGGCTAATAGAGTAACAGATGCACAAGCATCTTGCCGAGATGAAGGCATAGGTGTTCCTCATATAGCATCAACCAATGTCACAAGTAATCAGAATTTGGGAATTCGCTGATACAGTATTAAATAATAGGGATAATACTAGACGGTCTGGTATCGCACCTGAAAGACATCAAACTGAATCATACAACCAGAGCGAACTAAACAGGCGTAAACCCATTGATCTTGATAAATGGTACACAAAGTTTGATAGTACGGAGCGTGATATGACAGTCGAAAGTTTCATTTTTGGAATTGAAAGAATCAGGGAACAATTTCACATTTTTTTGAACAATTATTTGCCGATTTCCTTGGTACATGTCACTTGGCATGCACTTGATGATCATGCTGACGACATCGATTTTGATTATTTTTGTTTAAAACACAATTATGACATCATTATGGAAATTAGTCAACGAAAGCAGCAGGCCGGAGAAAGTTTTGATGATTTTTATGCTGATATTCACAACATTACTTTTCATTTGAGAAAAAAGATAAAAGAAAAGGTATTGGTTTCTGTCATACGAGCAAACCTAAGAAGCTCTCTTAGGATTTCAGAAGAAAGTGTAGGAAAGCAGAAAAGTTTTTGAAAGAAAATGGAATGAAAGGGAAAAATATTCATGAGATATTCTTATGTGACTCTGGAGTCAAACAATGTTCAAGCCCAATTTTCCAATTGCATTCATCACGATTCCGCCAAAACATTACGCATTTCTGTACATCATCGTTTCATCTAAGTCTATGTTTTACCTGCGGGATGTCCACTGATTTTTACAAAAAGCTTTCTATAAAGGATACTAAACCAATTAGTATATGTAAATCGACTTTCCCCGGTATGGTATGTTATATTTGTGGTAACGGTGTATCATATTGCAAGTTAGTCACTCGGGAAACAGGAACGCGGCGGAGCGGACCGGAGACTCAAACACAGTTAAGGAAACCCCGGAGAGGAAGAGGCGATAGAAATTTTATTAAAAAAATTGCATTTGGGGACAGCGCAAGATCTGTTCTACCTGCCTCAAAGTCTTTACACCTACGAAAAATTGAGTACGAACCTGCACGAGCAAGAATCTTTGCAGATGAAATTAAAAAAAAACTCGTGCAAATATAGGAAAATTTCGAAATTAAAACAGAGCGATAGTAGAATTACACTGGTTAAGAAAAAAATAGTGGAGACTGTTATTACGAAAGGAAAGGATAACAGATTTTTTACAAGAACTACAGTAGGCTGCAAAGAAGTGATGGCATTTCTAGATTGAAGTGCAGGCGCTTGCTGTATCGGGATAAATTATTTCGATTTCCTCAGTGGTATGGAAAGGATTGTTCTCATGCTAAAAGACCAAAATATATTAACTGAAAATGGAGGAAAGGCAGCTGTCTATGGGATTATAAGGCTTTCGGTAGCATGGGAAGGCAAGACAAAGGATCTAAAGTTCCTTATTGTTCCTGATCTGGAACAAGAGTTTTACTTTGGGGTGGACTTTTGAAAAGCATTTAAATTGTCGGTAGTTAGCAAAACATAATCAAGTCCTGTACCAGTAAACAGTCATATTTCGAAGGTAGAGGGAATGAATGAGAAGGCTATAACTTCTAATCAACGTGCCTTGACACGTGGAAAGGAGGTCATGTTAGAAGCTGTTAAACGGATGTTTCCTTCCTCTGCACTTAGGGGTATTGGTAAGACAAACATAGAAAGGTGAATGCTCGAACAATTGCACATTGAGGGCATTCTAAGTAGATTGCAAGATACCAATTATATTTCGGCGATAGATTTAAAAGACGCTTTTTGACAGATGCCACCAGAAATGAAGTCAAGGGAGAAAACTGCATTTACCGTTCCTGGGCGGCCATTATACCAGTTCACGGTAATGCCGTTTGGGCTCTGCAATGCCGCTCAGCAAATATGTAGACTTATTTCAGCAAGATTGCGGGAAAATGTTTTCGTATATCTTGACGATCTTTTAGTGTGTTCCGCTAATTTCAATGACCATTTACTTCTGTTGCAAGATGTAGTCAAATGCCTGACTCGAGCTAATCTCACGATAAACCTCGAGAAGAGTAAATTTTGCTACATGGAGGTAAAATATCTTGGATTTGTCGTGGAAATTGTTTCGATTCGAACGGACGAGCAGAAACTGCAAGTCGTATCTGTTTTTCCAGAGCCTAGAACACCCAGACAACTTCGCAGATTTCTTGGCTTAACCGGGTGGTATCGCCATTTTGTAAGGGATTATGCTAGCGTTACAGGTCCTCTTCATGAGTGTTTAACGAAGGAACGGATTAAAAAGATCGAACTCACTTCTGAGGCAAAGTTTTCATTCGGGACTTTAAAAAAATGTTTGGTTTTGGCACCTGTTCTTGTCAACCCAGATTTTAGCCGTAGGTTTTATATCCAAGTAGGTTTTACATCCTTGAGTGTATTGCATCTATCCAAGGATTAGGAGGCGTTCTATTTCAGATCGATGATGGAGAGAACGAACACCCGATCGCATATATGTCTGCCAAATTGAACAAAGCTCAACGTAATTATAGCGTGAACGAGCTCAAATGTTATGCCGCAGATCTTAGCGTGAAAAAATTTCGTGCTTACGTAGAAGCACTTCCTTTCACAATAATAACCGACCATGGTACATTACCGACGTGGCATTTGCTTTAAGGAGTGCCTATCATAGTACATTAGAAATGGAGCCGTACTATTCAATATTCGGTATTCACATGATTCAACATGCCAAAGCCTATAAACTTTCAAGGGACATTGATTGGGTCAATGATGCTAATCTTTGTATAGAAAATATTTCCCGAAAGCAGCAGCTTATAAAAGACAGGATCCTTGCAAATCTAGAAAAAAATCATAGAAGAGGAGCTAAAGTTTACAATACGCGATGTCAGGATGTTAAGTTTGTTAAAGGTCAATTGGTATATAGGCGCAATTACCGACAAAGCAATAAGGCTGAACAATACAACTCAGAGCTTGAACCACGACATGTTAAATGTATCATAGGTCAGTGGTTTTTGTTCTTACGCATACGTTCCATGCAGTAAATAGCATCGACGATTGCGAGCCTGTTACGAATCGCAAACCCTGGCTTCATGGATAGTTGTGTACAGTACTCGCCAATGCAACAATGAAAATGACACTAATGAATGAACAAAAAAAAATCGAATGTATATTTCTTGGTTGGAGGAGAAGTCGGATAGCTCCAAGGGTTAATAACAATGAAGACACGAAGATTTTAATAAAACCGAAGTGAAACACAAAAAACAAACTCGGAAGACAAGTTAAAGCTATAATTTTGAACATATAACATATACATAAGACATATGCCTGTCAAACAAAAATAAAATCTTTCGTTTTGACTTAATTATAATTGACTTAATTATAATTATAATAATAATTATAAATATTTTTGTTAAAAATCATAAAGCTTGAACTAAAACTTAATCGAAAAGAAAAAACCACCTTGCGCTCAGTAATACAGGATGTTCGTCTTGAAGATATACTACTTTGTTCTGCTGCCATTTTGATAAATTTTAACCTTAGCAGTTCTTATTTGACAGTCGTGAAGTAGAGACGTGACAAATTTAAACCAACGCGTTTTAATCGTTTTATCAAAATCAATCATCGTTTACTGTGACGATAAGTAAGTTACGTTAAATTTTTGGGAGAAACAACGTGCCAACAAGATGTACTGTTTATCATGTACTGAATGATTTCGAAGAAAGAGGGTCAGTCGCTCATAGAGCCAAGCATGGACCACAACGTACTGCAAGATCGGCTGTAAACATTACTGCTGCTCAAGAAAGTGTTCGTTCCATTTTCATTTAAGATTCAGTTGACACAAGCTATTTCAAGAAAGAACTTCCACAATAAGTTATTTCAAGAAATGGTGATGTTGATTAGCTAATAGAGGCGGACATTTATCTGATAATGTATTCAATACATAATTACACAAATTAAATACAACATTTGTCATTATGAGATCCATCCTCTTCCATTTAATCAGAAATTATAAACTAACAA